>PRKT01000143.1:0-27797 GCA_003671525.1 Saccostrea glomerata
GTCTCGCTTAATTATGCGAAAATAAAGTTCTCGTGAATAAAAAGTGATTTACAGTATTTTTTCATATAAAAATATTTTTAAAAAATTGTGAAGGAAAAGTGAGGCATGTATAAACTGTTTAATATGGATATTAAGAAAATCTTGCTATTTTAATTCTTGCTTAAGTTGTTAACTTTTGAAAAATAGGGGACTGCAGCAATATATGAAATAAAAGATTGGTACAGGTTGATGTTGTAGGATAAAATATGGGGAGAATGTGTTACTAATTAATAAAACCCAAGTACCACCACTGTTATAATTGAAGGGTGTTTGATTTTGAAAAAAAATTATGACGCAAGAGACATCAAAGACCACAGGAAGTTATGATGTTTCCTGTTTAGAGTGATTCTGACTGAGTGGTCCTGGCTAATATCTGGGTCCACTTCTAGTTTTTCTACATCAGAACTTGACTGGTATACCAGTATTTCTAGAAGTGAACCATGTAGTACACATGTGTACATGTTTTCTACATGTCTGAAAGTTTTACATTTCTTCACCAGGTTCAGTGTGACTCGAGTACCAGGGTAGTTTGTTTTAATACATCCCCTTCCTTTATTTTGGAGAGACAGAAAAAGGAACTTTGATAAAAAAATATAAATGAATTCACTTGATTTATTATACTGTTATTTCATTATGAATTATATCCCTTATAATGGAGGTAGAGGAATTTTGGAAAAGGATTTGGGGGTTGAAATGCTCTAAAGGAATGACTGTATAATTGGACCTTGAATATCATCTTTTAACATGGATAAAATACAGCTTTTTTGTTGAAACAAAAATTTTGTTTACCAAATACAAAATAGCTAGCAGATGATGAATTTTCATTTTCAAAAGTGAAAGGGGTTTTATATAAACAGACAGGCAAGAAAATATCATTGTTCACAACTTGATATGTTCAAAGTACAAGGTACACTACTGGTATATTGATTTAAAATTGGTAGAGCCCACTGGTAATTTGGATGTCTTTATTCATCTCTCAAAAGTTTAGTTTTCAGCATTTTGTCCCAACTATGATATCCAGAAGATGCTGATTTTGATACCATCAGACTCAAGGGTTTCAGATGTCTGGAGTTGGATTTTTAATTTGAACATCAGCAATTCAAGTGTTTGCAAGAATGTCATAATATTACTGTGCTTTATCTGATTTGTGATGTGGAGGATTTATGAATGGAAAAAATACCCAGACGTATATAGACAGTTCAGTAGGAAAATATGACATATATTTCCATGTTTCCTCATTTGATGTGTTGGTGAAACTGCCACATATTTGTTTGGTGTTTTTCTGGTGCAATGACATTTTCTCCAAATATTTTGATTAATAATCAGGTAATTCTTCCTGCTACCTGTGAAAAACATTTCATTATCAAACTATCACACTCCTTACTTATACTTTACGTTTATTAAAATTAATGCACGTAATACAGATTAGGAATAATTGTTTATATGATAAAACACACACACATCCTTACTTAAGTTGTGCCTATACAGTGGATCTGTCTGAATTTCTTATTATAAACCATGAATTATGCAATTTTATTACATATATGGGATGAAAAGATACAATTTATATATAAAAAGTAAGATAAGCATGTAAAAGTGTTCATGTTGTACAAATATAATTACAGTGAAAAATCAATTATCAGTAGACAGTATTCAGGGAACAGCAATATATATATGTACTATGTACACAATATCTAGGAATGGCATGACATATCTCACTTAGCATATGCTAAATAAAGCTTTGCTCCTTGTTTGTGATGTCACAAAAGGGAAATGACGTCACTATGTAGGTCACTTGTGACGAAAATGGTTGTTTCAGTCGTACTCATTCAACAAACGACTGTACAATTTATTGTATATCTTAGAAATCCCTTTGCCGTAGCATATAATAATTTGTACACAGTTTATAAAGACAAATGAATGCCTATAAAGTCAATCAATGATTTGATTGATCGTTTTAGTGAAAGAAGGAAGATGTTTAAAAATGACACTTGTCATTTTGCCTAGTGAAAGCCAGTTTGAAAAGATTTGTGTTTTTAATTAAGTAATTTGATATCAAAAACCTCCAATTTACACTTTTAAAAATAGTTAAATATTTGAACAATAATATAATTATTAAATACGTAAGATATCGTTTACTTTAAATTTTAAACATATTAGATATGATAAAAAGGAGGCACCCATTATCTATCCACCTTAGATAAACGTCTCTCCCGAGACAGAAGATGTCTGTTTAAATGGTCGCCATGCTTATTTTTGGAAAGGATATCCTTATCCACCCACTCTGTGGCAGAGATTTGACTATTTCTGACAAATAAACTGTTCTTGTTATAAAAATCAACTTACATGGAAAGAAATATAAAACTTAGAAAAATCTTTCAGCTTTTGTCACAGAACACTCCGGAGGGGGTCACGTGATTGCCAATATCACATGATTCGCGCATGCGTAGAAAAGTGGCCGATGTGCATTTAAATTGGAGACGGCTTATTTAACATCAACACTGAAACCAAATATCGTTTCTTTTATGGAAATTATTCAATTACAGGCGCGGATCCAGGAATTGAAGTTAGAGGGGGCACCAAAAATAGGCAGGGGGTCTGGGGGTCACCTTGAGGCCCCCTATGGGTCCAGGGCAAAGCCCTGGTGGGGGCCCAGGGGGGCAAAGCCCCCGGAAGCTCCTTGATTCTAGAGATTTTGTAGGGTAAAAAAAGAGGTCTACCAGGTAGACATATTTACATTTTCTAGACGAAACTGTGATTTACGCTAACTTTGACAATTTCCGTCACTGAATTAGTTCGTGAACTTTTTGATCACCCCTCGTATATATATATATATATATATATCACTAATCATTGCTTTGCTATTCTTGAGAAGATTTTTAAAGATTTTTACTACATATTTCTATGCAAAACTTTGATCAGCCATTGTAGCTATTATAGGTTATTACTATTTTTAGGATTTTTTAATACAAGTTTGTATCATCTAGCTGTCTTTAAAGCAATATGAGCTGCAATTTTGACATGGGAAAATTTTGTTGTAAATTTGTAATCAACTTCTCAAAGACAGAAAATTAGAACAATTATAGACTTCCGTTATCCATATTTGCAATGGAAGAGCTGTTTAAAAGCTTTAATTGAAGCAAAATGGCATTTTTGTCATCCTGTACATTATTGATTTTTTATATAACGCTATAAGTTCGACTGTACAGAAATATTTCTTCTGAAACAATTTAAATTTTATTTTGGTTTTATTATTCATATAGGTTTAAATTACATCAAATTAATCATAATAACACATTTTAACAGAAAATTTGTTTTCTCAAAAATTCAGCCTTAAACAACTACACTACCTGAGAATGTTCTTGAGAGGATTTTTAGAATCATTTTTTCATATACTGACGAACGTAATATTTTGATCATCCATTGTGGCCCTAACCTACATGTACCCCATGGGGTCATGATTTGAACAAACTGGAATCACTACCCAAGGATGATTCCATATCATTGTGGCTTTGTTGTTCTTGAAATTTATAAAGAAAGATTTCACATATAAATTCCTAGGTATATTTTTCATCCCCCATAGTTGCCCCATCCTATTTCTGAGGTCTTGTATTATGTTTGATAATAATATCTTTAATGGTTTATTTAAAGCTGTTCTAAATACTTATCTAAGAAAAGAAAGGTTAAGCTTAACGGAAATGTCAAGGTCAAAGTAAATGTCAATGTCAAAAAATGTTGATGCATTTGAATAGCTTACATCAGTATGTATCAACATATGAAGTTTGATTATACTATCTTGAATTGTATATTATTAACTGAGCTAAACACTTACTCAAGAAAAGTGGGGTAAAGGTCAAGGTCAAAATGCATTTGAATAACTTGCATCAGTATGCATCAACATTTGAAGTTTGATCACACTATCTTGAATGGTATCTTTAAAAATGAGCTTAACACTAATTTATGAATAACAAGGTCAAGGTCAAAGGAAAAGTCAAGGTAAAAAAATATTCATGCAGACAGTTGCTTAGCTCTCATCATTTGGTGCATTCAAAGTATCATCTCTCAGCATATGAAGTTTGAGATAAAAATATCTTGAATAGTTTCTTTGAAACTGAGCTAAATGCAAAGTATGAAGGACGATCAGACGGAATACGGACATGACAACCACTTTATAGGACAAGTACCTGGTGGCGTCTCCATGTGAGACTGAAAAATTCTTGTGAGGGACAACATACAAGCAATCAATCCTTCTCTTTTCTAAAATTAGTGTTAAAACTGTTTAAGCTCAATTTCAAAGAAACCATCAATATATTTTTTTAATGTAAGTTTTCAAAAAAGAAAAAAAAACTAGACATGAATGCATCTCCCAGATTCCCCAAAAAAAAGTGAAATGAAAGGCGTACGTATTATAGTGTGTGAAATTTCTTTAAAAGTTGGTTTTTCTGGTTTTTCTTTAATTCTAGGAAAAACCTACACTTCAGAAATCTGATTTAGGTCTATTAATTAATCTACAATAATCTACAAAGAATATAAACTAAAAAATAACGTTAGACCAAGTGGAGAAAGTTGAACTCGAGTTTGATGTCTGAAATATTGTTTTTGCTTGGTGACACTCGGGTGACCAGTGAGGCCTACGACTAGGCCTATTGATCAAGCATCTCAACGATGTAAGGTGACATCAAAAGATGATGGAGTTTAATTTAGGTCTATCGTTTTCCATAGCATTCCCTCAGATCTATGCATACATGTACGCATTTAAAAAAAATAGTTGAAGACATTCTGTTGTCTTACTTAAATTATAATACTTAAAATTACTTTTCAAGATCCTTTTTCTTCTATTTTTTGTGTTTTATCGATCAGCACTTGTCTGCTCTTTTGTTGACAAATAATCTGTTGTGCATCTAAGTAGATATAAGTATGCATAGTATGTGGCCTATTTACTTATTCATTGATGACGCCTTTACGTTCATTGATAACCCTTGAAGGCCCTGACTCGGCATACAGCTATTTAATAGTAAAATGCACTTGAGTAGTAGACCGCCCACCTAAGTTGAGCATGCGCAATTTGCACTACCGTATTATCAGATGTTTCCTCATGGCAGCGGCGAAGAGACTACGTTCGGAATTTTCTCCTAGTTGGAATAACAAAAATGCAGGAAAATCTGGAAAAAGTGGATCAAGAAATGGACCATGTTATCATGTTGAATCCCTTCTTGATATATGTGCAAAAATTGTGGCAGAAAATATCCCGTTTCAAACAGTAGAACAAAGGTTTGACCGCATTCCTGAGCCCGTTCAGAATAGGATTGTGTACTGGTCGTTTCCCCGTAACGAACGGGATATTTGCATGTATTCATCTTTTGCAAACTGTGTTAAAGATGGAGCAGAAAATCAAAAGTTGCCATTTCACCAAGGAGTAAGGTTATTAGAAAATGGGGCAGTTGACAACGTGTTACAAATAGGTAAGAATGTTTTCTTTATTCACCCAAAAGGCAAAGGGTCGTGAAGTGCGCTTTGACATACGTGAAAAAGTGCTGTCTAGAAAATCAAAAGTTGCCATTTCACCAAGGAGTAAGGTTATTAGAAAATGGGGCGGTTGACAACGTGTTACAAATAGGTAAGAATGTTTTCTTTATTCACCCAAAAGGCAAAGGGTCGTGAAGTGCGCTTTGACATACGTGAAAAAGTGCTGTCGATGGGTATCAGAAATCCATTTTGTGTTTGCCATGTGTAAAAATATTGACGTTTCTCGGTTATGTATAAAAAGAAGAGCATCGGGAAATTAACAATGGCTGAATGTATGAAACCTGAAATTAATTTTTTTATGGGAGATGTCAGTTTTTAAACATATATTAAATTAGTAACGTTACACGACTGTCATAAATGAAATAAAATGATATGGGAAGCTAAAGTATAAGGAATATAAAACATATTTTTAGAAACTCATGACAAAGTAAAGAAGGAATGTGAATAGGGCTTTTGAATTATACATCAATATCAATCAAGTATTTCTTTTAAAAATTACACATTATTAATCAAAAACTCATAAAATCTATAGATCTTGTGTATAAATTTTATGGTTTATGAAAGTGGAAAAAAATATGTTGCATGGAAATTCATTAACATGCAGACTACAGTGGACTACAACTGAAGAACTTTGAAGTAAAATAAATATAACATGGATCTCACTGCCTGAATTATGCCCCTTATCGCAGTGTTTGGTTTGCTATTGGTATACAGGGCATTGTAAAAGAATTAAATTTTCTTAAGCTATTTCCATCTGAATACCTGATACTATTGAGAGAGCATTCTATTGACATTGTTGGCAGGCTTTGACTAGGGTTTTTTCTTTCTTCATGTAATGATGTCATGAAACCAGATATGGCCCACTAGACACTAGTTAACTGGTCCTCTAAATAAAAAAAAATTCAATGCATATAACATGTGAAATGAGGGATCAGAGATAACATTTCCAAGATATGCAAGATATTGAGACCAAGCCAATACCAGATAATGAATTATAGACTTGGAACAAGTTTAGATATTTCAGAGCACAGTCATATTTGCTGGGTGTCATGAATCAAACCCATCAGATTTAAATACTCCACTGAAGGAATTAGAATTTGTCAAAGCATTCTGTATTAGTAATACATACATTTTATAAAGTTGAATTGATACATGAACACCGATAGTTTGATTAGTGTCCCCTAAAAATTTTAGAATATAGTTGTTGAAGATAAGCACATAGAGGAAAAAGATGTGTTAACTTGCAGGAAATTTGAAGTCCATTCATTACTGCTATTCCATATATAGCCCTATTATTGTAATGATAATGGGCAGCTTCCTACCTTGGACTGATCACTAGGTCATGAGATTTTTTTTATTCTTTGTGTATCCTTTCTTAACTCCTATGCATGTGTACAGTTTACCATTGTTAATGTGTTTTTATTCAATGCATACCAATTACAAGCCTTGTATACAATTAGACCTGCTGCCTTAAGGCGGTTCACTGATTGTAAGATCATGATGAGAGTACCATTACAAATTGCAATAACTTTCTCATGGTGGTTTCCTTCTCAAGGAGCATGATGTATGTTTTTAATGTTGAAGGGAGCATAATTTTATGAAGCAGCTCATATATTAATATTAAAATATTCATTCCCTTTTATCAATTTCCATGGGTTTGCATTTTATTATTTTTACCCTAGGGCAGGACTGTTATATGAAAAAAATGACAGAGGTACTGGGTTTGTATTCATAAACCTTTCGGCCACCACTAAAAATATTCATGTGTGATGTTCTTCAGACAATATTAAGACTGCAGGCACCTTTTTTTTGTTCTGCAAAATCTGTCATAAGCTTATGAGCTCAGTACAGTTTTATCGTCATTGTTCTACAAAAGAACAAAATGAGGTTGCAAAATGGCTTTGTGCCCAAAAGCTGTGCTGGTAATGACTTTGATTTTCATGACATTATGCATAATACTTGCAATAAATTTGGGTATTTGTGTGTTTATGTGTATTTACATACACTAGTTTGTATCTCGGTATAAGATTGGCCTTTCTAGTAATAATATATCACAGGCATGAAAAATTAAAATGCTTTCTAATCAACTACTTCACTATTGAATTTGAATTCATTTCCCACTGTATGAATTATCACATGCATGTTTGCAGATTTTTGTTGAAGAAATTCTGGCTAAATAAAATCTAAGATTGATCATGTTTTTATCATAGAGTCCAAATATTTATCTAGGTTTCCTTTGTGAGATGGTATTAGTCAATATTGAAAGTTTGTTTAGAGAACCATCATAGTTGTGTCACTCCCCAGAACTAGTCTTCATTTATATCTGGGATTTTTAGATATTTTGCAGATGTAAATGATGCCATTATTCAGGATGCTTGGTCTAAGGGTAAAAAGGCTAATGTCAAGACCTCCCAACCAATTTTGTTCATAAACATGAAGTACAAATTAAGGCTGTGAATTAGATTTTTTTTTTGTCTGTGGAGGAGAATTTTGTGTATTTTAGTTAGAAGGAGGGATGTTTTGGGATGGTTTTAGTTTGTTTTTGCAAACTCATTTTTTTGATGCTTTATAAAGACAATGTTTACATTGGGTAGACAGGGTGGGACACTGACAGTAGCCCACTAGCTCAGGCAACGGAAAATTAAGGTTACACATGCTACTAAACAAGCCATCAACTTTGTCCTGTGGGTCGGGCTACAGAGATACAGTCATTTAAAAAGATTACTTGTCATTTAAAATAATAACAAATATTACAATTAGGTCAGCAAGGTCATTAGGGGATAATCTTTGAATTGATGATGTCTAGGGTTGAATACAATTATGAATCAATTTAATACGATACCAGTATTTTTAAAAAACGGTAATTTTAACTTTTTACTTTTTTAACCATTCTTTGATCTGTTGAGTATTGATAGATATCATATAATAAAAAGGTGATTTCAATACTATTTGAAATTTTATGGACTGCTGTCTTTTTTTTTTTGAGCAGAACAGAGTTCAAGATGAAACCTTCATTCAGCATTTAAGTATTTGATTGAACTTGTTATTATTTTATTTATATAAAAAAAAAAAATGAAATAGATTTATCAATGTCAGTTTGCACTTTACTAAAATTTATTCTTGTCATTTATGAATTGAAAAATTCGACAATTCATGGAAAAAAGGCCTTAGTACCAAGTACATGACTATATCTAATGTCCTATTTTGCTATTTAGCATAATCTTTCTGTACATTCTATACATCTTGTAAAGGAGCATAATCTTACTGTACATACAGTACTTATTTTGAAGGAGCATAATCTTACAGTATATACAATACATCTTGTAAAGGAGAATAATCTTACTGTACACACAATACCTCTTGTAAAGGAGCATCATCTTACAGTACATACAATACCTCTTGTAAAGGAACATAATCTTACTGGACATACTGTACAATGCAAAGAGGAAGTCATTCCTGTTCCAAAGTGGATTTTGATTTTGTGAATGCAAATACTTTATCATATGAAGATATATACTGTACTACTGGAGTGATATATGTTTTGTAGGTTTCTACTTGAGTGATATACGATTATGTTTTATAGGTTTCCACGAGTGATATATGATTATATTTTGTAGGTTTTGACTTGTGTGATATATGATTATATTTTGTAGGTTTCCACTTGAGTGATATATGATAATGTTTTGTAGGTTTCCACTTGAGTGATATATGATTTTGTTTTGTAGGTTTCCATTTGAGTGGGACGGTGAAGGAGCCCTCTAACCCCCTATATTCCACAGACCCCGATGTTCCTTATCAAGTCTCCATCAGCTTCGACAGGTAGGAAAACGTAACTCTGCCAAGCTCTGTTTGTGGGCATTCCCTTGTCAAAGAAGATAATCCATACACAGCTCTATTCAGATGGTTGAGAAGTCATCTTCATTTCGATAAGAAATAACTGCCATAGGTGGACAGTGCATTTTAAGTGGGAAAAAATGAATTTGTAGAGGAATGACCATTTTAAGTGTGGGCAAACAAAGGTGACCATGGCCTTGATGGGTATTGTCTTTAAAATATTTAAAGAATTATAGCAATGTATGTGCTTTAATGATTTTCTTAGGGTATTAGGCAGATATGAGTGCCATCGAAAACTTAAAATGGCTTTCTAAAGTGGTTGGTTGGAATACCCTTGGGGGCTTGTCAGCCCCACGAAGGAGTGTTTATAAGTATCCAGTATTCACAAGGCTGACAATATCAATTGTTTGACTCCAGTTAGATGTTGGAGCCTTCTTTAAATTTCAGTCAACTGTAACAGTTTGATCATTTGCATGGAATTTGAGTAAATCCCCTTCAAATGAGTACAGGGATGACTCAGATTATAAAAACCAAATCTGATTTAAATGTAACTTTGAAAGTTAAAGCATTCACAAGACTCTGTAAAATAGTTGTTTGTGATCTTTATTTCATGAATTTGTTTAAAAGCTTAATCAAGCTTAGCTACACATTTCAGTGCCAGTTGGTGCTGTTTCACAGGTGTCTGCCATGTAGACTTAGGTTTGGAAACTTTTTTTGTTGAAGGGTAAAATACAAATAGCCTTAGATTTAAAAATACTAAAGTAATGCTACATAACTAGCCCCCATCCCCTCCTAAAACACAAACCAAAAGAGAAGAAAGGGGGGGGGTTAATTCTGATTAAGGGTGTTAGTGTAATCTCTTGGAAATTTATAAGCTGCACAAACTAAGTCATGTTTTTGTTCCAAACTTCAGTGATGTGTGTAACATGTGGTTAGTGCATGTAATGTCAGACTAAGAGGACCAACTTGATCAGGCCATTGACTAGATAAAGAAAGGAACTTTAAAACTCAGGGATGACACCTGTTTTTAAAGGATATTCCTCTGATAGAAATCATCACAAAAATATTGGGGAAAACATCAGCTTCTATTATTATTTTTTTTAGCTCAGTGAGCTTAAAGTTCAAGTGAGCTTTTCTGATCACCAATTGTTTGGCATCCATCTGTTTGACAATCCATCTGTTAAAGTGTTTTATCTACTTCTAAAGTATAACGGGTCATTTTAATGAAAGCTGGCACCAAGCATCCTTGGATTGAGTGGTATATAAATTGTTCAAATAGAGGACCAAGTCTCTTTTCTAGGGGAGATAATCAACAAAAGGCAAAAATAAGTGAAAGTCATTAGAAAAAAGGTTCCACTGGGCCAGAAAAGGTGAAGTCTGTGTACATTGTATTGCTAAAAACTTTCTGAGTTTGTATGATATAAGATTTTAAATTGTTCAAACTTTAAAAATCTTTTTCTCGAGAACCACTGGACAAATCATGGTCCAGGGTAGATGGAGGCCACAATAGGGGACCAATGTTTCACATTGGACTGTATATGCATGGGGATTTTTTTTTAATTCTTAAGAAGCACAAAAAAACAGTCATTTTTGGATGTTGGTTAAAAAATTTTCATTGCATCCAGAGTTAGAATGGCTAAAATCTGGATCAAATTCTAACTAATATTCTTTTTTCATATCTGCAAACCCATATTATAAGTCATATTAATATTAAAGCATCCCAATGTAGTGTAGATTAAAAAACCCATGTGTAGTCAAACACAGGAAAACTTAAATTTCTCAGGTGAGCACTGTGGTCAGTGGGCCTCTTGTTTATCATTGTAGATGTAAGATTACCTCTGTCAAATGTGGTTGTGGAAACAAAGATATCTTTTGGTGCCAACATGTGGTGGCTCTGTCCCTATACCGCATTAGGAGGGCCGACACAGTGGAACTGCGAGTCCCTATCTCAGGTAAGGAGGGCACCTTATACACATAATGGTGGACATTCATTGAAACTGATTCTTTTATTATATGTAACAAGTAAATATATTTATGTGAAATATGTGTTATGCATTTGGATTTAATGTTTACATTATTGAATGCAGCATAAAAAAAGTACTTGTAATGATAAAAGTTTCAATGAGGGGATAACAAATTTACAACACTAAGCCATCTTTAATGATAGAACATAGCTTTTCAAAATCTAAGATATATATGTTAACTTTACAGAAACTCTTTTACAAATGAGTCGGGAACAGCTTCAGAAGTTTGCTCAGTATCTGATAGCTGAGCACCATACCGATGTCCTGCCAACGTCTCAGAAAATTGCGGATGAAATTCTGCGGGCCAAATCAGAAATCAACTTATTACCAGGTAGGGAATTGTATATAAAAAAACAACAACAACGGAGGAAAATAAGTTCACCATTGATATAGTATCAATGTTTATAAAATGTTTACCTGGTCTTTTTTTTAGCATTGATGCAGGCTTATCATGCCTTGTTTCTTGTCAGGTTCTGAAATAAAGTGTGGCGACCTTAAATCACTGGTTGTATATACATCATTCAGGTTGCCAAATTTTGGAATTATTTCTCTAAAATTAATGAAGGATTCAATAAAAAAAAAATGATTGTCTTAAGAGGCTTTTAACTAAAATCAGTCAAATAAAGTCTTACGGAAGAGACCAATGAATTATTCAGCCAAAAGCTATATAATGCCTAGGGGGAGAATTTAGTTTAACATATCGTGATTAGTCTTGCCTTTTTTGATGTACACAGCCATTTTCTTTGTGATCTAAAGTTACTTGTGATGGGGATTCAATCAATGAAATAGTATGCAAGGAAAGTCAATTATGCATATTGATACAATGTCAATAATAAGCCTTTGTTTGAAGGAGTGAAAGTGAAAGTTTTACTGGTACAATGACTTCTCCTAAAAGAGAAGGAAACTTAATTTTGAATCCTATTTTAACAAGAACAGCAATTAATTTGATTTTTTTGTTTTTGGCTAACTCATAAACTAAGTACTGGAGGTCAAATACAGCAAGTAGAAACACATTAATAAAAAAAAACGAAACGACATAAATTTTTCAAGAAAATAATGTAAACATGCAGCCATGTGTATAGAATTCAGGAAAACCAGACAGTTTGAAATTTATTCTCAATAAATTTACAGAACTATCCATCAAGCATCTCCTCTGGAAATGCTAAATTTTTCGAACCAAATTTGGTGTATAGCATTTATTGATGAAGAGAAAACAGAAAAAAATCTAATTTTATGGTCTGGGTCAAGTGGCCAACTCTCCCAGTTTTGTTTGGTTACACTTGATTTTTAAATCTTTAACCCAATTACTTTTTAGGATTAGGGGGAAATGCTTTTCACCAATTTTTATTGTAGGCAATATGAGCCCTGTAAATTGGGAAATAATGGACCCTGCAGTTGGCCCTTTACTCAGATACAAATTTACTAAATGTACAGCAGTGCATTGTAACCAAGCCAACTGGACAAATGTGCATCTGTCTTCCCGTTTGGTATTTGGTTGTATTTGGGCATAAATTTATTAAGGTCCACATGGACCTTTGATCAAAAACACAATTGAAATACATATAATTATATATTGTTCAGATTTTGTGAGATGCAGGTTTCACTAGTTTCTCTGTAATAAATTTGGGCTTGAGCAAAGCTGTTTGTGTCCATAAAGTAAGGTTTGTCTGAACCTATATCAGTGTCATATATTGAAAGTCAAGGACAATAGACATATTACATTCATTACTTAATTGTGATTCTATGTACACCCCCACTAACTAGCCGGTCTGATTGTAGGTGCTCCTGACCCCACGGCCGGTGCCTCAGTGGACGATGACAACAGCTGGCATCTGGACGAGGATCAGGTCAGAGAAACTGTCCGGTGCTACTTATCCCAGGGCGGCTATCTTAACATGGCCAACCAGCTTACATTTATGTTTGCCAAGGTAATTGTATGTTACTTGTACAGCAAAACTCGTTTAGTACAAAAACGGATATTACTTATTCACGGTAGTAAGCAAAGTTATCTTGGATCCCCAGCTATATAAATTTTTAACGAATTCCTTATATGGATATAACGAATTACGAATATAACAAAGTAATTTTATAGCTCCCAGTGACTTTGTTATAACAAAGTTTTGCTGTATATGCTTACTATAGCTCAGTTTCTAGGTGCATGTTGTATTTTTTCTTGATAAAAGTGAAAAATATTTTAAAAGGTGTAATTAAAATCAAATTTGGAATGTCATTTATGAATAATTAGTAACTAATACATTAAAACATTTTAATTGCCTTGTTTTATATATATTTAATACTTCAGTGCATTTAGAATCCTTCATAACTCTGATATATCTTTCAGGTTCGTGAAATGTTGCGTGCTCGAGATTCCAATGGTGCTAGAATGTTAACTCTGATCACTGAGCAGTTCCTGGCGGACCCTCGTCTGGTTGTCTGGAAGTCTCAACAACAACCGATGTCTGACAAGTGTAGACAACTATGGGATGAATTAGGTTGGATTTCACTAGAATACGATATACCAAAAAAACTATTATTTAAAGCAAAAGACTATAACTAGAAACACTTTTTTTTATTTTGTAAAAGATGAAAATGAAAGAACATGAAAAATTAAGATAATAAAAATATTGGCATTTAGATTTCTGACTGTTTGTAGGTGCATTATGGGTATGTGTGGTGCTGAATCCTAACTGTTCTAGCAGTGAGCGTTCCTACTGGCAGAGCCTGCTGGACCAGTGGTCCTCCTGTAATGTGTGTCCTCTGGAGGACCCAGATGTCCTTAATGTTGATCTCCTGCTCAACAACACTGACAATAGCTGTAAGTACTCCTTAACAACACTGACTATAGCTGTAAGTATTCCTTAACAACACTGACAATAGCTGTAAGTATTCCTTAACAACACTGACAATAGCTGTAAGTATTCCTTAACAAAACTGACTATAGCTGTAAGTACTCCTTGACAACACTGACAATAGCTGTAAGTACTCCTTAACAACACTGACAATAGCTGTAAGTTATCCTCAACAACACTTACAATAGCTATAACAGGTCGAGACCACTACCTTATATGGAAGCCAATTTTTACCACGTGACAATGTCTTCGTCACACCCGTTTTCCAATCAAGCGACTGATTCCCAAAGCATGACAGTCCACTACGTATTTATTATTCAATGGCGACACGTGGTTTTCGTCGGTTTGTTGGACAATATTTACCTCGTCACCGGAAAAACTGTAGACCTTCTTTGTCACTTTATAAGACCGAAATTTAAAGACTATATTCTAAAGACATTGCTCCATGCTCACATTTGATATTTGAGTTGTTTTAGATGATTAATAGTTGATTCTAATACCTTAAAAAACTCTTTGACGTTTGCATGTACATAAAACACTTTCTGATAATATTGTGGAGTTAGATAATAATTGCACACACTCTCCTGCAGTCTCAAACCAAGGACCTATGTACTACCTGCTAAAACTATGTTCACGTATATCACGTGGAGAAAAACTCAGTGTTCTATCGACACGATAGCACTTACGTCTCTTTGAACAATGTTTATAGGCCGATGTTTTATAGGTTGATAGAAGGCTTCATAGCGCAAATTTTGTAAATGTGAGCATAGAAATGAAAGGTTATACATCATTTTAAATATTTCTTTCACAAATCTCAAAAAAGAATTGGAAATAAGTTTCCAAGGAACAATTCAAGTTTCTTTTTATTTTCAACACGGCTGGTTACTAGTAGTAGCCCACAATGCATTGCGGTTCATTCATCAGTAGGTAAAGTAAACAGATATGCAAATTTATGCTGACGTCAGAAATTCTAGTGGTCTCGACCTGTATAAGTTCTCCTCAACAACACTTACAATAGCTGTAAGTATTCCTTAACAACAATGACAATAACTGTAAGTATACCTTAACAACACTGACTATAGCTGTAAGTACTCCTTAACAAAACTGACTATAGCTGTAAGTACTCCTTGACAACACTGACAATAGCTGTAAGTACTCCTTAACAACACTGACTATAGCTGTAAGTACTCCTTAACAACACTGACTATAGCTGTAAGTATTCCTTGACAACACTGACAATAGCTGTAAGTACTCCTTAACAACACTGACTATAGCTGTAAGTACTCCTTAACAACACTGACTATAGCTGTAAGTATTCCTTAACAACACTGACAATAGCTGTAAGTACTCCTTAACAACACTGACTATAGCTGTAAGTATTCCTTAACAACACTGACAATAGCTGTAAGTATTCCTTAACAACACTGACAATAGCTGTAAGTATTCCTTAACAACACTGACAATAGCTGTAAGTACTCAACAACAACAACACATACAATAGCTTTAAATTCTCAACAACAACAACAAAGACAATAGCTGTAAGTTCTCCTCAACACTGACAAAAGCTGTAAGTTTTCCTCCACAACACTAACAATAGCTATAAGTACTCCTCAACAACACTATCAATAACTGTAAGTACTCCTCAACAACACAAACATTAACTGTAAGTTCTCCTCAACAACACTGACAATAGCTGTAAGTACTCCTCAACAACACTGACATTAGCTGTAAGTACTCCTCAACAATGCTGACAATAGCTATAAATTCTCCTCAACAACACAGACAATAGCTGTAAGTACTCCTCAACAACACTGACAATAGCTGTAAGTACTCCTCAACAACACAGACAATAGCTGTAAGTTATCCTCAACAACACTTACAATAGCTATAAGTTCTCCTCAACAACACTGACAATAGCTGTATATTCTTCTTAACAACACAGACATTAGCTTTAAGTACTCCTCAACAATGCTGACAATACCTATAAGTACTCCTCAACAACACTGACAATAGCTATAAATTCTCCTCAACAACACAGACAATAGCTGTAAGTACTGCTCAACAACACTGACAATAGCTGTAAGTTCTCCTCAACAACACAGACAATAGTTTTAAGTACTGCTCAACAACACAGACAATAGCTGTAAGTTCTCCTCAACAACACAAACATTAACTGTAAGTTCTCCTCAACAACACAGACAATAGCTGTAAGTACTCCTCAACAACACTGACAATAGCTGTAAGTTCTCCTCAACATCACTGAAAATAGCTTAAGTTCTCCTCAAAGACTTGTCATAAGATTGGTTTTGCCATTGATTTGTGAGATATGCTTATGCACTGTAAATAAATATATCTAAGCCTTAAAACACAAAACATCAATATCTGGAATACCATGGATTTGTTTAAATCAGTCCCAGCCACTATTTTTTAGTCTATTTTAACCCTAATATCTCAATCTTTGTATTTCTCAAAGCTTTTTATCAGTCATTTGAGTTTTAGGTAACAAGGTTTGACTTCGTATCTAATGTTTACTGATATATTTATTAGTTGTAAACTTGATTACTTGCAGAGAATTGACGGGTTGTTACTTGTATTTCTTTGATGAATTATGAATAAATCTTAATTTCTGGGTTTTGTTTTCTGCAGCCCCTTTTTCCCGTAAGCCACGGACCATTTTCCACAGGGCATTAGAAGCCAGTAAGTTGAAGTGGCACGACTCTCACTTAAAATTGATCCTAGGACAGGACCCGGCTTACCCGGACTGCCCTATGTGGCACGGTAAGTATTAAACAGAGACAAACCTACATAGCATGTTTTACTGTATACTGTAGATTCCTTAAATATACACGAGGAATGAATCATACATAGCAAAATAAAACTACTTGCTATATTTTTATGGTGCTAGAATCCATGTAAAATCTCTTCATCACCTGTCACTAGTGATTTATTTTTCTCACGAAAAATGATATGGATATACAGTATATAAAAATCAGAAAATCATTTTTCAATTTAAATTATTTCAATAATGTTTGTAAAAGATGAGCTGAATGCATACAATGGCCTTGTCAACATGCTGCTTTAAGCAGTATGAATTCAGTAAACAGGAAAAGCTTTTCATTAAAAACCTCTATATCAAAATGTTAACCTATGCATATACAAATAAAACTGAATAATGTAATGTTAAAATATTTGCTTAATTTAATATATTAATCAATTAATACCCTAAAAAAAAAACAATGGAATTAAAAGAATAAGTGTGATTATTTTGAAGATATAAGGGATTGGCCCTTGTTACTTCAAGCATTAAGATGTTATTGATTTATTATACTAATTCTAGAATTTTTTTTGTTTTTAATTAGAACACTTCCCCACTGCTTGTGCCCGAGTTGATGCCTTGCGCTCACATGGTTATGTTAAAGAGTCATTACGACTAGCTGTGGCCATAGTACGATCTCTTAAACACCAACAGAGAGTCAACCAGGGATGGTGCAGGTGTCAAAATGAAGGTCAGTTACAATTATATACATCTGTACAGGCTTGGTAACATCTCTTCAAAAGAATTTTTTAAAAAATCGAAATAGATTTTCAATACTGATTCTGGCAATTATAGATATGCCTGGTACAAGTAAAGGCTGTACACACAAGACAAGGAACAACCTGGAGGGCTGGATTGGTCACGCCCTGGACCCTGTAGGTGTTCTGTACGACAGCCTGACCGAAGCTTCCATAGACACTGAGGATACTTCTCAAGCAGGTTAGAGTTCAAATCACAGGAAAAGTGGAAGGAGGCATTTACTCAGGAATCCTCGTTTATTTGATTATTTAGCAAGAGAAGATGAAATTAGCCATCGAAAGATTCAAATGAGCTTATGAGCAACTTCTAGTTTGTTTTTATATCCTCATTCAATACATATACTTTTTAATTATCATATGAAGAATTTCAAGGAATCATGAATATATACACAGCAAAACTCGGTTATAATGAAGTCACTAGGACCTGTGAAATTACTTCTCTATATCCGTTATAACCGTATAAGAAATTCATTAATTTTATATAGCTAGGGATCCAAGATGACTTCGCTGTATCCGTAAATTTGCAATATCTGTGTTCGTACTAAACAAGTTTTGCTGTATAGTTTTTAATTCATAATGATCATAAAAATTTTAATTGTACATACCGGTAAGTGAAAAATACAAGAAATCAACCTGATGCCAAGAAATTGACATTTGAGTAAATTACTAGGATTCATTGAAATAAAAAATTTGCAGTTCAATCCATGTTATAATAAAATATTCCTGATTAATATAGATAGCCTCAGTGGTCGACTATTTTCTGGTGACAATCCCAGTTGTATTCCCCCTCGATACCGCCATGTTCCCATCCCCAACAGCAAAGACAGAACTGAGTCTTATCTCACCATGGCTCTAGAAGTAGCCCTAATGTGTAAGTATAAACACTTACTCACTTTTTAGTTAGACTTGTATGTACATGTAAAATATTTTAATGGTTTAGCCTGGTATTCAAGCATTTTTCATGAAATTTTGCCTTTTAATTGTAATTCTTTAATTCTTCTTCCAGGTCTTGGGCAGCAAAGACAAATGCCTTCGGGTTTGTACGCACAGGAGAAGGCTTGTAAACAGGAAGAGAAGCTGTTGTCACGGTTACAAAGCGTGGAACTGGACACTTCTCTTATGGAGGTCATGAGGCGACAAGCTGACTTGCTGCTTAAAGGTAAAGTTCCCCTCACTTATAAAGAAAAAATAATAAGAGTGCTCCTGTAAACAAGTTAAAAGTTTTACTACTTAGGTCTAATAGGGTTTTTTGCTTGTGGAGATTTACAATGACAAAGCTTTAAAGAAATTCACAAAGTTTTGAGAATTGAGAATATGTGGTTGTTATAATGTGATGTCAAATTTTGTAGGTGGCAGTGGTTCAGGACTAGGAGAAGGCATACATGCTGAGAGTTATCCTATGCACACATTTGCCAAATTTCTATTCAACAGTCTACTAACGTATGACCAGAACTTGGCCTATCGAGTTGGACTACGTTCCATGAGGTTTGTCAGCCTTTGAATTCTTATACTATATATAGGCTTTAAGACTTTTTTCGTGACAACTGTCAGTACTAGGATTTTGCTTGAATTCAAGAATATGATACAGTTAGTAATTTTTAGTCCCCATTTAATTTATAGCAGCCCTGTAAGAATCAAACTGTAAATCCATTCACCCATCAGTCTGGTCAGCTGTTTGTCTGGTTATCAGCATTTTTGTTGTGCAATGTAAGATGTTAACTCAAACATTGTTCATTGTAATGTAACACTGACACCTAAATTATCACGTAACAACAGAAATTATGGGTATACATTAGCAGTGTTTAATAGTGTAATACAACTATGCCGTTTTCTTGTGTTTAGGGGGAAAAATGTATTATCTTTTTTGATAGGCTTCAAGATCTGTATATATATCATAAAAATCTTATCATTGTTAAGTACCTGTACAATTTTTGGCATTGTATGAGAGAGGGGAATCTTTTTTTTAATAGCAATCTGAAGATTTAGACATTTAACTCTGACTTGTGATCTAGCTCGTGAA
Organism: Saccostrea glomerata; assembly: GCA_003671525.1. Classification (NCBI taxonomy): domain Eukaryota; kingdom Metazoa; phylum Mollusca; class Bivalvia; order Ostreida; family Ostreidae; genus Saccostrea; species Saccostrea glomerata. The sequence continues at coordinate 19,866 of PRKT01000143.1, forward strand.
GGTTTGCTTGAGTCCCATGAACTTCAAGTGATCTCTAGTCCTTACATAGAATTTTCTGGACTGTATATGTGTACACAAGTTATCCTACTATGTGTTGTATATTGTAGACTGCCAGTGTTGGAGGACACAGAGGATGTTGATGATGGAATCAATAACATTGGCTCAGCCATGCTGAGTCGCTTTCCTCGCTGGTTCATTCTGGGTCACATTGAGGGACAGCAGTGTGAACTGGCGTGTACTCTACTGGCGGCGGCAAAAGGTCAGTTAACAATGGAAAAACAAATATTGTAGTGAGAATAAGGAATTATTAAGATTTAAAGAATATGAGAGATTCAAAGATTCAATGTCCTACACCTACTTGTGAATTGAACCTCTCATGCTTATTTTCCCTTATATTTTTAAGCACTGTACCAAATAATGTTATTCCAAGGTACCTTAATTTGGTAAAATTATCTTACCAAGCATTTTTCTGTGTGAACCTAATTTTACAATTTTTCCCCAAGAGAAATCTACATGGGAGCATTTATAAATTATCACAAAATTGAAATGGGGCAAAATCATAGCAAAGTGTGAATGGTTGAAAATAACCCTGTGTACAGTACATTGAAGTGGATGATATAGCTGATCTATTATCTACTGGCTGAATCATAGGGTCTTGACAATGTGTAAATCCTATTAATATTTTGTATAATATCCTAAAACTTCATTGAGATTGTGTCACTGCAGCCATCTGTAAGAACATTTTATGGACAAAATTATAGGTCTAAGCAATGAAAAACATATTTGGGCAACATTATTATCCTGGATTCATTCATGTTCACTTGTTTGTGTTTTTCCCGTTACAGAAGATATCGGTAGATTGAAGACCGTACTAGAGGTGGCCCAGAAACACATTCATAGTTCCTCTCAGTTGTTCAAGCTCGCCCAAGATGTCTTCAAAATCGCCACCCCAGCGGACGCTCCTAAACACATGCCAGCCCTGAATGCTGCGTTTGAACTAGGACTACAAGTAAGTGATGAAGAACAGAATACTGATACTTAGTTTTTAGTTTCAAAAACAAAGTCAAAATTTGTGTAGGAAATTATGAAAGGTGATTTTAAATTATCATGATACAAATCCTATACAACCTCAGTGAATTAACTGGACTTGAAAAAAAGAAAATTCAAAATAATTTGACCTTGGAAATGAACTGCTGCACTGTTGTTTGTAGGTGATGAGGATGACCCTGATGACAATGAACTGGAGAAGGAGAGAAATGGTCCGATGGCTGGTCACGTGTGCCATGGAGGTGGGCATTAAGGCTCTTGTCTCTATAATGCAAAACTGGTTCCAGCTCTTTCAACCCATAGAGGCCACTAGTATGGTGGCTACTAACATTATGTCTCGCAGCACCATGATGCAGTTAAATGTTAACTTCCACCAACAGGAAGAGCTGGCCAATCATGCAAGAAAACTTGCACTCCAGTGTGCCACCAAAGATCCACAAAACTGTGCACTGTGTGCCCTGACTCTGTGTGAAAAAGATCCTATTGCCTTTGAAACTGCCTATCAAATAGTCATTGATGCAGCTGCTCACATCATGAATTCCAGTCAACTGTTCAACATCGCCCGGTACATGGAACATAGGGGGTACCCCAACCGAGCATACAAGCTAGCATTACTGGCCATGAAAAATCTCAAACTGTCTTATAATCACGATACTCACCCCGCAATCAATGACATTCACTGGGCTTGTGCACTCAGCCACAATCTGGGAAAGAATGAACTTTCCAACATGATTCCATTGTTGACAGATAATGTTCACTGTGCCAATGTGTTATCAGACGTACTAAGACGGTGTACCCTAACTGCCCCAGGACTGGCCAGCACTGATGGAAAACGCCGTGCAATAAAACACTTGTCTTATGACAAGGACCCTCTCAGGAAATTAATGGATGCCACAATTCATGCCTACATTGCCACAACCCATTCAAAACTGACTCACATAAGCCCGCGTCATTATGGTGACTTTATAGACTTCCTTGGCAAAGCAAGGGAAACCTTTCTACTAGCTCATGATGGACACATTCAATTTGCACAACTGATAGAGAATATGAAATTAGTGTACAAAGGAAAGAAAAAACTGATGTATTTAATCAAGGAAAGATTTGGTTTATGATTGAGGTAGCTATTCCAGTGGTGTATGTGTTTGGGACCAATGTTAAATGTCATACATTGTGTGTGAGGTACCTGTGATTAAGATGGTGCAAACTAAATCTGTTTGATTATTTTCTAACATTTTTTAGTAGCAAAACAATTGAATGTCCTAGAAAGGAAATCTAGTTGTAACATTATAACTATAGGTTGCTGCTTTCATATTTTCTCAGTAATGTCAACAGAATGCCAAGAATTTGAAAAGTAAGAAAACTTGCACATCCTGTCAGAGATGCCAGTAGTTTGTAGTCTTCAAAAAAGCTGTTCCTTCTGCAGTTATCTTTTTTCCATTTCGTGCAGTGGAGTCACTTTTGCTAAATCAATCCTCACACACACACAGACAAAAATGGCTTCATGAATATTGAAGGTATAACTTGTACTTGTAAATTTACTATTATTTTCCCCCTTTATTTCTGTATCCTTGCCCCGAAACACAGTGGTGTGGTATATATAGTACTAAGTATCTGTAAATTATTTCATTTTCTTTTATCTCAGTAAACAAATTGTAGAGTGTCATGTCTCTCAAAGATAACAGATGGTTGCAGTTAAATTTTCCAATAAAAAATTTAAGTATTTGGACCCTTTAATAGGATATGGAATAAATCATCATTCATTGAAAAATGAGCAATTAGCTTCTGACTGTCATTGTTAACAAGTTTTGAATACATCTAGATCCATAAAGCATTTTAAGCAACTTGGTACCTTTTTTTGAAAACCCCACTGGGAGGTATTTGTCCATTTGGGACAGTTCTAGTTGTTTGTATATGTATTTACTTGTGTTCTTTTTCTATGTGCACATAATTTTAAAATTTAAGCTTTGTTCTATGAATTATCCTTTTTATATTTTGTTATCCGTTTTCCATGAAGCAATTAATTTATGGACCCAGACACTATGTGCAAAAATTTTCTTCCCAATCTTTTTTTGTTTATGAGAGTTTTACGTATTGTGAATGGTGCTACTGAAAACTGTATAGATGTTTTTTTTCTGCACAAGACAATAGTTGATGAATGTATGAATGATAAAAGAGTACCCAGGGAGGTCCTTTTAACTTCTACCATTTTGTTGTTACAGTAACACACATTTTGTCTCATTTTGTCTCAATGTTTGATTGCTGCAATCGCATACTCTCCAGTCTCATTCAGAACTTCTCTGACTTTATCATTGTGCATCATTGTACATCGCTGTCACTCACTGATTAGTAGCTCAGTACACCTTTATTCTGATTTAATCAATATAGAATTATGCAAATGCTGATAAAGGCAATAGTTTAAAACAAACTGTGCAATAAGCCATAGAATTTTAAATGCAAGCTTATCTTGCAAGTTGAAACATCATTATTGTCACTATGTAAAAGTGTTGTGAGATTAGTTAAATGTTAACTAAGTACACCTTCTGTCTAGGGTTTTGTGGGTTTTAGTTAAATGTTAACTAAGTACACCTTCTGTCTAGGGTTTTGTGGGTTTTTTTTCTCCTGTTTTGTATCATTTCATTGCAGAGGTGATGAACAAGTTATCAAGTGCTACCTCAGTTATCAGGGGGTTGTCACCCCCTAGCAGTCCACATCAGAAATCTGCAGGAGTACTGTCCAGTTTTAATCTTTACCATATTGTGTATCAATCAAATGTTTTGTTGACTTGAAGTCAGATTTTTTTTTCTCCAATCATGTGTTATTTGGTATTCTATGGCTGTACAAAGTATAGAGATGTTTGTTATTAGTTGTTGTTTATGTTGCTATATATTTTATTGCACAATAGTTTTTGTGGAGAAGATATTTTGTTTAATATTATTCAAAGTCTTTTTTCAGATTCGTTTTCCAGTGGATTTATTTGTTGTTTTGGTCATTGTGAATGACACACTTTACACTCAGTAGTGTATGAAATGAAACGTTCATGTACAGTGATTATGAATTTGGTTAAACCCATCAAAAAATGATATAGAAAACAATTTTACGTGAAAAATAATTACAAAAGTCAGATTCCTTTTGGATTTTTTTTTTAATGAAGAATAATTAGATTGTATATCAAACACAGTATTATACTAGAATTGAGAAGTAAGTGCTCTCTTAATCAAGAACAATAAAACTGTTCTAGTTGTATTGGAAATATGATTTGTTTGCCAATTGTGATAATGATTTTGATTTATTTATTGTATGTACAATTTTTTTGTAATCCCATTTTCTTGTGTCATTATGTGGAGCATGAATGTGTTTCTAGTGCTTTATTTATAGAAATCAGTAGAGTCGTCTAGTCCATGTGTTTTAAGATGAACCTCTCTGTGAGGGGGTGATGTGTCTTAATTATCTCGAGGAGGAAAATAAATGAATCAAAATCTCATTTAACATTGTGTTCAGTCCTTAGTGCTCTAAAAGCAATTCCTAAACTGAGAGATACTTGGATTCTATAGTATGTGTAGATTCAAACCTTTTTTAGCTCACCTGAGCAGAAGGTCTCAAAGTTTTTCTGATTAAAATTTGTCCATTGTCTGTCATTGGGAATGCTGTCTTAGAATTACAATTTTATCTTCTGCAGATTGATTCCTGGGCCAATTCCAACCAAACTTTGCACAGAGTATCTTTAGGTAAAGTGGATTCAAAAATTAAACTTGGGTGAAAGCTTCCTGACATACTGTAGATTCAAGTTTGTTCACATCATGACCAGTAGGGGTAGAGTTAGGCGGCAATGGCCAATCAAACTTTTACTTAGGAAATCAGAGGGGAAAAAAATGAAAACTTCTCAAGAATAGATATTTTATGCATCCTTAGGTAGTGTAGTGTAGATTCCAGCTTATTTATATCATGACCTTCAGGGATACGGAGGATCTGCAATGGGCAAATTTTTATTTATACATAGGAAATATCTGTAAAAATCTTTTCAAGAACAGCATAGCCATGATTATTAGTATCCCAGGTAGTGTAGATTCAAGTCTGATCAAATCATGTTCCCCGGTGGTAGGACTGGGTCACAATAGAAGATCAAACATATAGTCAAGCTTCGACATCCTTGATAAGTCGAAGAAGTATGGAAGCATCTGTATTAAGTGTAGATTCAAGGGTAAAATGGTCATGACATCCTTCTTACTATTCCCTTTTCTGTGTATTGCTCGGTTTCAAAGTAGTTTTCAATGTTTTTTAGCTTACCTGAACCAAAGGCAGAGTATTTGTGGATTCAAATAGGTCAATTAAAGTTTCACATGAAAGTATAAATATAGGAAAGATTGTCTTTAAAAAATAGCAAAAGCCACATTTAGTCATATTTGTTCAAACTTAACCTCAGAAGATAGAGTTGGGCCACAATAGGTCATGAAAGTTTTACTTAGGAATATAGTTTTAGGTCACCTGAGTCACTCAAGTGACCTATTGCTATAAGTTTTTGTCCGTCGTGGGTTAACATTTGAACATTTTCAGCTTCTTCTCTGAAACCAGTGAACCAATTTCATCCAAATTTGGTATATAGCATCTATGGGTTAAGGGAAACAAAAATTGTGAATTTTGTGCATGTTATTTGGGTATACGTATCAGTGTTACACATCATTAAACATGCTGCTCAATTAACAATGACCCTAATTTCAATCTATGTAAAAAATGTAATGCCAAAAAAAAAAGATAAATGAAATGTGTATGAATTAATTCTCTCAGGATTTATTAATTTGAACATAATCTGAGGGTTCCATTCTGGTTATTTACAAATGTCAGTAGAAATAATCATGACTGAAAAATAAAACTTGGCAAAATAAACAAAGAATTTGTCAAAAGCCCCAATACTTAAGAAAATGCCCTTAGAGTATCCCGATATTATGGAAATAGGCCATGATCTATAAAGATAAGATCTATTTGAAAGTAATTATGGTGGAATATAATTAATTCAATTTTAATTCTCTGTATAAAAAAAATAAATATGGGAACCAGTATCAATCACAAAACCCCCAAGATAAATTGTGATTAAATATTCATGTTCAGTGCAATTTATTTATGTAGGTGTGAAAGCTTTCTTCCTACAATAATATTATTTCAAATTGTTTCTATGCGCTTACTGTTCATACATGTAAATGACCTTTGCATAGAAAGGATTCCTGGCATACTGCTCAGAAAAACTTTCAGCTGCCTTTTATAGTTCCATTGTTTATTGGAAATCTCATTTCTGAGTTAGCTCCCCCCATTAAATTAATAAACCCCGCCCACTGGGACTGCTTTCTGGGACTGCATGCTGTGGAACTGCTCTGGGACTGCTGTGGGACTGCTTTAGCAGTCCTAGAAAGCAGTCCCCGGGACTGCTCTGGGACTGCTTTGTGTCAGGTCGGTACTGTATGTACATACCGGTACTTCACTGGTTTAATACCCAGGTGCAGCGAAGATTTTTAAAGAATCAATGTTTTTTCACTACTGTATATAATAGATTGAGTCCTTAACACCAGAACCCTTGACCCTGGGGCCATAAAATTCACAATTTTGGAAGAGGCAGCCTTATTCAACATAACTATGTATTTGTTTACTAATTACCAAGGAGCAGAGCAGAAGATTTTCAAAGAAATAATGCATTTTCACTATATAATATATATAGCCCCATCCCAGCACCAAAGAACCCCTTGACCCCAGGGCCATGAAATTTACAATTTTGGAAGAGGCAGCCTTATTCAACATAATAATGTACTGGTTAATTTATTTAATGCCCATGAGCAGAAAAGAGGATTTTCAAAGAAATAATGCATTTTCACTGTATAATCTATAGATAGCCCCACCCTAGCATTAGAACCCCTGACCCCGGGGCCAAGAATTTCAAAATTTTGGTAGAGGACTCAATGCTCATTACAATCATGCAAACAGTTTGACTGCTTGACATTTAGGAGTAAAGAAGAAGATTTTTAAAGATTGCATTAATTTTAGTGGTTTTGGCTCCATCCTCAGGCCTCAGGGGGGCAGGGTCACAGGGCTCCCACTGGACCGAAAATATTTTTCGCCACTTTTCGCGACAAAAGGAAAGGCATACTTACATTAGATTTCTCGACAATGCAATGCACTTCATGTTAGTCCTTTTTTTTTTTTATTATGTTTATCTGACACAGACATTGTTTTGAATATGTAATGTTTAAAGCTTTAATTATGGTAGTATCCATTAAAAAAAATTATGCTGGAATTATACAATTAATTTGATATTGTATATCAGTCAACTCTTGACAGAAAATGTCCTCTTGTTAATTTTTTTTTCGCCTGTGAGGGGGGAGGGGGGTTTAAGACCTAGTAAAAATATGACATTTTTTAAAAATGGAAATTTTCATCATTTCATTAATCAATTGTGAAAAGATATAGTTAAAAAGTAATGAAAATTAGGTTTGAAAGTTGACTTTATTTTAACAACTTGGAGACTCCAGGGTTTAATATGCAAGCTCATGTTATTGTAAATAATACAGTGTAATTTACTAATTAAAGATAATTCTGTTTCCAAACCAATTTCTTTTTCACTCTTTGTCAGTTTATGGTATATTAATGTACACATTTTTTTCAATTTTAATTAGGTAAAATTTGAAGCCATTCTTTACAATTTTCGTCATGTTTCCCTACTTTCGGTTTTAAAAAACGATCTACATAGATCCATATTTTGTTGATAAAACTCTTTTATTTTCTAACTTCATATCTTAATAACACTTTATACCCCTTGTTTAATCCAAATTATATTATTTCAAGCAATTTTGTAACCCTTTATTGCTCCAGGCCAGTTACCTAGTCAGCTGTGTTCGTTCAAGC
>PRKT01000143.1:42013-63971 GCA_003671525.1 Saccostrea glomerata
GGGGGGGGGGGGGCAGCCAGAGAATTTTTTTTACTTACCTGAAAAGTTGACAAGGCAAAAAAAAGGGGGGTGAGAAAACTTGCACAAAGTCGAAAATCCTAGAGGGGGAGGGGAGGCGAACTTTTTTCAATGCCAACTACTTTCAGTACGAATTATTACACTACATTTTTCCGTACATCACTATTAGTGGGGGTGGGGGGCGATAAGCCTTTCACTGAACATTTACTATAGTTGAAGTAAGGTTGGAGAAAAAAATGGGGGGGTGGGGGCTGCTCTCCCCCCCCCCCCCCCCCCCCCCTCTGTTGCTACATGTCTGAAATGTTTAATTGTTTGTGAAAACTTTATCGTCAAATCTCACAAATTAAACAAAGATCGCCCACCACCCTTAAAAGGTTTGTCAATAATTAAGTTGCATATCACATGTAGAGCAATATACATTCTATGTTCATATAACTTAAATTGAATTTTCAGTACCATTAAAGCATAGATGCATACGCTATATGTCTAAGCAATTCCAATGGGAAAATTAGGTGCACAATTTTATACATGTTAATATTTGTATTTCTTGCAAAGCAACAAAAATGGAAATGGATTCAATTTCAACCAGTTTCTTGACACCCAACACCCTCTTTTTTTACCCGATATAGAACACCCCCCCCCCCCACTGCATGCAACGCAGCGTCTATTTTCTGGAATTATATTTCCTACAAAAATGATTTTTTTTCCTTCAAAATGTTAAACTTGGTATACAATTCAGGTGTATATAACCATTTTTTTAAGTTGACGATACACTATCATTTCAAACAAACAGCAAAATACAGACTTGAAGAAAGTTTTGTTTCAGATTTCCGTTCCGAATGATAACGTGCATTACACTTGAAACTATATAAATGCAATATTAACCAATTGCTCAAAATGGAAAGATTCAATCATTAAACCACAATTCTACTTGTGAATAATATTATGTCAGTTCAATTTTCAAATCACACGGATGCACAAGATATTGAGTGAAAAATGTTCACCATTGCATGTGCACTTCAATTTGCATTTTTGCACTCTTGTTGCAGAAAAAAATGACATTTTAAGAAACAGTGTATATTTCCTCATGTTCTTAGTATTTACATCTTAAAGATTCACTCGCAAATCTTTTCAAACAGCTTTGGAAATTAATACTTATTTACTTTAAAACATGGTAACGTAAATATGGGTAACGTAAATATCGGTAACGTAAATATCTTTCTGAGATTTACCGTATCTTTTAATGCCATTGTTCAATTATTCCACTGTTAATTAAAGGCATATTCTAGTGCTTGAGTGTAAGGCAATTTGACCCATAGGGAACAGTGTAGTTCTCTTACTTAATTTGTGAATAAATACTAACACGTAAATATCGTTGAATTTTTTAACCATTGGACTTATAAGAAAAGGGGGGGCTATTGTTCATAAATACAGATAAAGAGTGTCCTTTTTACCATTCCATGCAATAGAAGAGGTGTTCATGATGTTAAAAAGTTACAACTTAGTCCTATTGAGTCAGTTTATCAATCCTTCCGGTCCTTTTGAATTTCCAAATAGAAAAGTAATAATTCTGCGGTGACATCAAAATTTGATAAATATATTAAAACTTTTAAAAAATTGTGACACGCATATGTGTGAAGGGTGTGATATTCAGAAAATATCTCAAATGTAGGACAATCTTACTAAGAAAAAAGATATGTAAATGATTTAAAACTTCTTTTTGGTTTAAAGTAAAAACTACACGATGATCGGCGACAGTAACGTAAATATCGATTTCTGCTATAAAATGTGATTTTCTCCTAAGACAATCATTCAAACTACAACATACAATTGTTGCATTTTAATCAACAACCAACAATGGTTCATATGAGTGGCAGAAAATAAAATTTATTTGAAATATTATATTACTTAAAACGCGGTACATTATTCAAAGCGAATTGAGACTATAAATTGAGAATGCGTGATATATATATTATATCGTATTTTCAAGTTTTTACTTATCTAAAATATAGAAAATAAAGAGATTTGAACAAAAAGAGAATAGTTTAACATCATTATTTTCTTCAATTGTATTCTTAAAAATGCGATTTAATTCTATTTTTAATAACTATTGAACATAATTAAATACAAAACTGAAGTATTATATAGTTTCTATGACCGTAGGAACGGAAGGGGGGGGGCATGCCAACCCCCAACCCCCCACCCACCCCCACCCCTACCCCCAAATTATTTTGCCGGTATATAGAATACTATCAAAACTTCATGTTTCAAAATACAATAGGCTAATAGAGATTGATAATTAAAAAAATTCATTTGTAACTGTAAGTTTATTTATTTTCATCATTTTAAATAAGTATTCAAATACGATAATTCATATTTTATATTCCATTTGGGTCCATTTGGGTCCATTTGAGTTTCCATTTGGGTCCATTTGGGTTCCATTTGGGTCCATTTGGGTTCCATTTGGGTCCATTTGGGTCCATTTGGGTAAATCGACGCGCCGCTTTTGAGGAAATGCTTATTTTTATCAAAAGTGTTTTACAATATAATTTTAAGAAAAGAAAGCTAACATGTTAACCTGGTTTTCCGTCCCCGTTCTTTCGGCATAATCGTCAATTCTCGGCTGATTCCGCTACGAGGCATGCACTCGGAGGCACTCGTACCTCGAACGCTGACTTTGATGAGCGGAGCGTAGCGGAGTCTGCCGAGTATTGTCGACTGTGAGGCATGTGCGATCCCATTCGGACATCTCCGTTTTTCCGTCGAGTTCGGATAAACAACCACACTTGTCAGATAGGCCAGAGAAGTTGCGATTGAATCCTCAGATTTAGAGATTTACGAAGTCTGACGAAATCTGTGAATTAAAGGGAACCAGATTAATGCAGTTCGGAAAACCTCGGGAGGGAGGGGTTCCGTGTGGGAAATGGTGTTTACAGCGCTACGCACTGTTTCCTGTTCTGAAGTGGGTTCAAAGGTGGTTAAAGGTATCACATCATATTGGTCCGTTCAAGCCGTTATACACGCTATGGTATGTACAGGTAGTTTTACATTTGCATGTATCTTAAGACTTCTTGACCATTTGAGTATTTATTTTTTTATTGTAAAAAAAAATCCCTTGGATCCACCTTTAATCTTTCTTTTAAAAATAGCGAATACTTAAATAGCAGTCAGCTAGGCTAGTTCTGTCTTGCATAGAGCGAGATTATTTAACAACATGGGTCATGTTTCTTCTGTACAGGTAATGATAATAAATGTGAGATGTTTTAAACGCTTAAATCTTTTTTGTTTTTCTATGCGAGGATAACCTGAACGCCTTTATTACTATATCTTTTAACAGTATGATCTACAGTTCAACCTCTTACCAGTCTTGGTTTGTCTTGATTAGAATTCTCTGAATAGGATGTAATGAAAAGGTCAAAATAGGAAAAGCCCAAAGAATGAGTGGAGTTAAGACAGGTGGAGTTATGTCTTATTTTGGGTTTTTTGTGTGAACATTCTACCAAGCTATAAATGAAGTGAATACAAATTATTTGACTAGCAATAGCTAGATAAAACTCTATCTAGTAGTCTTTATGAAAATTGAGGCGATGTACATCAGATTGCATGATCCTAGAGTGCCGGTATTTTGTTTACATAATCAATATCAGTAGCAAGCGGATTTATCCATTGTCAGTGTCCTCTAAGAAAGTCCTGTTGTCCTGAATTTTACATGATTGCATGATTCTGGAGTGGTATTTTGTTTACATAATCAATATCAATAGCAGGCGGATTTATCCATTGTCAGTGTCAATGTCTCTCTCTTCTTCTCTCTTTCTCTAAGAAATGAATTCTGTTTAATATGGTATATTACCATGATGTCAATATGAAATTAAAAGATATCTCTAGTAGATATTGAGAGGAGACACTAAAATAAAATAAATTTGCTAAATTTTGAAAACAGCTGACTGTCCAAACATGTTTTAAAATATGATTAAGATGGAGGCCACATTTAAGAATATATAATATGTCAGGCTTCAGAATATAAATAGAAGGGGAAATTTTAAAAAAAAAAAAGTAGAAGGGGGTGTGAGGGTTGTCCCATAATAGAGAGTTTAGGAGGAATAGTAAAATAACCAGGGGATTACATCATTATAGGTTTGAGGAAATTCTCTGGCCCCTGGGACACTGTTTGCACAAGTACACTAAGCAACTTGACATCACATGATGAAACATTCAAAGTTAATCAATGTCAAATCAAGGTTAACATGGTCATGGCAATGAAGTGAGAAGTTTGCTTTGAACATGTTTTTGTAAATAGTTTGATTGCACATTTTCAGCTCATCTCCTTTTGATATAAGATTGAACTACTTTTTTTTTGAGAACAGCTGTCAGTCATGCACCGAGTCAGGCTATTTACTCAGACGATGAAAAAGTGTGACCCTGATTATCTATTGATATTCATGAATTTTTGGGGCCCCATGCCTTTGATAATTATTTGAATTCATATTTGAAGCAATGATACAAGGTTAAGATATGGGTGACTTATATTATGGAAAGAGATAAACATTTTATAAAACTTCAAGTTACGGCATTTTTTCAGGACACTTAAGTCCACCCACATTCTTTAAACAGAACGAAAAGAAAATATTCCCAATAAAAAGAGGAAAAGCAGTTTTATGTTACTATGGTCAGGGTTGATTTACATTTAAAGGAAAGAATTTGAAGATTTTATGCAATGCCATCTAATTTTAATACATTTAATAATGATAAAATTAATGCAAACCCATATATTAATAATAATTTATTTAAAAAGTGTGTTTTACTCTTACTGTAATGTCTAATGTGAGTAATGAAGTCTGTTTGAGTAAAATTCAATCATTTAAAACAGAGTATCTCGTCACAATCATAACACATAAATCCTACCAATTCTGTCAAAAGGGGATTCTCTTGAAAAATGAACACACTGTTTGCAGGGATAGACATTCACTTTTATATTCACTTGTCCTTCGGGCAAGTGAACTACAATTTTGACTTGTCCGAATGCAAAACTTGGTTGCCCAAAATTTTTGAAGAAGAAAATACCAGTTCCTGTATCTTAATTTGTTGTTGTAAATATCAAAGAGAGACGCATTAATTCCTATTTTGAAGTTAACTGCCGGAAAAAAATGTTGATACGATGGTGATGCTACATTTGTAATATATATGTAAACCACTTTCCTGTCATTTACTATCCTGAAAACACACAGAGTACTGAAGGAATATCATTTTCTTACGACAAAATCATTTTTTCTTTCGAAATTTTGATTTTCCTTAAAAAATTGAGGTCATGATAAAAGGAAAACAGTTGCCATGTTTTGAATCAAGATACATCGTCCTGCTGTTGGCGGAAATCAAGTGTTCCATTTATTGTGTTGTTTATAAACTTATGGAAGATTTAAAAAAGTGTTTATTCTCGATCAACCAATACCTGACCAGGTCTGTATAGTCAAGAGTAGACCTCATCAAAAGTCAATAATTGTATAATATCTACTTGCCCGATCGTACAAGTACATTGACAATATCACTTGCCCAAACTGAGAATTTACTTGTCCCGGGCAATCGGACAGTCGTTAGTGTGGATCCCTGGTTTGTGTGTAAGTGAAAATGTTTGGTTGGACTGGGAATCAAACCTAGGACCCCTGTATCACCAGGAATTACACCTATCAATTCCAGACCATGTCAAAGCACCAAGTGTAACAGGAAAGGAGAAAATGTAGTGGAATGTACTGGAAAATTGAACCTGGGACCGATGCATTACTGATCAGGCACTGCACAACTGAGCTTAGTATCCAGAATCATGTTCAAAGACCAAACCATTTCATTTCTCTCTCCTTAAATTTTGTCTGCCCTTGACGACACTACCCAAGTTTTTTTGTCCCTGGCAGGACGTTCATCAATGAATCTAGGGGTGATCAATGGCACCCATGTTGATTACATTATTGATAGGATTTAGATTTTAAAAAAAAAAACATTTAACCAATAGATGCTGATAAAATGTTTTTCTAACAGAAAGTAACCAAGCAGAAAAAATTGTTTATTTGTAGGCAAAACCTAAAGAAGACTGGAAATCTGCCACTTCCATATATGAATTTTCTGCCAAAGACATTGATGGGAATGAAGTTTCACTAGACAAGTATAGGTAATACAGATCGAGTCAAGTTTGTTAAAATTGTAGCCTTTTGAATTAGGGTTGAGAAAAAAATGAAATATATCAGTTTTATTTTAGAATATTTAGGAAATGATCTCTCTAAACTTACAAAAAAGAACAGGGCTTTCTAAATTATATTCATATCATTAACAAACATTTTCAGGTAGAGCAGATTCAAGTTTCTTCAAATGGGAAAAATGGGGCCACAATAGGGGATCCAAATTTTACATACTAGGAATATGCTGTAACATATCTTTTAGGATCATCTATTCTAATGAGCATCAGGGCCATGTATTGTCCTATTCATATGCTAAAATTGATAGTGTTTGCATATTGAAGTTTTCTGAAAGCTTTTCTCCTTAGGTGTAGTTTGGGGCCATGCACGAAGGGCCTGAGTGTCCAAGTGACTCCAAATCATACATGTACTGATAAGCAAACATTCTTTATCACGTTCATTCGGGTTTGTTTTAATTATGGACACTGGAGGTAGGATGAGATTAAATACTCAGCCTACTCAGGGTATGTGGATAAAAATTAAACATGTTACCAGACAATACTTGTTAATGGGGAGAAACTGTGATAGCATTGTTTCCAAAACTACAAGGCTATGTTATTTACAATGGTATTTTAAACCCATGAATTGTAAATTCAAGTTTGGTTCGGCCATTAAAGATATTGAGGCTAGATTGGGGTCATATTATGGAGTTGAAATTACTTTATTTCAAAAATGTATTGAAGTCACCATAATTTCAAAAATGAGGGGCCTATATTACTTGCATATACATGAATAAATACATGAAGTTTTCTATTTTGATCAATATTATTGATAAAACATAAGATTTATATTATTCACTCTGATAGAGTGCAGTATATCCTTAGTGTCAACAGGTCTAGTGTAATAATCTTTCAAAAATAATGTTGCTGTGGTAATTAATGAAATGCCTAGAATTTTAAAAATTAACAATGGTATGGGACATTGGAAAATTTATAATGGAATTCAAAATAGTCACTATCTGTTCAAAGTCAAGCCGTACTAAACCTGAAAAAGGGTAGGCAGCTAATAATGAAATGAAATACATGTACACGTATTACAAAAAAAAAGGAGTTCTCAACTTCTGAAATGACTGATAGTACAAAAACAGTTTTGATCAGATTATGAGGATGTTATTTAATATTCATCAATGGAATGAGGAAATGTCTAATAAGTTCCATCACTTATCAAGGTCATCAGAAGGTAGAGCTAACAAACTAGTGATTCAGGGGGTTAAGGTTCAAATCCTAACCCTGTCTATCCTTCTATTAGGTGCTGTTTCCATAGTTATAACTATCTATTGGGATAGACTTTTAAGGAGGAAGAAATTTGGGGGTAGAGAGGTTCAATCACTGGAAAGGGGAAGGGGGGCAAGATACCTCACGGCTAAGTAGAAATGAACCTTACTATACATGTAGTGATAGAGTTTGATTCTAGTGTGGTTCATCACTCTGTAAATTGCAGAAAGAGAATGACAATGTCTAATATGATCATACAATGTTATAAATTACAGAGGTCATGTGGTCCTTATTGTCAATGTGGCCTCTAAATGAGGGTTCACGGAGAAGAACTACACTCAGCTACAACAACTGCACAAAAAGTACGCTGAGGAAAAGGGCCTTAGGATCCTTGGATTTCCATGTAATCAGTTTGGAAATCAGGTAAGTGTTATTTTGTTACTTATACATGTACCAGGTGTATGCAGGAGTATAATTGGAAGTATGTCAAGTAATTGGACTTGATTGACCAGACTGAGATTTATAATTGTGTTACCTTTGACTTTGTCAGTCCAAATGTCTGAAACAGAAAGTGATTGAAATTTTTACAACTATTTTTATTCCCATTTTATACTATTTCCATTCTCTTTATATGACAAAAACTTGTCTTCAGCAGCATGCTGGATTAAGTTTCACTGCATAAATATATATATGATTGTGTGGAAAGCCTCAAATCTGAAACAGAAAGTGATTGAAATTTTTACAACTATTTTTATTCCCATTTTATACTATTTCCATTCTCTTTATATGACAAAAACTTGTCTTCAGCAGCATGCTGGATTAAGTTTCACTGCATAAATATATATATGATTGTGTGGAAAGCCTCAAAATTTGAAACAATATTACACCATAGCAGGGAGGTACAATATGGGGTCATTCTTGTCAATATTAAAGGAAGGAAAAACACCTTTTTTAAAAAAAAAAAACTATTGAAAAACCAAAGGGCCAAGGTTATTAACATGAGAATTTTGACCCTTTGGCCATAGCATACTGGTATGTTACTTTGTTGGTTTAGTATAATGTATATGCAGTTGATTTTTATACTTTACTTGTATTAGGAACCTGGGACTGAAGAAGAAATAAAGAAATTTGCCACAGAAAGATATGGTGTAGAGTTTGACATGTTCAGCAAAATAGAGGTGAACGGAAATAATGCCCACCCACTGTATAAATTTTTGAAATCAAAACAAGGAGGTACTTTAGGAGAGTAAGTATACAGTTTAATTGCTCAGTTACTAATGAATCTAACGAATAGCCTCTTATATTTATGGATGTTCATGCACTTATGATTATGCATTTAAAAAGCAATCAATTGATCTTGTACATATAAACCGACAGTTCTCCCCTTTTTTTTTTTACATTACAATGAAGTCATGTTAATGTGAGTCCTTGGGTCAAGAGTCACTCTGGTGCTTGGCAAGTAGTATCATATATCGCTTAGCTTAGGCATGCTAAATAGGTGTCTCTTATTTCATTATCAGACCAAAATGATTCTATGATATTTTATATTTTTTTCATGATCAATGTAGATTTTTCCTGTTTTAATGTTATTTTTGAATAAGTAATTTTAAACAACCCACAAACCTTTAAACCAGGTAGATCATTTTAATCTTACTAGCAACAGTGGGGGTATTAAGAATCATTGCATACTTTTGTCACCCTGTCAGTGAAAAATAGGGCCCGAGGAGTAACCTAGAAAATTACAACATGTAAAGAAAGACTTAAGTGTTGATGGGGGATTTACAAGTGGATCACCTAGTATTGGTAGTCACTTTCAGAAAGAAATGTGCCATCACTGAGCTTTTGAAGGTTAATTATTAGAGATGCTTTCAGGAATCTTGCTTTTAAAAAATATGACCCATTTGTAAAACATATCATTAGACAATAATAGAATTTTGATAAAAGCATTTGGCTAATACCATCATTTACAAAAAAGAAAAATATGAAGAGATGATTAATTTGTCAAAAAATAAGATGCTTAACAATATTTCTCACTGTAATATGTATTTTGTGGAATGTTATGTCACGTACTTTGACATTATTCTTTCCAGAGAAATTAATAATTTGTGGGAAAATCAAACAAGGCTTTTTAGCTTTGGTTTTAAGGTAGAAACATTTTTATTTTTCTTCCTTGGTTTTGGTTACACATATATTATTCTTTAAATTTTTTTTTTTAAATAGTCTTTTTGGCACACATCTTAGTGTTCTTCGAGTTGAATTTGTTTAGACATTTTGATCAATTAATTTATGAAAGATTTATTTATAACCAAAGTACGTATAATCATGTATTTTTAGCTCACAGGGATTAATATAGGTTTTTGGGGAAACTACCCTTTCTGGAGAAATTGGGAAAATCAGCAGGGGTCTGGGAATTACTCGAGCCAGTGCAGGGCAAGCCCTCCTTGGGGGTCGATTGAATTTCAGCATTTTTATGACCATTTAAAGCGCATAAAATAGCAAAGTAAAACCATATTTCTCATATTCTGAAAAATTTTATTGAGGTTTTTATTATTGTATGGGGAATATTTTATTTATCAAAAAGGGAAATATTAGATTTTCAGTTGAAATTTTCTCAAGGGGAAAAACACCAAATATAAACATGCTCTAGATTAATCCCTGGCTCACCTCGACAAAGTTGAGATGAGCTTATGCTATACCTCTGGCATCAGCATTGGTGTTCGCATTGGCGTCTTTGTTCAAGTTTTAGGAGCAGGTCCATTCCCAAGTAACTATAAGCCCTACCTGGACCAAACTTGCATGGATGATGCATCTAGGGATGGACACTACTAAACTTATTTCAGATGTTGGATCTGACCTACATTTTTCAAATGAATGAACAGGTTAAAGTTTTTGAAGCAGGTCCATTCCCAAGGAACTATAAGCCCTACCCGGACTAAACTTACATGGATAATGCATCTAGGGATGAACACTTCCAGACTTGCTCCAGATGCTGGATCTAACTTACATTTTCATGATGAGTGAATAGGCTCAGGTTTTTGGAGTACCGGTACATGTATCTCTGTTATTGTTATGGCCTGTTTTGATTTCACTCGCATGGATGATGCATCTTGGGGTTGACAATTACAGACTTGCTTTTGATGTAGAGAAAAAAGACGATATTTGTGATTTTGGAACAGGTCAACGCCCAATGAAGCATTAGACCTACTTAAACAGAACTTGCATGAATATTGAAACCATGATGCATACTAACTACATGTACATGTATAAAGAAAAAAAAATGTGAAATTTGCATTATTTAAACTTATAACATTCGTTGAGGTGAGCTTCATTATCTGTCCTATGTTTACAATATGCCACAATATCTACCAGATTTCTAACTAATTAATACACATAGGAATCTGATGATTTTTTTTTAAATTTAAACAATTTGTTCATTGTCATCTTTCAGCTTTATTAAATGGAACTTTACAAAATTCCTGGTTGACAAGAATGGGAAACCTGTGAAAAGATATGCACCCAACACAGAACCTTTTGTAAGTCAAACATGTATTTTATATTAAATAATCATATTCTGAAACCTTCATTACATCAGGGCATGTTGATATTCTGTTCATATTACAAACTATAGTGATAAAACATATATCTAAATATGTTAAATAAGAAGAATCTGTAATATTTCATAACCTCTTTTGATCTATTCTTTATTGAACAAGACAAGTTTACCAAATTGATACACAGTTACATATTGGTAAAAGCTGTTCAAATATGGCATTAGTTTCTGACCTTGACATTCTTTATGACTTCAATAACTTAAATTTTGTGTTATAATTAAGATTCAAAGATAATATTAGAATATAAATCATCAAAACAATACACTGGTACTCTTTGTCAAGAATTAACTGTGTCATTTTTTTTACTTTGTTTGTCTTTGTGACCTTGACCTCGCATTTATTTGTTAATCAAATAATACATAAATGTTATAAAAAAATTGGAAGATATTTAAATGGTTAAATTAATTTCTGACCTAGACTGTCTTTGACTTAAACCCCACTATTCCTCATTTGCATTTAATTTTTTTTTAAAGATATAGCTCATGAAATTTTCATTAAACTTTATAAAGATACAAATCAATGAGAGCTATCCAACTGCATGTATTAAAATTTTTATATTCTGCAACTACCCCTTGCATTGACCTAATAAAGGTAACTTAAATAATAAACTAAAGCTTTATTCAGTCAATGTAGTTTCCTCTGCAGAGATGTGTCACGTTTTCTTACCCTCGATTGCCCAATTATCATTTATACACATGTATTTCAAGACAGTAACTATGTAATTTTATATTTTCCTTAAATTTTTTATCAAAACATATATGTAATAAAATTTATTGCTTGGGACTTGTTTCATATTTTTAGGTGTTAACCTTCTTTATGACCATGACCATACTTTTCCTCATTTTGCATTTATCTTACTTTCAAAGAAAATGTTCAAGGTATTTCCATCAAATTCCAATCAAAGATACAAATTCAAAAGGTTATACAACTGTGTCAAATTTTTCTGACCTTGACCCTTCATATGACCTTATATTACCATTGCTACAAAAAAATTATTAATATTTCAAAATACACAAAATTAGTGGATTGAGCTACAGTCTCATCAGTGACTTCTGGTTTTTGCAGTAAGATTAATTACGGTAGAACTTTGTATTTGATGCTTGTGTATTGAATGTCTATATTTTATTTTCCAGACTGTCGAAAAAGACTTCTCCTCGTACTGGTGACATTTAGAAAAAGCTCTTCTATAAGGAATTGTGCGCTTAAAATTTTAGAAACAGTTTATGGCAGTCTGTTCAGGTATTAATCAAATGATGGAGCATCCTCTGACTTGAAGACTTAATGAAGGCCGACTCTAAAACCAAGCCCCTCTGGTGGAGCCAGCCTGATGTTATTTTGTGCAGTTTTTGTCTCTTAATTCAGCGTATGTTTCACTGGACTGAAAAATTCTTGAACACATAGCACTAAAATTTTGACCACACATATTATACTGTATACATGTACTTGTTTTTTAGTGAATGCTTATTGATAATGTATTTTAATCAGATGGTTATGATTTCTTTTCATTTTAAGATCTTGCTGTTGTGACTTTTGTTATACAATAAAAGTATTAATCTGAAATTTTTTGTTTTTCCTTAAGTTATTTGTAGTGATTTACATTTAAGACTGGAGAGCTACAGTGCCATCCGTTGAAAAAACTGTATATTTATTGCGCACAAAACAGTGTGCTGTTTATTTATTTTGCCGTGTTTTTAAAAGAGTGAGATCATCGAAAATTTCGTCTATTTATACTGCCCTTTTAGTTTGCAAGATAATTCTTTCCAACTACGAGAGTACTTGATGGTCTGTGTAACACTTAACAATTCAAATTTCTAAAAATGATTTTGAGTTTTATAATGTTAATATATTAGGCCATTCCAAGTTTTTTCTCTGTTTAGCAGCCACCCATCTTTCTAAAACCGAGCTACCTTTTAGTAAAAAAAACACAAGTCAAAAAAAATAAAACACATATTTTATAGTAATAAGAATGACGAAATTTAAAAGATGTGATTTTATTTATCTATTTTTCATAAAGTTATTTTCTTCAGCAAAATCAAGGTATTAAATACTGAAACTATTCCAATAATAAAATATTATACAAATATTAAGAGAAATTGCCGGAAATCACAAATTTTGACCTGAACAATTAATTTTTGGACTCCTGATTATGTTTGTTTTTTCCTGATATGGGGTGTCAAAAACCAAGGCGCACGCGGACGCTGAACATAGAAAAAACTTGGAATGGCCTTAGTTCAAATATCTAAATTTCAAAAACTCAAACTGGTTTGGTATATTGATATTTAATATTTTAGTTTAAAAATCTATATTTTCAAATTTCCAAACAGGTTTTACAATTTTAATATTTTTACCTTAAATGTTCAAAATTCAAATTTCCCAAAACGATTTTTTTATTTTAAACTTATTGAGTTTTTACATGTAGGCTATCATTTGCTCAGAAAGTTAACACTTAACAATGTAAAGTTCCCAACTTCCGAGCCATTTTACTTCTTTTGCTATTTTAAAATTTTCTTCATACTTCTAAATTTCAACTTTGAAACGTTTCAACAAGGAGGAATTTTTTGAAATCTAGCTTTTTGGCAATTTCAGTAAGAATTTGGAAGAATTAATCCAGAACCAAGTGCAACTTTTTTTGTGCGCAATAGATATAGTTTTTTCAATGGGTGGCTCTGATGTACCTCTCCAGTCTGTTGATATATTTTTTTTGCAGAGCTTTAGTTCTGCAGTTACAATTTAAAGAGAGCTACTTTGCCCATAACAGTTAAAAATTTCCATTTCTGAAACTTGAATTACAGTGCTGCATTATTGAAAGTAGAAATTATAATTTTTCATATTAAATTTGATTTCTTCATATTAAAAAAATACTGTTTGAAGATCTTTAAATGAAATCACACTCTCAGCAAAATCAACAGTGTACAGAGTATAACGATGGCTATATGAATAGATTAATTTCCTCTTGTATGCACAAAGGACATCAGTTTGGGCAAAATATGATTTATTATGAAATGTATAAATGATGGATACATCTTTACATATAATAAACTGAAGTACCACATAGCTTACATCATTGTACATGTGAAAACATTTTGTTGCAGTCAGCTGGCACCTTTATTACATGTATATAAATTTAATATTTTCCTTACATTGTAATTTTAAAAAATTAGTTACCTGAGAAATTATAAGTTTACCAAGACACTATATGTTACCATCACCAAATACATGTACCATCTCCAGTTAATTGAAAACTTTACAATGTCTCTCACACAGGTATTAAACTTAATTTACAGAATCCCACACTCCGATCCTGGTCTTTCAGACATCACTGTCCTTTTCCTCGGAGCTTGGTTTGGGTTTTGTTATTGAGCTGAAGTGTAGCGTTCCCTTGTCCCGGAGATTGGCGGCCTGTCTCCAGTTTCTGTAACCAATATACCCCCGGTCTTGTACCTCTTTTCTGCCTTGGTTTGTAATTATCTCCCCTGTGTCTTTGACAATCACTAACTTTGGAAGGGAATTGACATCATATCTGGTGCGGAATGCTCTATACATGATAAAAATTAATATTAGTTATATATAAATTTTAAAAAAGCTTCAATTTTCTTAATAGTTTTAAGTTGGCCAATTTAAACTACTAAACTTGCCATAAGGTATCCTATAGTAAAGGGAATTCAGAATACACTTACTCTCTAAGTGTTTTGTCATTAAAAGGAATAGCCAACCATTCTCCATGATATTCCATAAAGTATTCCTTCATTTTCTCCTCTGTCTTGTCAAAACTGATGAACACAATTTGAAATGGACAGCGCTTCATTTGTAGTTCTTCGTACAAGTCCTTCAGTAAAGGAACAAATTCCTGACAAGGGGCGCACCATCCCGCTGAGAAGAACAGCCCGACCACAGTGTTTTCTATTGATGGCAGTGCCTCCCTGAGTCCCTGGACTGGCTTTACCACCTCTACCTTGTTGGCTCGTTCTTTCTCTGGGACATACTTAAAATCTTCACACTTCTCCTCCACTATCTCAGGCTCAATGTAAAACTCTTTTGTTATGAAGGACTTTCCTTTTAACAATTCTTCAAATATGTTTGTGTTTTCCTTTTCCTCCATTATTTGTACATAACTGCCTTCTATAAGCTACTGTATGCTTTATAATCCTACACAAGCTGTCCTTAGGAATATCATCCGAGGCTGAAAGAATATGATTTATTGATAAAAGATCTGAATTGATACATCCTTAACGAGCATTTCACTGTTAATATACACATAATATATTGAAATCATATTATTATAAGATAATGGTTATAAGCAAGAAATGAATTTATATAATTCAAGTTGCTTTAATTAAAGCGTGGTAAGTAAATATACTTATTTTGTCAGAACCTCACGAACATAACACAATATATGTAATTTAAAATTAGCCTAATGTGTGAAAAATTCTATACATACTATGCAGTTAACTTTGAAGTTGAAATTTCAACTCTTAAACTTTTAATATTTCAAAATTCAAAATTGAAATAGCATAAAAAAAATAACGAAAGGCCAAGTTAGAAATCTAACTTTGTAATATTGAAGTCACTAAGAACCTGTACCCAAGCCTCTTTTAAATTACATCATCATACTATATTCTCAGAAAAAAAAACTCCCCGTGTGTTCCGCATGAAGGAATGCAGAGTTATCGTTCGTTCACATTTTGCAAGAGGAACGAACGACAACTCTGCATAAGAGATTGCAGAGAACGATGGCGTCTGCAAAAGGTGGACTGCTGGCACGTTCCGATTTTCCTCTGTATGCTGTTAAAGCCCTAGATGAACGTCATTTTCTTGTAGCTGGTGGCGGTGGAGCGGCAAAGACGGGTGTACCAAATGCCATTGTAAGGGGTTCTTGAACACTAAACTCAAATTAGATTTAGTTTGCAATATGGGTTTTATTTCGAATTTCCTCTAGTGTGTCATACATGTCATACATATGATACATCAGACCCATATGGTGATACCAAGGGTCGGAAAGCAATATTTTAGAATATCGAATCTAAAGAGTTGTGTGTTTTCTATCCCCGAGTCTTTATTCAGATGGGAAGAAAAACAATTTCAACTATTGACTATTTAGATAAAATAAAGATTTGACAATGTAGAAATAACAGGAATTTTGCCGAATTTAAGAATAATTATAATGTTAATTTTCAGGAAGTATATGAAGTAAAGTTCTTATCAGAAAAAGCTGTTGCTGGAAGCATATGCAGACATGATACAGGTACAAAATCCATAATGAATGGCTGTGTTGTGTATGATGGCAGGAAAAACCTCTTTGCAGCTGGTCTGGATGATGAATGCCACATATACTCACTGAAATATAAAGTTGGATCTCCAGAGAAAAAGGAGAAAGGTATTTGAGAATGTCATCTGACACTGTGTCAAAGAAAAAAATTGCTCAGGTGACAATGTGATGTATTGCTAAAGATATTTTTGGCAGTTATCATGCACAAAGTACCTTGATATCATCTTCATCTTAGGTCAGTTAATGGTTGAACAAAATTCAAGAGTAAATAATTATGTTGCCATGGTGACTTAAGTTAAAATTTCTACGATTTTTTTTCAAATGCTACTCCTCCTTCAGTGTTATTTTTGTTAAATGTCAATAAGAATAATTTAATATATCCTCGGAGGTCCATGAGTCGTTACCCTAACTTGATCGTGACTGTTTGTAAATAAATTTGAAGTGCTGTTTCATTTCGTAAGTCATACCTCAATTAAACATGTTCTTTTCTTTGCAGTAAGTTGTTAAAATAAAAAAAATCATGCCTTTTTGATTGTTTTCATCTCATTTAAGTTACCGATGTTTACTCGGCAACATTTTGAAAAGCAGGTCCTAGGGTTGTGACGGCAGCGGAAATTGAAGTAAAAAGGCCAAGAGAATGAATATATACGTTTTTCATTTTTCACCTCAAAGTTTAACTGTGTGTCAACATTTTTTAAAGACAAATTAATACAATCTTTACAAAGAATGGATTTTTAAGTTAAACAATTATAAAAACTTATTAGGTGATGCATTTCTTTTGCATTTCAGTATATTTAAAATGAACAGAAAGTATGAACTTCAAATCTATGTTCCCTTTTTAAAATTACTGTGGAAAAGAACAACGAAAACTTGAATATGAGAATTAAAGTTTTTTTTTCTCAACTTGTAGGCCTCAACTCAAAAGTGTTAATATTCATTTGAAGAGAGCAACAAATTTATAAGTATATGAAAATAACGATTTTGCATTCATTTCAGCAAAACACTGCAAGATTATTGAAGATACCATTGCTAGAATTTATTTGATAAGATAACTGATGCATTTTACATACCGGATGAACTGATATTTTACAATGATTTTTTAAAAGTTTGATCAGTTGAGTGTTCATTAAATAAGCACTCCATAGTACATTAAGTAATGTACATGAATTAAAACACCAAAACTTCTCCTCTGCTTTTAAGGGTTTAACAAATCACAATTTCACATTTTTAGAGGCAATTCACAATTTTACATTTTCAAATGCAATTTTACAATTTCAAATTTATTTCATTCACTGCATATTTAGTCACATCAGTAAAAAGGGCATTCAATTTCACTATAAGCTGATAACGAAAAGGTGACTATACCAATTATTCTTTCTACAACACCTGACAGATTTACATATTCTATGAATACTTATGTCATATTTTACAATCATTACATCTGCAATATATCTAACTTCATCTAAACAATTACAATAATGAACTATCATCTCATTGGCATAACAATAAAAAGATGATTAAAGACAAAGCAGCCTCCAACTAGTTTCAGCTTCTTCACCCCGAGCCAGCATGGAAATCGTGGCGGCTATTAGGAACTTAAGTTCCAACCAGTAATGCCCCAGGGTATCCAAAGCCTACTTACAACTAGCCTTCAACTACTTCATCCTAACAATATGGATATTTATACACATGCATACATGTATAGCTAATGAAGTAAAAAAAAGAAAAGCAGGGGGTCAGTGTGGGAGGAAGACGGAGTACCCGTAGAGAACCCACGTGTCCGAATGGGCGACCCCATACCCTGACATAATTCGGACACCCTTTACAAAAAAATTTTTTTTTTAAATAGTCTTTGAAAAAAACATTGTTACTAGAATGCATTTACATCAATGCTTTGAAGATGTGTATTAATCCTGCATCAAGTTAGTCAGTACTTCTTTATCCACACATATCATCTCACTTAGGATGTTCCTTCTAAAATTTCTTTGATTTTCTGTAAATAAACAATGCAAGAGGTAATTGTCAGGTTTGAATAAAAAAAAATTAAGAAGAGACCTATATGCTACATTGCTCACCTGAGCACTAAAGCTAGGAAAAAGCAGAAATCAATTGAGTATACTCAGTAGATCACCATATTTTAGTGACTTGGCTATTAAGTATTAATTAGTGAAACAAAATTTTTGCTAGCTGTGGTTTCTGTTGTATATACAAATATACACGAGAATTAATTTTTCGCGAGCAGACAGTCCCTCTTAATTGAGAAATTTTTACTCATATGGCAATGCAACATTTTTCAGTGGAGGACTAGAAATGTAGACATATCCTTGGTGTTAATGCCATTGAGCAGTAAAGGATTTTTTTTTCACTTACTGCAACATGGCACCTCAGTTTCTATGATCTCAGTACAAACAATGGTAGAATCAGCTCCCTACTACGCTACTCTATAGCAGATGCTCTAAAATACCACTGTACCATGCGGACAACAACACAAAATGTTATTTAATTAGAATTTCACAGCATAAATTATATCGATGTATCATTCTGGGGTTTTTTACCACTTCCAGAGGTAAACAAGCAGTAGAAGGTCAAACATAATAATGTGCACAGATGAGGTCTCGGAGGGACTTTTGCAGCAAGATGTGCATCTGATTACATACTGCATCAGTTTTAGTATGATAACACAACCTGTGTTTATAGAATGTAATGCGACAAGTTTAAGGAGATCGACCCAATGTATACAACATATTTTTAGAAATTTTGAGTCAAAATCATGACATGAAGATGGGAGAAAATACATGTACATATATGTTTACCAATGTTTGTTTATAAAAATCTACACTTAATTTAACTAGGTTTGAACAAGTGTTTGAGAAAAATGTATCAGTGATGGTCTAGAGTATATGTTATATAAAAATTTCTAGTCAAAATTTTAGTATTGGTATGAATTAAGAGTCAGCATATTTGGCTGAACACCATTACAAAAGCCAGCTATATATATATTGTCGACCACAAAAAAAGAGTCCTGAACTAAAAATTGGTCTACTAGTTAACTTGACCTTGTTTAATATAAACAATAAGATGATTTGGAAAACCGTATAAGAAGAATTTTTTGCTAGGATTTAATTTTAGCATTATTAGCGAGGGTGCCGAGATCGCTAAAATTGAACATTGCTAAAAATTAATATTGTGTTTTGCAGGATTTTCAGCCGAGACATTATACCCAAAACCTTGTACCACACGCACAAAACAACTACCTTACTAACATTCAGCCCGCACCGTACCCACAACAACTGCCATCACAGAGTCTGTACTTTCCAACAAACGTACCACCCCCACCAGTTCACGGTTTGGCCCCTGTTATTGCTCAACAGAATTATCGCAATCCGCAAGAAGCATTCCAAAACGCGAACTGGTTTAACGACAATGGTATCGTGGCTCCTCCGGATTACAACAGATATCAATTCCAGCCGCCTCTTCAGAGCCCATTGATTCCTTCTGTTGTACAGAACAACCAACTTTTCAACCAGAATTACCCGTACAACCAAGGGGTGTTAAATTACAACACACCAGATAATTTGTTGCCTCATGACATGGCAACAAACCTTATGCCGCAGTATACATTCGGTCGACAGAATTTAATGTCCTCCACCTTCCAACAAAAAAATCAGCCCCAGCATTTGTATGCCTTTAGGGAATCCCGTAACAGTTTCCCTTACAATTTCAACAACAACAACAACACGACTAATGACAACAACAATAACAACAACAATTCGTTGTCAGACAGAAGCGCTAGTTGTCTTGAAACAGAAGAGCGCGTTATTCCGCGTATTGAGTTTCGTCGGAGTCGGAGCTGTGAGGATTTGGTGTTAGACGGCTTCAAAGGACGAGCCCGGCCCAGGGCTATAAGGTCTAACTTGATTAGGATTTATCCCACTAATAGTTGACTTTTTCATGACCAGTTTCTTGTTGTTTACAACCAAAATATACTCAATGATTGTTAATTATTTGATTTTATATCTTAGTTTTTGAAAATTAATATAAATGTGTTTCTTGGGTTGTGGTTGCATTTACTGTTTGTAAATAAGATATACAACAAAGTTCCACATATTGCTCAGTATACTCTTTAATATACATCTGGACTTGACCAATCCATGCTAAGAAATCCTGTCCTACGTCCAGGGTGAACTCGATAGAAACATTTTTTATGCCAACAACTGATATTCACCTACGAGCTTATGACATTGGCTTTAAGCGATCTTAAGTTCTTTGGCTTTTCTTTTTAATTCTACAAAAAAGTCGAGAAAAAAAAACAAAAACAACGAAGCACCTTCGATGAAAGTCTTGATCAGAATTGCTGATGACAATGATGAAACCATGTGGCTTTGTCATTGAGCTAAAAAAAATGTACAAAGGTCATTCGGCATACGAATTAATGATATGTATAGATCATTGTTTTTGCTGAAAAATTCAATGCCAAAGAACTTGCGAAATTGTGAATTTAAAAGAGATTTTCGATACTCTGGGTGACAAGCCCTATACGCGGGTGAATAGGGTGTATTGCTACATTAAAGTTAGGGTAGTACGGGTAGGTGGAAAGTGAAGAGTTATATAAATCACGTAGGTCGTTTATCACATTAAAAAAAAAATAATAAAAAATCCAAATATAAAACGGATTGATCAAACTCTCCGGTGTATTTTATTAGTTCACTGGAAAAAAAAAGGTCGGCGGATCATCGAATTAAAATGTTTAAGTTTTAAAAAAAGTTGAAGACGTTATGGTTTGTATGGAAAGCCAACGGGTTCAAAATTCCAACTCTGTTATTCTTAAAATGTACACATGTAAACCTAAATTTGTAAATTGTAAATCTTAATTTCATAATGTAAAATGTTAATGCAAATTTTGCCGATGCTCTCACGTTATTCGTAGACTTGCGATTTGTCAACTTTTGAAATGTAAATTGTACTTTCGTGATTTGTAAATAATGCAAGGTTGCACTATGCTAAAACTTATCAAGAAGAAAGGGTGCGGTATAAGGGTGGTAGGTTAATTTGTTGCTTAACAATTTAATCATTTTCCCCAATGCGTCCAGCAATGCACCAGACCTGAGGATAGTTGACGCGGCTGGCCAAGGATGGACAAGAGAAAGTTCGTTGCTGCCCTACAGACCACAGGGTGTATAGGGCGACGATGATGATGAATGCGTCCTACCAGGCAAAAAATATAAAGAAAGACTGATGAAATGTTTATGAATTAATGTCTTTAACTGTCTTTGTCTGTCTTTAATTTCATGATTGTTTGTAAATATTAATGTATAAGCAGGGGTATACTCTAGTAAAATCTCCCAACAATCCTAAAAAATTTTCGATTTTAACATTAATTAAAAAAAAAAAAATTCTGTAGTGTTACTGGCAGATTCGGCAGGGAAAGTTGGGAGTTATAGAGGCCAGGACCCCTCGGGTTTTCATTAATAAATTTTATACAGTGAAACAATTAAGAAATAACCTTTGATCCCCCTTTCAGGAGTTATCGACCTCTCGTAGATAAGTAGGAGAGTCATATATATATTTGAAACAGATTATCAACAAGAATTGTCCATGACCCCCCCCCCCCCCCCCCCCCCCCCCCCC
>PRKT01000143.1:71871-85423 GCA_003671525.1 Saccostrea glomerata
CCCCCCCCCCCCCCCCCCCCCCCCCGATACTACTTGCTTGCTCATACACAAACAAACGTGGTAACAAATTTATCGTGCGAGTATATCATGGATTTAATACCTAAAGAAAGTTAAATGTTTTAAGGAATGGCGTTGTGCCTTACTGATGCAGCATAAGTAAAGATTATGCAAAGCCACAATTACAAACGATACAAATGGCGTTACTTCCGTTATACGCACACTGGTCTTTGTAGAATAGCTCAAGGGCTTTTCGCATGCATGTTTCTAAATTATTTAGAATTAAAAGCAAGTTCCTTATGACTACTGTTTATAATTGGTCGTACTAAGGAAGAGCAAAAGGCTAACGAAAGAGGCATATGATAACATTTAAAAAGTCCCTGAAATTCAAAAACTATACATATAATCGCAGAAAAGCAGTATTATTTGTTGCGGAAAAGCAGATTTTTTTTTATGGAAAGTCAGTGTTGATTTGAGATAAAGAAAAACTGTGATAGTAATGTTTTAAAATGGGGTATCAAAGAAAAAATGTTATGAGATATGATTTTTTCACTTTTATATTTGTCGCAAATTAGGCATTTCGCTCGCCTTGTTCGCCCATCTTATATAATTATTTTCCCCAGACATTCCATTTGTTCCATCTGAGCCCATTTTAAATTCAACTCATTTTGACGCTTATACGAAACATAACATATTCATCCCTACGAAAGCCCAAAGTAATGTAACTTTACCCACAGTATTTCTTAAAAGTTAAACATTAAAGTTAATCATATCATAAAGGGAAAATTGTCAGATCTCCAATATATATTCTGAAAAAGCGAATAGGAATATCAGATATGCATTTTTCTAATTGCAAATTGATCAACAAATATATTTTAGGTTAAAAAAACAATAGGTATCAAGGCATTTAGAAAAATTGTCATGATTTTTATACTTATTTTATATTCTATGTGCTCTATTTCCTTCATTTATTATAGAATACATAGTGTGAAAGGCTTCTGCAATCATTGCAAGACATCACAAATCACTTCCAATTTCATATCATGCTAATAAACATTGGTATCTAAGGCTCGCTTCAAGAAAAAAAAAAGTGAAAATTTTTGCATGATAAATTTCATTTACAAATTTCATATTGATGCATTTTAAATTAAATATAAAGTTTTTGAGTTATCCTTCCTGGCTGAGGAATGGATATCCTTAATTACCATTGCAAATGGTAAGGCCGGTCCTCCTCTTCAACAATTTTTCTTTCAGTTAATATTTCAGAAAATTTCGGATCATATGTACTAAAAATAAAATGTGATTCAAACTATATAAAGAAATGTAAGTGATGTGGATCTCTATTGAGTGTGAAAGAGAGCATTACTCACAGTTAGGTCAATTGACGAGCCTTGCGTTTCATTGGGCGCACTTTGGTCGTTTGATCTTCAGTCACGTGTTCATTTTGGTGGGATTATTTTGTTGTCCATTCGTTTGAATGTTGCCCCGCTGAATGTCAATGTGAGTGCCTATAGGATGTTTCCTTTGAATCCTTTGTCTTGTTCTAAAGTTGACATGGATTTTTAAATATTCACCCCAGGTGAGTTGTCTTAGAATAAATGTATTTTTGTTCCAAGTAAAAGTGCGAGTTTAATTTTTTTCTAAACTTGTGAGACGGAGTTTATCATTAATGTGAACACAGGAATTCCGAAAGTTGGGCAGTGTTTCAATGATTTTTCCTTGTTTATCAATGTGAACACTGGAGAGTTGGGCAATGTTTCAATGATTTTTCCTTGTTTATTAATGTGAACACTGGAGAGTTGGGCAATGTTTCAATGATTTTTCCTTGTTTATCAATGTGAACACTGGATAGTTGGGCAATGTTTCAATGATTTTTCCTTGTTTATCAATGTGAACACTGGAGAGTTGGGCAATGTTTCAATGATTTTTCCTTGTTTATTAATGTGAACACTGGAGAGTTGGGCAATGTTTCAATGATTTTTCCTTGTTTATCAATGTGAACATTGGATAGTTGGGCAATGTTTCAATGATTTTTCCTTGTTTATCAGATCCGGACGATGTGGTGAAATGGGAAACTCCCAGATGACGGTATCTCTTCATTCGAGCAGCGGTCTCTAGAGAAATCTGTCTCTGCAGTCCTCAACAGGTAAGATCACAGATCAGTTACAACGTGAACAAAATTGTCAATGTTTTAGTAGTTCTTAACAGCTACTTGGAATATGAGGCCTATAGCACTTGAGGGGGGGGGGTTATATTTTCAGTTGGGTGCAATATCAACCTCCAACAAAATGCGCCCGGATCTATGGATTCAGGCGCATAAAAATTCGTTGGCAAGCAGGGGGGGAGGGGCTTTCCTACGGCTGTGAAGGTAACAAAGAGTACACCATGGTGACGCAAAAGAATCAATTATAGAGGTCTTTTACAATCACTAGATTTGGCCATATACATTGACAATCTCCCATACAGAGTTGTCGTTCGTTCCTCTCTCATACACGAGCCGATGGTAGAGAGTGATACATTGAATGGTAACGGGATGTTTCGCGCCGATGCATGGTTCGCACCGCGATGTTTCGCGCCCATTCTGTTTCGCGCTGAGATTGTTCGCCCCACGATGCCACGATGTTTCGCTCCCAGAACATGAAATCCATGTTATTTATTTCGTTCGTGTTGAAAAAGAATTAAAAAATAATAAATTATGATATCTGTGAATATTGATGTAAGTATCGAAATTTTGTAGAATATAAGTTTATATTTTAATTGTGGAAGTTTATTTGAAGTACTTAGTCTAATTGTATATTATTTTTACACTTTAGAATACCGCCATCTAATTAAGTAATTCTGTAATTATTGCCGGCTTGGGGAACCTATCAACGTAAATTTGCTGGCTTGGAGAACCTATCAACTAAAATTTGGAGACTTAATTAACAGCATTTCAAATAAATGAAAAATCTTCTTCCATGTAAAATTCTTTGAAACTTCAATTTTGAATATTTAAGAATATATTAACTTCATATCTGTGTCTATGCACCTATAAAAAAAAAGGTGGTGATATAGATTGTATAAATCAAATACCTATTCTGCATAAGCATGAATTCTTTCAAATTTTATGTCAGAATTTCTATTTTACTACATGTGCGCAAAGTTTGTATCCCCCCTTTTTTGTCCATGTATATTTTAATAGTTTCCCACAAAAATACTTTAATTTCGGTTTTAAAATTATAGAGCCTGATCTCATGAATTTTGAAACATATCGACATGAAAGTACAATATATTTTATTGATTTGTTTAAATGAAAACAATTAGGTTTTTGAATGAAATAAATTGTTTTCTGACTCCTGTGACAACTGGTCATTTATAAAGAAATACGTTTAGCTCATTCTGGTGGATTATTCTATACACATGTTCTCAAAAAACACAGATTATATGTTTTCAAATTCACGCAGATAATTGCTGTACGACTTTATAATTGCTGTAATGAAATAATTCTCACCTTTTGATCTCCAACTAATTATAATTCAATAGTTGAACACACACGCACACGCTCAGCAAACGGGCACAATATTAACATTTACGATCCGTTACCTGTGGCATCGCATATTATAAAGTCATGATTTTGAGCATACAACACGTATTTATATCTAAGATTTAATAAATGATCTTAATTTATTACAAAATAAATGAAATATAAAAAAAAGAGGGGAGATGTTTCGCACCGAAATCGACGCGAATCATCTTGGCGCGAACAATCTCAGTGCGAAACAAAATCGGCGCGAAACATCCCGGATTCCATTGAATTAGCTGTATTTCTTTCTCTGATTTATCTAATATATCAATAGATTGATTAAGCTATGAATTGAGCCCCCCCCCCCCCCCCCCCCCCCAATCAGACTTTTAATATTGGAATGAAAATGCAAGAATATACTACTTATCAATATTTTTAGTCAGGGATTTCAGAAAGCCAACCCAAAGCCGAAAATAGAAAAACGTTTTTCTATGTGCATGTGCAGTAAAGCAATGCAAATCATTTGTTTTTTATTACCAAATTCTTTTTAAACAAAATCAGGATTCTTTAATTAAGATTACTAATGCTTAAATGTTAAGATTTAGGAATTTTTCAAGAGGGGTGCACCCTCCTAAATAAAACAACAGATATTTGTTAGGCAACATTTTTTTTATTTCTTGGTTTACGGATCCGCCGACCTTATTTTTGAGGAATTAGAAAAAAAAATAAAATGAAAATTTTAGTTTTTTTTTTATACTCCACCGACTTCATTAAACAAGAAAAACCAAAAATAAAATATGTTAATGTTATAAATGTTATAAATGATCTTAATTTATTATTCAAAGGGGAAAATTTAATTTTTTATCTTTCTCTGGGAATCAACATGGGATATTGTATCCTTGAGCTATAAAAATAAGTGATGCAATACCTGAATACTGTACAAATTCGGGTGGGGGGGGGGTAACTACTGATGTTTTGTCAATAGTTATTTTATTGACTTTCATGTTTTTTAGACACTAGTTGATTATAAAATCATTAACAGTTAGCATGATAGTTGGTAATGAACTTACCTGTCCATCTTGGCATTAATTAATTTGTTTTAATTGTGTAGTAACATATTTATGCCACACTTCAATATAGAAATTCAATTAAGAAAATGAAATTGTTAAAAAAAATATACATTAGCTATATAAAGATAAATCATAAATGAATATAAAAATTAAATACTAGAAGGCTATGTTCATCTGTGTTCATCTGTTTGATGTGCTGCATTTTGACCCTTTTTTAAAATCTAGATTTGACATGGAATTTAATATAAAACAACATAAATATATCTTTTAACAGCTTAAAGAGAGAAGTGAAGTCTTCCAATTTTTATTTGGATAATTTGGTCCCTGAGAGTGTAGTATTTTTTAATTCATTTTTTTTCCTAAACAAGTTGTGTAAACAGGTAGCATCTTTATTCATGTAGACAACAAATAAGGTATGGCACATCATGGGAAAGGAAGTGTCTTAGTAAAATAACCATACACTGTACTCATATAATACAATTTCGTAAAATTGTTGCTTCCTTACCTTTTTTTGCTGGAAACTGCATTTTTGTCAAGAAAACACAAAAACTTCATGCTATATTTTATTTTTATTTCTCCCGAACAACCCTAATTTTTGAAAAAAAAATCTGTAAACCAAGAAATTAAAATAAATAATGAATAAATAAATAATCTTTAATTTAAAAAAGTAATTTTGAAAAGAAACTGACTAGTCTAGCTTGGTAAATAAAGATTCCTAATTATTCAAATTAAGGGCCAAATTTTTTCCTTCCAAGAGGAGAAAAAGAAAAGAAAAGGGAAAAAAGTGTGAAGTAATCAAGAACCACTGGGCAATATAAGATGAAATGGAAACTTCCTGGGAAAGTGATCAATAAATTCAAAATTTTTCAAATCATGACCCCCTGGGGACAGGTTTGGGTCACAATGGGGGATCAAATTCTTATACTGAAACATTTTGTGAAAACTTTTTAAAATTTTAAGAACCAACGTACCTGTAAACAGCAAACTTTGAAAGCTTCAAGGGGTATTGTTAAAACGTCAGGAAGGAAACTACAAACAAAAAATATTCCTTATAGTCTTTTGTCGTGACTGTATGTTGAAGACAATAAACTCATGCTTTAAGCAATATGAGCTGTATTTTTGACAATTTTATTTAGCTGTTAAAATGTGTTATTTTGATAAATATTTTTATGATTTAAACCTTTATGATCAATTAGACTAAAACAAAGTAATAAATTGTCTCGGAAGATTAAGACTTTTGTACAATCTAGTATATAAGATTATTTAAGAAATCAATATTGTACACTTATACCAACTTGAAGTATGATTTTTTTTTAGCTCACCCCAATGAAGTTGGGGGAGCTTATGCGATACCCCTGGCATCCCAGGTTAAGGTTTTTGGAGCTTTTTTCTTTGTAAGTAGTAGTTCTATGCCCTATTGATTATACATGCATGGAACATGCTTCTAGTGTGTTTCATATTACCAGATGAGGTTTCAGATATGCTGCAATTTCAGCAAAGGAATGACCAGGTTAATGTTTTTGGAGCAAGTTAAAATTTTTGGTGCAGTTTTTAGTGAAAGTCTTATTTCCAAGCCCCACGATGACCAAACTTGCATGGATGATACATCTAAGGATGCATACAACCAGACTTGCTTAGGATGCTGGATCTGACCTACATTTTCCAGATGAGTAAAACAGGTAAATGTTTTTAGTGCAGTTCTCTTTTCCAAGTAACTATGAACCCTATGTTGACCAGACTTGTCCCAATCGCTGTCAAACATTTGATCTGACAAAGTTGAATGATCTGTCAGACCAGTCCAAGTTTTGTGATCAGACCAGATACATTTACTTTATTTTGAAGCTGAGCAAAATATATGATTAACAGCACCAAAATTCCCTTTATTATTTTCATTTAATAGCCTTCAGTCCAACAAGTTTCCTTTCTAGAGATAGAGTTTTTAACATTAGACATGATGACATGTACTTTGACTTTGCCATAACAAATTTGATTGTCTATTGTAAACAACATACGCGCAAAAGCAGCCATTTATTCTGTGTTTGTGACCTTTAACTATGCATCCAGATCCCGACCTTTTATTAATTTGAATTAAGCTCATTTTTTTCAAACGGTTATCTGGACAGACGTTTTCTTAAATGCTATTGGTCCAGGGAAATTTTTACCAGCCTTGCCGACAGGACCAACAGATTTAGTCTGATGATGACAAAAACTTGCATGGATGATATATCTAATGATGCACACTTCCAGACTTGCTTCGGAAGCTGGATCTGACCTACATTTATTAGATGAGTGAACAGGTGATTGTTTTTGGTACAGTTCTCTTTTCCAAGTACATTGTAACTATGAGCTCTATGATGACCAAACTTGTATGGATGATACATCTAAGAATGCACACTTTAGATGCTGGATTTGACCTACATTTTTCAGATGAGTGAACAGGTTAATGTTTTGGTTCGTGTTCCATTTCCAAGTTACTATGAGCCCTATGATGACTTATCTTACACTACGGTTGCATGCTGATAGACTTAAATTGCTTCGGATGCTGGATCCCACATACAGTTTCCAGATAATGGATCAGGTAAAAGTTATGGGTGCAAGTTTAACACCAAGAAATTATAAGGCCTATCTTAACCAAATTTGCATAAATGATACAACAAGGGATGAACAATCTCAAACTTGCTTCAGATGCTTGATTTGAACTTACATTTACTTGATAGGTGCTTAGTTTTAAGTTTTTGGATAGGTCTATTTCCAAGCAACTGCAAGCCCTATCAGATCAAAATTGCATCAGTTTTGCATTTTGGGATGTAAACTTCTAGAATATTAGTTAATTGTTGGACTTTGCCTTAATTACTTAAAGACAACTTTCATTGAGGTGAACTCTGTAATCTCTGATTACCTAGTATATTTTCATCTTTTCCCCAATACTCTAACAAAGTTTTTTCTTTGTTCATTTGTTTGTTTGCCTTTTTTTTTACCTGATTCCTTCTTCCAAATTTCCCAGGACTTTATAATGAAGTTGGAGTAATAAGAACTTGGAAAAGAAATGGCATATTGGATTGGAACAGCATGCCAACAACGCTGGAATGGATTTCTTTGTTCTCTCTTTGCTGGAGACTTCACTGTTGGAGATGGGACATGGAGGAGGCTGGGCATCTTGGATTGGAACAGCATGCCAACAGCGCTGGAGTGGAGGTATTTTTAAGACTTTAAGGAAAAGCAGAGGTGAGTTGGTTTCATTATCATTTTTGCACTCTTACTAATTAAAACTAACATTTCCCTCCCCTCCCCCACTCTCAACACATTTTATGGTAATCGTTTTAATTCAATTTGATTTTTGTTCAGTTGTTTTTTCTTAATCTAATCTTCTCTGTTCTCTCTTTGCCGGGACTTCATCGTAGGAGAAGGTGGGATAAGGATTTGGATGGGCTGGATCTTCATCGTTGGAGGACTTAGAGGAGGCTGGGCATCGTTGGATTGGAACAGCATGCCAACAGCGCTAGAGTTGAGGTATTTTTAAGTCTTTAAGGAAATGCAGAGGTGAGTTGGTTTCATTATCATTTTTACACTCTTACTAATTAATACTAACATTTCCCTCCCCTCCCCCACTCTCAACACATTTTATGGTAATTGTTTTTTTTTTCAATTTGATTTTTGTTCAGTTGTTTTTTCTTAATCTAATCTTCTCTGTTCTCTCTTTTCCGGGACTTCATCGTTGGAGAAGGTGGGATAAGGATTTGGATGGGCTGGCTCTTCATCGTTGGAGGACTTAGAGGAGGCTGGGCATCGTTGGATTGGAACAGCATGCCAACAGCGCTGGAGTTGAGGTATTTTTAAGTCTTTTAGGAAAAGCAGAGGTGAGTTGGTTTCATTATCATTTTTGCACTCTTACTAATTAAAACTAACATTTCCCTCCCCTCCCCCACTCTCAACACATTTTTAAGTAATCTTTTTTTTTCAATTTGATTTTTGTTCAGTTGTTTTTTCTTAATCTAATCTTCTCTGTTCTCTCTTTGCCAGGACTTCATCGTTGGAGAAGGTGGGATAAGGATTTGGATGGGCTGGCTCTTCATCGTTGGAGGACTTAAAGGAGGCTGGGCATCATTGGATTGGAACAGCATGCCAACAGCGCTGGAGTTGAGGTATTTTTAAGTCTTTAAGGAAAAGCAGAGGTGAGTTGGTTTCATTATCATTTTTGCACTCTTACTAATTAAAACTAACATTTCCCTCCCCTCCCCCACTCTCAACACATTTAATGGTAATCGTTTTATTTCAATTTGATTTTTGTTCAGTTGTTTTTTCTTAATCTAATCTTCTCTGTTCTCTCTTTGCCTGGACTTCATCGTTGGAGAAGGTGGGATAAGGATTTGGATGGGCTGGCTCTTCATCGTTGGAGGACTTAGAGGAGGCTGGGCATCGTTGGATTGGAACAGCATGCCAACAGCGCTGGAGTTGAGGTATTTTTAAGTCTTTAAGGAAAAGCAGAGGTGAGTTGGTTTCATTATCATTTTTACACTCTTACTAATTAATACTAACATTTCCCTCCCCTCCCCCACTCTCAACACATTTTTAAGTAATCTTTTTCTTTCAATTTGATTTTTGTTCAGTTGTTTTTTCTTAATCTAATCTTCTCTGTTCTCTCTTTTCCGGGACTTCATCGTTGGAGAAGGTGGGATAAGGATTTGGATGGGCTGGCTCTTCATCGTTGGAGGACTTAGAGGAGGCTGGGCATCGTTGGATTGGAACAGCATGCCAACAGCGCTGGAGTTGAGGTATTTCTAAGTCTTTAAGGAAAAGCAGAGGTGAGTTGGTTTCATTATCATTTTTACACTCTTACTAATTAATACTAACATTTCCCTCCCCTCCCCCACTCTCAACACATTTTTAAGTAATCTTTTTCTTTCAATTTGATTTTTGTTCA
The DNA here is from genome assembly GCA_003671525.1 of Saccostrea glomerata. Classification (NCBI taxonomy): domain Eukaryota; kingdom Metazoa; phylum Mollusca; class Bivalvia; order Ostreida; family Ostreidae; genus Saccostrea; species Saccostrea glomerata. The sequence continues at coordinate 81,362 of PRKT01000143.1, forward strand.
GTTGTTTTTTCTTAATCTAATCTTTTCTGTTCTCTCTTTGCCGGACTTCATCGTTGGAGAAGGTGGGATAAGGATTTGGATGGGCTGGCTCTTTATCGTTGGAGGACTTAGAGGAGGCTGGGCATCGTTGGATTGGAACAGCATGCCAACAGCGCTGGAGTTGAGGTATTTTTAAGTCTTTAAGGAAATGCAGAGGTGAGTTGGTTTCATTATCATTTTTGCACTCTTACTAATTAAAACTAACATTTCCCTCCCCTCCCCCACTCTCAACACATTTTTTAGTAATTGTTTTTTTTTCAATTTGATTTTTGTTCAGTTGTTTTTTCTTAATCTAATCTTCTCTGTTCTCTCTTTTCCGGGACTTCATCGTTGGAGAAGGTGGGATAAGGATTTGGATGGGCTGGCTCTTCATCGTTGGAGGACTTAGAGGAGGCTGGGCATCGTTGGATTGGAACAGCATGCCAACAGCGCTGGAATTGAGGTTCATTTGTATTTCTTTCATCTTAGGTCACTTTGTTATTTTAGTTCATACTTTTTGTGTTTTTTTTTTTTTGTTTCCTTTGTAAGTATTTGTTGTTATTCGTTCATTAGGTTTTTATTATTGTTATTTGTTTATTAGGTTGTTATTATTGTTTTTTGTTAATGAGGCTTGTAAAAGTTATAAATTTTCATGTTTTATTTGTTTATTGTTACATTATGTTTTTAATGATTTTTTAGTTATTTGTATGAGTTTTTATTAGTTGACATTAATTGTTATGAGTTTCAGTTATTTGTTTTTGTGGCAGTTATGAGTTTTAGTTGTTAGGAGCTTAAGTTATTTGCCTTTTTTGTGATTTTTAATCATTTGTTATTGTTATGAGTAGAAGTTAGTTGTTAGGAGTTTCAATTAGTTGTTATGAGTTTAGTTATTTGTTATAGTTATGAGTTTTAGTTATTTGCCTTAGTTGAGATTTTTAGTTATTTGTTATAGTTATGAGTTTTTGTTAATTATATTATTGTTATGAGCTTTATTTGTTATTGCATTTATTATTCCTAAGAATATGTCTAAATGTTAATTGTTGCATTGTGCAATAGCATCAACATCAGACATGTTGGATAATGAGGAAACAGTGTGTTTCACCCAAAGCACCTGTCTTAATGAGGGCCTTATTACAGTAAAACTTGGTTATAACGAAGTCACTTGGACCTATGACATTACTTCACTATATCAATAATTTGTTATATCCGTGTAATGATTTCATAAAATTTATATAGCTAGAGATTCAAGATAACTTAATTATATCTGTGAATTCGCAATATCTGTGTATATATATACTAAACAAGTTTTACTGTATCTATTATTTCAACTCTATTTTAAAATTTTGTTAGTATTTTATAGTTGGACAATTCACTTAAGATGAAGAGGAATAAGCCAAATTCTAAACCATCATTGATTAGGTATGATAGAAAATATTGAATTGAAAATTATTGAAAAATATATAGAAAACTGAAATGAAGTATTATTGTTTACTTAGATTATAGATTTATAATGTTCAATTTCAAATCAATAATATACAGCCAAACTTCATAGTAGTGATTACTATACAGCAGATATCTTTCTTAGGTGGTCATTTTATTTTTTCCAAATGAAATATCCTATAAAACTTTATTATTAAGTTGTCACCTTTAATATGCAATTATTTTAATCAAATTAAAGACCAAAAATTAAAGAGCAGAATAAAAGTTACGAATCTGAGAAATTAAGGAAATGGAATCGTAGTTGAAAGGGACTGACTAGGTTATTTTAGTGTAAAATGCATGCAGTGAAATAAAGCTGTTGATATTTTTAACAGATGCACCCTACTGGCCTAGGTGGAAACAGCATATGCACTCCACTAGACTTGGTGGAAACAGCAGATGCACTCCACTGGACATGGTGAAAACAGCAGAAACAATCCACTGGACTTGATGGAAACAGCAGATGCACTCCACTGGACTTAGTGGAAACAGCAGATGTGCCCAACAGGACATGGTGATTTTGACCTTCCAAACAAGACATATATCAGAGGAGATAACTGACACTGATCAGGTACATGTATATGAGATAATCATGATTAAAGATTATCTAATTAACCATGTCAAATTTACTAGCTGACTTTTTATTTTAAGCTTGGCTTATTTTTAGCTATACTGGTCGGAGACAATAAGAAAGCTTATGATTGTAAACAAGGACATGGCATGGTGGAAACAGCTGGAGGAGGCAGGGCCAATGGATGCTAATCTTCCAAAAGCAGATGTTCTCAACAAGACTTGTGTAACAGCAGATGCAACAGATGTTCTCAACAAAACTTGTTTAACAGCACATGCAGCAGATGTTCTAAACAAGACATGTGTAACAGCAGATGTTCTCAACAAAACTTGTGTAACAGCAGATGCAGCAGATGTCCTCAACAAGACTTGTGTAACAGCAGATGCAGCAGATGTCCTCAACAAGACTTGTGTAACAGCAGATGCAACAGATGTCCTCAACAAGACTTGTGTAACAGCAGATGTTCTCAACAAGACTTGTGTAACAGCAGATGCAGGAAATTCCTCAACAAGACTTGTGTAACAGCAGATGCAGCAGATGTCCTCATCAAGACTTGTGTAACAGCAGATGCAGGAAATGTCCTCAAAAAGACTTGTGTAACTGCAGATGCAGGAGATGTCTTCAACAAGACTTGTTTAACAGCAGATGCACCCAACTGGACACTGATAGAAACAACTGGATGATGCATAGCCAGTACAAGCTGATCGTTCAAGATGTGGAAACAGCAAATGCACCCAACAGTACATGATGAAAACAGTAGATGAACCCAAAAGGACCTTATAGAAACAACTGGAGGATGAATAGGCAAAAGATGCTGATGATCCTGATCTGACATTTATCAGGTATGTGACATTATCATAATCTAAGATCATTTTATTAACAAAGTCAAATTAACTAGCTTGCTAAAATTTTATCTGGTCTTATTTCTTAAGGTCATCAATAGCTGACTTTTGTAATGGTGTTCAGCTAGATAAACCAACTCTTTACACCAATTTTTGCTTAATAATAAAAAGCATATGTTCAACCACTGTTGAGAAAACATAACAATTGTTTAAAAAAAGTTAAATGAGGATTTTCCTAAGAAAACTTCAATGATCTATTTTCTCCATTTATTTTCTTCTGACTCTTACTGCAGCTGCAGCCAACAGAATTTTGTTGAAACAACTGGAATAGACAAGTTTGATGAACCTCTTTTAAATTGGGAAAACAGCAAATACCTTCAAAAGGACTTAGTGAAAAAAAATCTTTAGGAGGCACGGCCATTATGAATCTTGAGACAAACTTGATGGACATTGTTTTTCCAATATGTGAAAACACCAGCTATACCCAAAAGGAATTGGTGGAAACAACTAAAACAAACAAGCCTGATGGACAATGATCTTCAAAATGTGGAAACCACAAGATGCCCCCAACAAGACTTGGTAGAAACACCTGGAGGACAATGCCTGATGGATGTTGACTTTTCCACCAAGACATAGCACAGTGGATAGCTGACACTGATCAGATATATGACATTATCATACTGTATAAGTGGAAATTTTGGTGAGACACAAATTTAGCGATTTGTCCTTAAAATTGGGTATTTTATTTTTAGCGAGAAGTAATTTTTGTGATTTTGAAATGCTCTCTTAAGAAACTATTACAACTTAAAACACAATATTAATTTTTAGCAATGTTCAATTTTAGCGATCTCGGCACCCTCGGTAATAATGCTAAAATTAAATCCTAGCAATGAATTTCCTCTTGTAAATAGACAAAGCACAGTTTGGGCAAAACCATGATTTTATTATGCAATGTTACAATGGTAAACATATAAGTCAATGAGGTAATCATGGGTAATTTCCCTACAACAATGTAAGTTTCACAGGGATATTCAAGATATACGCAGAAAATGCAGATCATGGTATAATCAAAACTATTACTACTACAATAGACATAAATATGAGTAAAAGACACACTCTTACACCATACACACACACACACTCACAAAAAAA
>PRKT01000143.1:87536-106378 GCA_003671525.1 Saccostrea glomerata
GGAACATAGATTTGAAGTTCATACTTTCTGTTCATTTTAAATATACTGAAATGCAAAAGAAATGCATCACCTTACTTTAGGGGGAAATAATTATGTAAAGTGAAGAATTTTGTATCTTAAAATTATGGATATCTTCAATTTGGTAAATATTGGTAATTGGTTGAACAATTTTCATACCATAACCAGCTGGCCTAGCTGGGGGCCATAAAACTCACTTTTGATCGCAGTCTCACTTTTCCACTATATATTCCTTCAGAAAAAGTGAGACTGAGATCAAAAGTGAGCTCGTCTAAGTTTAATGGCCCCCAGGCTGGAAGTCAAGTTTGAGTCTGCTTAACAGAAATCAAAAAATGCATGTTTAACAAAACATTTGACAATATATTATGGAGTTTTAAGGGTTTTTAGGTCACCTGAGTGAAATAAGGGTTACTACAATGTGCTAAGCTAGAGAAAATTTGACCTAATCATCTTAAAAAACATACATTTATAAATGGCATAGAATAATTCCTTCGCTCAGATCTTGATATTGATTAACCTATTGCTGCAATATTGTTTAGGGCAGTCTTGCACATTGTAATTGAATGGCCGGGAGGTGGGTGCTTTAACAGTCATATGCTATTTAGTAAAGTTGAAAGATAAATATGTAACATTTTTATCAAATCTCTGATGTTCTGAAAAGTTCTTTTTTGAAAATCATTAGATAAAAAATTCAAACATTTGTAGATTACTGCTTGTTGCCTTTCTTTTGCATTTCTGTATACATGTTTCATAACTTATATGTTACTATAGCATTTCCCATAATATATAAACTACCAATTTTGGGACTCATCTGATTTACACATCCTTGCACTTTCAGAGAGTGCCATAAAGTTTATCCCTAAAATTGAAGAAAAGTAGAAATTTTGTTATGTATTAAAAAAATATTAAAACTATTAAATAATCCAAAAATTCAGGGATGTGGCATCAGTGTTTTACAATTGCTTATAGCCTTAAATGAACATTAGACAACAGACATAAATGTCCATCTCTACACGTAGTTTTAGATTTTCTGGGATGTCTAAATTCTATGTGAAACATTCATCCTTAATATTTGGCCAACCTACGTACTCAAAGCTATGATTTGAACAAATTTGAATCTGTACGATACAGGGATAATATAATCTATCACTGTGCTTTGGTGTTCTTGAGAAAATTGATTTTTCATAAGATGTGTTATATACCTGTCAAAACTACATTGTTACAGAAGGAGGACATACATTTCGTCGGAAGCAAATTCAAAGTGGGAGGGGGGTAATCAAAATTGGGGGTCCTAAACCAACAAAAAAAGGTAAATCCCAATTTTTAATGCCTATATAATGTCTATTTTTGCAAAAAAAAAAAGAGAGGGGGGGGGGTAAGCCCCCCTAGCCCCCAGTTCTGATGCCTTCGCATTCAATTGTTTCTCTGTAAGATTGTCATTGACAAGTTGCCGAGATATCTGAGGACCAACACAAGGACTATCATGCTCCGCTCTTACAATCTATACAGTACCTAAGAACAGACTTCAAGGTTCAAAATGCTGCTGAACTGCAAGGCTGTCATATCAAGCTTCCAAAAGATTTTGAGAGTTATATTGTTTCTACTTTTGTAATGCATATACTTAGACACTTTAGATGAATTCATTTTTAGCTCACCTTGACGAAGTTGAGATGAGCTTATGCTATACCCCCGCATTGGCATTGGCGTTAGCGTCGGCGTCCCAGGTTAAAGTTTTAGGAGCAAGTCCATTCCCAAGTAACTATAAGCCCTACCTGAACCAAACTTGCATGGATGATGCATATAGGGATGTACACTACCACACTTGCTTCGGATGCTGGATCTAACCTACATTTTCCAGATGAGTGACCAGGTTAAAGTTTTCGGAGCAGGTTAAAGTTTTTGAAACAGGTCCATTCCCAAGGAATTATAAGCCCTACCCGGACCAAACTTGCATTTATGATGCATCTAGGGATGTACACTACCAGACTTGCTTTGGATGCTGGATCTGACCTACATTTTCCAGATGAGTGACCAGGTTAAAGTTTTTGGAGCAGGTCTATTCCAAAGGAACTATAAGCCCTACCTGGACCAAACTTGCATGGATGATGCATCTAGGAAAGGACACTACAAAAATTGCTTCGGATGCTGGATCTGACCTACATTTTCCAGATGAGTGACCAGGTGAAAGTTTTTGGAGCAGGTCCATTCCACAGGAACTATAAGTTCTATTTGAACCAAACTTGCATGGATGATGTATCTAGGGATGGACACTACCAGACTTGCTTCAGATGCTGGATCTGACCTAGATTTTCATTCCCAAGTAACTATAAGCCCTACCTGAACCAAACTTGCATGGATGATTTATCTAGGTATGTACACTACCAGACTAGCTTCGGATGCTGGATCTGACCTACATTTTCATTCCCAAGTAACTATAAGCCCTATTTGGACCAAACTTGCATGGATGATGCATCTAGGGATGGACACTACCAAACTTGCTTCGGATGCTGGATCTGACCTACATTTTCATTACAAAGTAACTATAAGCCCTATTTGGACCAAACTTGCATGGATGATGCATCTAAGGATGGACACTACCAGACTTGCTTCAGATGCTGGATCTGACCTATATTTTCCATACAAGAGACCAGGTTAAAGTTTTGGGAACAGATCAATCCGAATGAACTTGAAGTCCTTGATATCTGCAGTATTAAAAGTTATGAATATTTGTTTACCAATACATGTTTTTCACGCTACACACATAGAAATGTGTATATGCCATGTAAGGGGTTAAACACAATTTGCAAGAATATTGTTGTTGGGATGAATACTTAATATCAAGAAGATATGATGTGAGATTTGCATTACTTAAACTGATAGCATTCGTCGAGGTGAGCTTTGTAATCTTTGATTACCTATGTTTATGGTATACATTACCATATAATAATTATACCACATTAAAAGAAGGGAGGGCAATTTGCTTTGCTGCTGTCTGTTGGTCAATTAGTCTGTCTGTCAGTCCCCAGGTAGCATACCGGTTCACTTTCTTCGCAGCAGTTGCACATACTGAGATGAAATTTGATATACAGATTTTTTTCATAAAAATGTCTAGGTCATTATGTTTTGTTTTGAGTACAATCAAGCAATTGTTGACAGAGTCTTGCCCCTTGCACTTAGAAAAATTCCAATTATTTGGAGGAGGGGGCATAAGTATTTTACAAACATCTCTTGTTTTATATGATATTCATTGTCCTATTTTTTTTTCATTTTATTCACAGATTCCTGTCTAATTTAAATGAAATAAATTGATTCAGAAGTGAATTTAAGTTGTACATCACAGCATGGTTTATGCCTTAAAGATGCACATGAGGGTGCAGCCTACATAAAGTAATATGGTCACAGTCCTGATATTTGGTTTGTGAACAGATGAAGGACCTTTTGACATTTCTGGAGTCAACATATCTTTCTAGTTCCTTCATAATTGCAGCTGGATACAAGATAAATGATCTTTGCTTCAAGGTATGGAAATAATTCATGTTGTTATACTATATATAACAGAGAAAAACATGTTACAAATTTTAAAAAGCTCTATATTTTTATGCTACAAACCCATTAAAAGGGGGGAGGGGGTTCAGATTTGTTGTGAATATGGACAGGATAAAGGGATTGTCATGGTTCTGGTGTATAAGAGTGGCACTCTATTGATAATTTAGTATAGAAAATATATATTGTGTTTTGGCAGATATACTCCAAGACCTTAGGATGTATCACAGCTGACAAGGATGATGATCCCAAACTTTGCAGTGTCCAACGTATAAAATTACATCAAAATTAATTCGTAAATAAAAAACCTGAAAAATTCAGAAACTAAGTAACTATGATATGCTTTCTAAGACTCCAAGGTACATCAACTTACAAGACCTTGACTCAGCGCTCAAGGTCATTGAGCAGGGAGGGATCTTTTACTGCAGAGTCTGGGATGCCAATGCCTGCTCTGACACAGGGCTTGGGGTTTTAAGGTATCATTCAAAGAACCTGCAACTTTCAATTCGCAGTGCCTAGTGCTTAGCAAAGGAACACTTGCTATCTATTTTTATCAACTTAGGTCAGTTGCTACTAGGGGTTAAACCCAGGACCTTCTGATCAGGGAGCAAACTCTTTATCAACTGAGTTACTGTGATGGTACAACTTACAAGGCTGAAGGGTTGTAAACCTCAGCATGTGAAATGATGAGCTAAATGCTATAGAACAAGGTTATTCATAACATTCACAAAATTGTTCATGGTGACCAAACTTTTAGTTGACACACTTCAAGGCCCCAAGATGCATCAGCTGACAAGTTTTGAAGATCAGTGGCATCATAATGTTCAAGATATGCATTAAAATTAATCTAAAAATTAAAACCTGCAAAATTTAAACAAGAGGCCCATGGGCCACATTGCTCACCTGAATTGCTTTGATCATGCTGTTCTTTACAAGATTCCCCCCTTGTAATACCTATTGTGACCCTACCCTGCCCCACAGGTCAATGACCATCAAATTGGCCAAATATATAAAATCTACTCTACCCCATGATGCTAAGATTTACATAAGTTTCAGCTTTTCTGGCCCAGTAGTTCCAGAGAAGCAGATTTTTAAAGTTTTTTCCTGTACATTTCCATGTAAAACTTGGATTCCAAATTATGGCCCTGCCCTATGGCCGGGGGTAAGCCCGGGGTAATGAATTGAAGAATTTAGAATCTACGCTCCCCAAGGATGCTTTCACATAAGTTTTAGTCTTTCTGACCCAGTGCTTTATGAGAAGAAGGTTTTTAAAGTTTTTTCCAATATATTTCTATGTAAAACTTTGATTCCTTATTGTAGCCCCAACCAACACCCAGGGGTCATAATTTGAACAATTTAGAATCTACACTACTCCAGGATGCTCCACATAAGCTTCAGCTTTTCTGGCTCAGTGGTTCTCGAGAAGAAATTTTTTTATAGAAACCAGCCTATTCTCGTCTTTTCTTGATTATTCCCCCTAATGACAGGACTTGGCCCTTTATTTTAACAATTTTTACTCCCCTTCACCCAAGGATGCTCTGTATCAAGTTTGATTAAAATTAGCCCAGTTGTTTTTGAGAAGAAGTCGAAAATGTGAAAAGTTTACAGACGGATGGACAGCTAGAATGACGGACAACGGACAAAATGTGATCAGAGAAGCTCATTTGAACCTTCGGCTTAGGTGGGCTAAAAAGTACATCACCATGAGCTATAAGGTCCTGAGATGCATCAACTGACACAATTTGATAATCCTAGTCCTTATAATGGGTAAAATATCAAAGTTTTTTTTTAACAAACCCTCAATTTAAGGCACTCCAATCCATAGCCAGGAAGGATAACTCTTAAATTTAAATAAAAAAGATTTTCCCACCTACCTATCAACCCAATAATTTTACCCTGAATCGGGAAAAACAAACGTAAAACATTATTTTACAGATGGCTTTACACCAAATTTGAAATCTTAGTAATTTCATCTGCGAATTAAAAACAGATTTTACATTTTCGCTGAAAACAAGTGTGTTTGTGAAACACTGATGCGCCCGTATGGAAGCTTATAGCGAAGGTTGAGGGTCAAACTCCAAGGTCAAGGTCAAAATGGTTGGTATTTTACGAAAAATTTCTGTCATTTTCCCGCAAAAGAAATCACACTATGTACAGAAGTTAATGCTTCCATGGATACTTCATGGAAGAGAATGATAATTTAATCAAATTAATTTACGGATATATTGGTATTGATAAACGGGTGTGTGTGGGGGTGTCTTTTGATTACCTTTATATTCTGATACCTTAAACAATGTGAAAATGCTTAAATAATATAATTCTATATAAATTGGTAACATCAGTAAAAGAAAATTTCCATACATGATCTACATTATTTTTTTTTTGGAACGAAATTTATTCATTACCTCAACGGAAATTAATTGAAAATCTTGTATTGTCGTCCAAGACCCTATTAACTTTTTTTGTAAATCAATATGTTCCCTAGATCGCTTTCCTTCATCAAAAACTCAGTATTTGTCGGGATAATCAGGATTACGCGGATTAAGAGTTGAACATTTTGGTTCATCAATATATTCTTCCTCAGGATGTTTTTGGAATTGTTTTTATAAAAGACTAAATTTCAAATTTGACTGTACAGACATGCTGAACAAAATTTGAATCGAAACAAAGACGCAAAATAATTTGAAACATGGGTAGTGCCTCCTTTTCTCCGAATAAATCTCTCTCTCTTTCTTTTTTTCTTTCTTTTATTTTTTCTTTTCTTTTTTTTTTGTTTTGTTTTGGAAATGATGTGCAAGCAGTTGCATAGCCTATAGGAAGCTACGGGCCTGAAAGCCCTCGCACCGACTGTTCACAAGCTATGGAAAGTTTGGTATTTTTGGTAAAAATGGGTCAAACTCCAAGGTCAAGAGGTCAAATTTGATGGTACCCGAAGAAGTCACAGGGATACACCTCAGTGCGAAATATGAAGGCCATAATCTAAGCCATTCAAAAGTAACGCAAGGTTACAATATTTGCGGACAACTTGCAGATAGCTAGACAGACGGACGGACAGGACAAAAAATATATCCCATGTTTCTTCGATTACGGGGGCATAAAAAGGTAAAAATCTCAAATCAAAATAGGAAAAGCCAGGATTAAAGTTGTACAAGCCAACTTTGAAGTTGAAATTTCAACTCTTAAACTTTTAATATTTCAAAATTCAAAATTGAAATAGCATAAAAAAAATAACGAAAGGCCAAGTTAGAAATCTAACTTTGTAATATTGAAGTCACTAAGAACCTGTACCCAAGCCTCTTTTAAATTACATCATCATACTATATTCTCAGAAAAAAAAACTCCCCGTGTGTTCCGCATGAAGGAATGCAGAGTTATCGTTCGTTCACATTTTGCAAGAGGAACGAACGACAACTCTGCATAAGAGATTGCAGAGAACGATGGCGTCTGCAAAAGGTGGACTGCTGGCACGTTCCGATTTTCCTCTGTATGCTGTTAAAGCCCTAGATGAACGTCATTTTCTTGTAGCTGGTGGCGGTGGAGCGGCAAAGACGGGTGTACCAAATGCCATTGTAAGGGGTTCTTGAACACTAAACTCAAATTAGATTTAGTTTGCAATATGGGTTTTATTTCGAATTTCCTCTAGGCCTAGTGTGTCATACATGTCATACATATGATACATCAGACCCATATGGTGATACCAAGGGTCGGAAAGCAATATTTTAGAATATCGAATCTAAAGAGTTGTGTGTTTTCTATCCCCGAGTCTTTATTCAGATGGGAAGAAAAACAATTTCAACTATTGACTATTTAGATAAAATAAAGATTTGACAATGTAGAAATAACAGGAATTTTGCCGAATTTAAGAATAATTATAATGTTAATTTTCAGGAAGTATATGAAGTAAAGTTCTTATCAGAAAAAGCTGTTGCTGGAAGCATATGCAGACATGATACAGGTACAAAATCCATAATGAATGGCTGTGTTGTGTATGATGGCAGGAAAAACCTCTTTGCAGCTGGTCTGGATGATGAATGCCACATATACTCACTGAAATATAAAGTTGGATCTCCAGAGAAAAAGGAGAAAGGTATTTGAGAATGTCATCTGACACTGTGTCAAAGAAAAAAATTGCTCAGGTGACAATGTGATGTATTGCTAAAGATATTTTTGGCAGTTATCATGCACAAAGTACCTTGATATCATCTTCATCTTAGGTCAGTTAATGGTTGAACAAAATTCAAGAGTAAATAATTATGTTGCCATGGTGACTTAAGTTAAAATTTCTACGATTTTTTTTCAAATGCTACTCCTCCTTCAGTGTTATTTTTGTTAAATGTCAATAAGAATAATTTAATATATCCTCGGAGGTCCATGAGTCGTTACCCTAACTTGATCGTGACTGTTTGTAAATAAATTTGAAGTGCTGTTTCATTTCGTAAGTCATACCTCAATTAAACATGTTCTTTTCTTTGCAGTAAGTTGTTAAAATAAAAAAAATCATGCCTTTTTGATTGTTTTCATCTCATTTAAGTTACCGATGTTTACTCGGCAACATTTTGAAAAGCAGGTCCTAGGGTTGTGACGGCAGCGGAAATTGAAGTAAAAAGGCCAAGAGAATGAATATATACGTTTTTCATTTTTCACCTCAAAGTTTAACTGTGTGTCAACATTTTTTAAAGACAAATTAATACAATCTTTACAAAGAATGGATTTTTAAGTTAAACAATTATAAAAACTTATATAACTAAGCTGAATTTAACACTAATTCAATACAAATTTATGCAGCAGCAGCTAGCAGTATTGTGTTACTCTGTATTACAGTGTGGACAAAAAAATGGATCATTTCTTCTAACAACACGTATTGGTGAACAATAGATCAAGTGAACCCAATGGCTGCACTTGTCACATTGCGCCCACTTCACAAATACAAGAGAAACACATCTGGCTGAAACTTCTTGCAAACGCAGCACAGTTTAGAGGGATCCATCTCAACATCACTGTCAGTGTCTGAAGTATTTTGGAGATCCTCGGATATGGTCAGATTTATGTTGATGGGCCTGGTAAATCGTCAAGAAGTGCAGTTTTTCTAAAACTTGTCTTCTGGTGTTTCTTACCGCCAATGTCTTTCTCTTTTTTCTTCTGACTTTTTTCACGGTCTTTCATTCGCTGACGCACATTTTCTGAAATTTCCCTGCCGGACACGATCTTGCTCATAGTTTTCCTCTCTTTAATTTCTCCTCCACTCTTCTTTGCCTTTAGATGGTTCTCCTTCTCTTGTAACTTTACCACATAATTTTGCTGATCTTCATTTTATCCCAATCCTCTCTCATTCTCTTGGCTTTCAGCGGCCAGGCCCTTGAAGACTTCTGCTGGTACCAAATACCTCGAAGGAACTGCGTCTTTACAAAGGGGGTAAATCCCGGTACGTCGAAATCCTGACTTGACGTTTTCGGAAGACAGCGCCTTCGTGTGCGCCTTGCATGCAACTTCACAAATGTTATACCTGGAAATTGTTGCTGCTGTTTCCCTTATCAACTTGTGACACAAACAATTGTAAATGTTTTGAAATGGGCCGTAGCAGGCAACATCCATTGGCTGTAAGACATGGCTTGTATGGGCTGGAAGTATAAAGATAATTATCCCCTTTTGACTTGCCCACTCTACAAGATCCACAGACACATGGGATTTGTGTCCATCTAAGAGGAGCAATATCTGTCCTTAATCTCGTGGAACAAACTTGAGGAAGTGGTGTTCCAGATACTGTCGAAAGATTTGTCCATTTGACCACCCAGTATCGCTCATCGTTAGGGGTGCAACGATACGCCTACCCCACGATACGATACGTATCACGGTATTCAGTTCACGATACAATACGTATCACGATACATGACATATTGGGTAAAAAGTTAGACGTTTGTCATCATATGCTTAAAACTCAAAAGTTTGATCAAATGCTCATTAAGCTAACACTAGGAAAGTGATAACATCCTTCGGCCCGTTAAAAATGAGACTGGAAACAAGTTTATTTGCCGTTTTTGCAGTTTCGATGACCTCATGTTTCGTGCGGAAGCCATTTTGAAATTGTAAATGACGAACCAAAACGGACGAATCGGATAATTACGGACCGATTGAACCGAACCGTGCTATCAGTTTCACGTATCGTGAACCGAACCGTGGAAAAATAAACCGCAGTATACCGACAAACGGTTTATCGTTGCACTCTTACTCATCATGCCACTAGCCCCAGGGGATGCTCCACTCAAGAGCTCTGGCATTCATCCGTTTGCCGGGGAAGACAAAAAAGGGTGGTACAGAGACACCGCTTGCACTGCCTCCTCCAAGAATGGTGATAGTCTTTCCACGACCCGATGTTACTGACTGCGGACAGTAGGCTGAATCTCCGACCACGGCTGGTGGTTTGTGGTCAACAGAAATACCCTTTTCATCAACATTAAAGATGAAATTAGGCTTTCCATAAAGATCATGTTTGGAGAGAGTGTTACGAAGATTTTCAAAGTAGTTGGACACAGTTTCACTGGAAGCCATTTTCGCTCTAACATGCTCTAACCCTCGTGGCTTCAAAACTTTTAATTCAGGCCATCGCTTTAAAAAACCTCTCATCCACTTCATAGAAAAGGGCTTGTCAGGAGTTCTCTTACCGACAAAAATTGCGTAATCTGTTGCAATATTTATGCATTCCTGTCTAGTATACCCATAACCAAAAGCTGCCATTATTTTAAAATGATTGACTAGATTGGCCTCTTCAAGGTTGTCTAGAACTGGAGTTTTACCAAAAACAGCAGTTTCTGGGTCAACTTTTAGCAGAACCCTGTCCCTTAAAGTTGTATCAGGCACCCGAAAAATTTTTGAAGCTTTCCTTACTGACATTTTCTTTTCTTTAACCATTTTATATGCATTTGTCATTTGTGATGGAGAATAAAGTCTATAGTTTCTTTTGTGAGGCTTGGGACATTTCTACAATAGCAAACAAACAAATCCATTGTAAAAAAAAAAAATGTCTAAGGAACAATACAACATGACTGGAAAAATTAACTTTGTTTGGCCTATCGAATTCCAAGGCAGTCATGTGACTTCTCTTGATATAATGTAAACAAAGCGTAAAATAGCACTGATGCACTCAATATAGGTCGTAATAAAAAAAAAAATTGGACTTTATCGTCATACTTATTTGGTAATAATGGATTTGACTGTTAATCAACTAAAAAAAATTTCATACTATTTTTTTTTTACCTGTTTTGACCTCATTGTCGTCTGTAGTTGTAAATATGACATAATCAATCGTAGTAAACTGTTTCTCATGGTGTGCGCAGTCGTGGACCAAATCTCGCGAGATACGAGAGAAAAACAAAAGGGACACGACTTTAGGACCATAACGAATTTAGGGCCTCCGACGATATATAAAGTGTATAGCACTACAATACATCAGTCTATTGCTTTGATTTTCAGAAATGATGTTGCTATGGTTACTAGAAATAAAAATGTCTCATGAAATTATTTTTAAACACTATTCCTCCTATAATTTCAATAAGACTTTGTACACAAGAAGACTACTTTAAGATCCCTGTAAATCATGTAAATGGTTTTTGATTATCTTACTATTTATAAATGGTTATGCAATAAGAATTCTGTTATTGGGTTTTGATTTTATTAGATGAATTTGTATGAATGCTTCTTGATTATGTAGGATTTCTTCCCAAACTCTTATTTTGGTCCAAATTTAAAAAATGGAGTTCATGTAACCAAGGTTCATTATTTTATTCATTTTTGTTACTATAGTTACTAAATTTCAAGAGTAATTATTGTTTTTTATGTTAATAATTTTAATATAAAGTACAAACTGGTAAAGCTACATGCAGTCTTATCAAAGACTTTTGTTTTTACTTTATGGTTTAACTTTATGATTTTACTTTATGGTTTTACTCTATGGTTTAACTTCATGGTTTTACTTTGTGGTTTTACTCTATGGTTTTACCTTATGGTTTTACTCTATGGTTTTACTTTATGGTTTTACTCTATGGTTTTACTTTATGGTTTTACTCTATTGTTTTACTTTATGGTTTTACTTTACAGGAGACGGGGATGTTCGACAGAGAAAATCACAAAATGACAATTCAGGAAATAACAATGACAAAGAATCTACTAAACAAATTTTGTTTGACATAGAAGAAATTAACCAAATCAAAACTGACTTTCACAAGGAATCTAGTTTTCAAAAAGCAGTGCAATTTAGTAGAGACCATGAATTCCTGGTTACTGGTGGGGCAGATGGATATCTCAGGATGTGGAAGGTAGACCAAAATTACCGCCCTATAAAGATTTCTAAAAAAGTCTGCTCATATGTTTAAGCATGATTACTTTAATGAACCAAGACTGTAGAGATAGAGGTGTGTGTTGATTGACAACATTCAAATATCACATAAAGAGCAAACTATACTGATCAATGTTGTTTGACACATCTTAGTCTTAGCAGTCAAGATGAATGCTTTTCAGACAGCTATAATAGCAAATAATATTTAGTCTGTAAACTGTCCTTTGCAAACGTTTTTTGTTTGACATTTTTAGCTCCTCTGAATGGCATGAACTGTAACATTGTTATAAATACAGTCAAACCTCATTTTCTAAAACTTGATGGAACTGAGAGAAAAATTCAAGATATCCAAGGATTTGAGATATCCTGGGTAAAATACTGCAAGAATAAGAGGTTTGGACTTCCAAATCACATCAACAAATCCACAGTATTCAAGATATCAGTGTTTGAGATACCAAAGTTCAACTGTACTAGATCTACTCAAATAGGTGACCTTTAAATCCTGTTGTTCTTTCATTTTAGTATCCAGACATGAAAAAGGTCTTTGAAGTAGCTGCTCATAAGAATGATGTAGATGATATTGATATTAGCCCCCCTGGAGATAAGGTATAAAGTTTTCTCAAACTAAAATTGATATTCCTTGTTAATTGTTTTTTTCAGCGTTGTATTATTTTGGTTACATAATTTTGAGAACTGAAGGATAAATGATACTGTGGACTCATTTTAATTTGTAGGGGTCAGTGTCCGTTGGGAAGGACAATTTTGTTGCTTACTGGGGATGTATTTGGGTAACTTGTATATACAGATGATTCAGTTAATAGATATGCAGACAAAATTGTTCAAGGGGATGTAAATTTGTGGATGAGATTGACCCAAAAATCTATGAATATTGGTCACTGACCCCCCACGAACATTGAAGATTCCACCTTAACTGATCAATGTATACCTATGTTATATGTAAACTTGTATACATAGTAGTTCTACACATATTAAGTATATGAATAAAATGTATAAGTGTAATTTTATTCATGTTTAATGATCATGAAAGAGGCATCTCAACCACTGACAAGGGTTTCTTTGTTTTCTCCTTCAGATTGTTACAGTGTCAAGAGATCACTGGGGATTTGTATGGAGCTCAAAAGATGGCAGCAAGGTTAAAGACCTGAATGGACCACAAGATTACAGATTTAGAGCATGCAGGTATTTCAATAAAGAGAAATGGAACTGTTAAAATAAACTGAAAGAGTTGGAGAGGGAGTTTTAGCACACATGAGTTGTAGACTCAGGTGAACTTTTCTTATCACAGAAGAGATGGAACTTTCTTGAAAGCTTAAAGGGGCCACAGAAGGGGTATACATTTTACATGAGAATATGATAAAGAAATATAATTGCAAATATCTAAAAATTGAAGAACCAATGCAGCATTGACTCAAGTTTGTTTAAGGCAGCCATGACTCTTTAGGGCTAGTTTGGGGTCACAAAATGGGGTTTGACTCAACATTTTTTATGGGAAATACCTGGTATCTTTTTAAAATCAGGTTACTCATATATGATTCATGAATCAAGAAATCAACTCAACTAAATTTCTCTGAGTTATCACAGAGAACAGTATGCATGGTGAACGAGGTACTAGCATGAATCACTTAAATGCCTCTATATTTGAATTACAGATTAAAAATGATATGATGCATCTTATAAACACGTCCCAAACAAGTTCAAGGACTGAAGAATTGAATGTTTGTAGGTACTTCTAAGTATACAAATTTTTGTAGGTATGGTTTAATAGAGGGAAAGAAGGACAAATTTAATTTGTACACAATCAGTATCCCCATAAAGCGATCTCAGAAACAACAGCCCTGTTACATCACGATGTGGGACAGTGAGACCTTCAGATCTAAAGGAAACCAAGAGACAGGCACTGAAGTCTTGTCCAGTCTGGCTCTTAGGTAAGTTTTGTCAGAACGTGCAATGGGTGCATGGGAAAGTTTCAAGAAAATTGCAAAAAATTAGCTGCACAATTTACATTTTAGGTCACCTGAGACACTCAGGTGACCTATTGCTATCTGTTTTTGTCCGTCATCGTACGTCTTTCATCGTTCGTCGTCAATCAGTCGTAAACTTTTGAACATTTTTAGCTTCTTCTCTGCAACCACGCAACCAATTTCCACCAAATTTGGCATATAGCATCTATGGGTAAAGGGGAAAAAAAGTTGTGAATTTCATGGTCCCTGCCCCCCTGGGGCCTGAGGGGTGGGGACAAAACCACTAAAATTACTGCAATCTTTAAAAATCTTCTTCTTTACTCCTGAACATCAAGCAGTCAAACTGTTAACATGAATGTAATGAGCATTGAGTCCTCTACCAAAATTGTGAACTTCATGGCCCCAGGGTCCGGGGATCTAGTGCTAGGGCGGGGCTCTATTGATCATATTGTGAAAATGCATTATTTCTTAAAAAATCTTCTCTGCTCCTAGGTATTAAATAATCTTACTAAGTACATAGTTATGATGAGGAAGAATGCCTCTTCCAAAATTGTAAATTTTATGGCCCCAGTGTTTCTGGTGTTGCGGCGGGGCTATATTGATTATATAGTGAAAATACATTAATTCTTTCAAAATCTTCTTCTCTGCTTCTGGGTATTAAACAAACTAATTATTAAGTATACAGTCATGATGGAGAAGAATGCCTCTTACAAAATTGTGAAATTTATGGCCCCAGGGTCAAGGGGTTCTGGTGTTGGGGGGGGGGCTTTATTGATTCTATAGTGAAAATACATTAATACTTTGAAAATCTTTTCTCTGCTCCTAGGTATTAAACAAACTAACTAAATATATACTTATGATGAGGAAGAAAGCCTCTTCTAAAATTTTGAATTTTATGGCCCCAGGGTCAGTGGTTCTGGTCTTAGGGTGGTGCTCTATTGATTATATATAGTGAAAATACATTAATTCTTTGAAAATCTTCTTTGCTCTTGGGTATTAAATAAACCAAGTAAGTACATAGTTATGATAGGGAAGAATGCCTCTTCCAAAATTGTGAATTTTATGGCCCCAGGGTCAAGGGGTTCTGGTGCTAGGGCGGGGCTCTATTGATTATATAGTAAAAATACCTTAATTCTTTGAAAATCTTCTTCTCTGCTCCTAAGTATTAAACACACTAAGTATATAGTTATGATGAGGAAGAATGCCTCTTCCAAAATTGTAAATTTTATGGCCCCAGTGTTCCTTGTGTTGCGACGGGGCTCTATTGATTATATAGTGGAAATACATTCAATCTTTGATAATTTTCTTCTCTGCTCCTGGGTATTTATCAGATGAACTACCTAATATATAGCTATGATGAGCTGTAAATTTTATGGCCCCAGTGTTCCTTGTGTTGCGACGGGGCTCTATTGATTATATAGTGGAAATACATTCAATCTTTGATAATTTTCTTCTCTGCTCCTGGGTATTTATCAGATGAACTACCTAATATATAGCTATGATGAGCAAGGGCCATTCTTCCTGAATTGTGAATTTTATGGCCCCGGGGTCAGGGGTACCATTGAGAGGGGTCTATTTATATACTGAAAATGAATTAATTGTTTGAAATCTGCTCCTTGGTATTAATCAAACAATTTTGATAAGCAAGGGTGCCTTTTCCAAAATTGTGAAATTTGTGGACCAAGGGTCATGGGTTCATGTGTGTTAGCAGCACTACTGATTATTTCTGAATATTACTGATTAGTTGAAATGCATTTTTTTGTTCCCCTACTCTGTCTATGGATATTAAGTAACCAAACTAAACATGCTAAGTGTATAGTTGTGATTAGCAATGGTGCCTCTTTCAAAATTGTGAATGCCATGATGTCTAGTTTAAACATAAACCAAATTCAATTGTTGGAAATTTGTTGCATGATGCTCAGGTGACCTATAAGGCCCATGGGCCTCTTGTTATACAATATAAATCAGTTGTATTGTTTTAGTGATACTAGATTGTTAATATGTACTTAATTTTCATGCTGTAGAGACATTTTTAGGTCAATTGAGAAACTCAGGTGACCTATTGCTATCCATTTCCATCCGTCGTCGTCCGTCGTGTGGCATTTGGCGTGTGTCGTGTGTTAACATTTGAACATTTTCAGCTTCTTCTCTGAAACCACTCAATCAATTTCAACCAAATTTGGTATACAGCATCTATGGGTGAAAGGTAACAAAAATTGTGAATTTTTAGAGTCCCTGTCCCTCTGGGACCTGAGGGGTGGGGCCAAAACCACTAAAATCTGCAATGAAATCTTTAAAATCTTCTTCTTTACTCCTGGACATCAAGCAAGCAAAATGTTGGCATGAATGTAATGAGCATTGAGTCCTCTACCAAAATTATGAAATTCATGGCCCCAAGGTCAGGGGATCTAGTATTAGGGTGGGGCTATATAAATTATACAGTGAAAATGCATTACTGTAAAAGCACAAAAATTCGTGGAGGATTAAATTTTGTTTATTTCGACGTTAACAGTTATCAAAGAAATTAAATCCCACACGAAATTTTATATGACTAGATATTGAATAGGTTTACTTTCAAAACATTGAAATTAAATGCCCACGAAACTACTTTTGATGACAAATCATCGAAATTTGTGTTTCTACAGTATTTGTTTGAAAATCTTCTCCTCCGCTCCTGGGTATTAAATTAACTAACTAAGTACATAGTTATGATGAGCAAGAGTGCATCTTCCAAAAATGTGAATTTTATGGTCCAGGGTCAGGGGTTCTGGTGTTAGGGTGGGGCTCTATTGATTACTAGTGAAAATGCATTAATTCTTTGAAAATCTTCTTCTCTGCTCCTGGGTATTAAGTAAACTAACTAAGTACATAGTTATGATGAGCAAGAGCGCATCTTCCAAAAATGTGAAATTTATGGCCCCAGGTTCATGGGTTCTTGTGTTAGGGTGGGGCTCTATTGATTATATAGTGAAAATGCATTAAATCTTTGAAAATCTTCTTCTCTGCTCCTAGGTATTAAATAAACTAACAAAGTACATAGTAATGATGAGCAAGAGCGCCTCTTCCATAATTGTGAAATTTATGGCCCCAGGGTCAGAGGTTCTGGTGTTAGGGCAGGGCTCTATTGATTATATAGTGAAAATGCATTAAATCTTTGAAAATCTTCTTCTCTGCTCCTAGGTATTAAATAAACTAACAAAGTACATAGTTATGATTAGCAAGAGTGTCTCTTCCAAAATTTTGAAATTTATGGCCCCAGGGTCAGGGGTTCTGGTGTTAGGGCGGGGCTCTATTGATTATTTAGCGAAAATGTATTATTTATTTGAAAATCTTCTACTCTGCTGCTGGGTATTAAATAAACTAACTTAGTACATATTTATAATGCCTCAACCAAATTTGTGGTTTTCATGGCCCCTGTGTCAGAGGATTTGCCATTTAGGGGGGGGGGATGGGGGGTACACAACTGGTTATAAAGTGAAAGAGCATTTTCTCTTTGTTATTCTGATCTACTTCTGGGTATTAAGTAAATAGAGTAAGCATACTTAGTTTATAATTATGATAAGCAATGGTGCCGCTTTCAAAATTGTGAATTTCATGGCCTCTGGTTTAAAACATGAACCAAATTCAATTGTTGGAAAGTTGTTACATGATACTCAGGTGACCTATAAGGCCTGTGGGACTCTTGTTTACTTGTATTAAGCCAATTATGGTTGTTTGTTCTTGTTTTCAGTGATGATGGGATTTATGCAGCAGTAGGGACTATTTCTGGCAGTGTGGCTGTGTATATCTCATTCAGTCTACAGGTAGGGTACATCATACTGTCACAGTGTGAGCACAATACTGGTATAGCTAAAGCATTCTTTATTTACTAATAACACAGATGGAAATCATCTTGTTCTGTTGATCTAATACTGTTTATGTATATAATAAAGGGTTCATACATTTGTGTAAATTCATTGCAGAAACTATATTCTGTCAAAGAAGCCCACAGTATATTTGTGACTGGTTTGACATTCATGCCAAGTTCCGAGGGAGCACAAGCTATAACGGGAACCCAGGATTTTACACTTCTCAGTGTTTCAGCAGACAACACGATCCGCATACACCAAGTAGCTCCTAGAGGTGATAATGTCCATACTGACCTTATTTATAAATCTACCGGAATTAAGAAAGATATTGTTATAAAAATTAAACTATAATCTGGGTTGTTGGATGCTGTTTAAATAAAAATCTGTCCATATTTTACAGGTTCTTACAGTGCAGCTGTGGTGGTAGTCCTGTTTATCTGCTTCATCTCCCTGATCTTCTGGCTGATATCTGAACTAGGACTATGATTACAGCTAAGGGGCATTGTCAAATTGTCATAATACGTACTTATGATCAGAAACTGTTAGGCCTTCATTATGCAGTGAGGTCACTGAAGCTGTGATGTTAATTGTTGGCTGTGTTTCAATCTCACTGCCTGCACTGACAAAAAGGAATCTCACTAGAAGATTAAAAAGTCATACAAAATGTCTCTTATTCATTCATAAAACTCTTTAGAATACTTTTGTACATGTCTGAAGGATTAGTAAGTAAAACCCCTGCCTCAGAGACTCAGTGTGGACATGAATGTTCTGCATATTGTGAAAATGCATTTCATCCATAAAAAACCTCTCAAGTTATTAGCTCTTCTGAGCCAAAGGCTCAAAGAGCTAATGCTATGGCCATTTGTGCGGTGTGCGTTAACTTTTTAGAAAATGGGCCATAACTCAAGAACGCCTTGGCCAATCAGTGTCAAATTTGTCACAGGGTATCCTTGGCCCAAGGGCTACCATTTATACTAAAATAAGGGTTGGGACCCTTAAACAAGGGGAGATAATCAGGAAAACAAAACCAAAAGTACTGGTTGCTAAAAAATCTTCTTCTCCAGAACCACCAGGCAGATTTTCACCAAACTTACACACAAGGATCAGAATATGTTGAAGATT
>PRKT01000143.1:117551-134872 GCA_003671525.1 Saccostrea glomerata
TGAAAGAATTTCACAGAAATTTCTATTTTTAGTAACCACGGCAACACCGTTCATCTAAATCAAAAACCGATACACAGAATTTTGTATCTTAGTGTAGTCTACTTGTGTGCCAAGATATATTGAAATTAGACCAAAACTGTAGGAGGAGTAGCATTTTGAAAAATTGTTTACAGACAGACGGACAGACAGACGGACGGACGCCGGACGCATTACTATCGCATAAGCTCTTCTGGTCTCTGACCAGTAGAGCTAAAAACGGGCCATAATATGTACATGGTAGGGTATTTTGTAAATTTCAGAACGCAAAAAATATTTTTACATGGTTGTTGATGGAAAAGTTCTGTGGGTTTGTCTTATTTCGCTTATTTGAGGAATGTGTGACGTCATAGTTGGGTTTTCCCGTACTCGAGAAATGTAAACATGACTCGTTTTTCTCATGATCATGACTCGTTTAACTTTGCCCCGTGCAATATTGAGCTCAGCTTCACCAACCGATATTTTTACAGTTAATCAATACAATGACGACCTTGAACTTCGACGTAAATATTCAAATATTGAATGAAAGGATTTTTTGCAAATTAATTTTTTTATGGTTTAAGTTTTCCCAAAAAAAGTCGTAAATTTCCGTCTCCAGATGTGGTGTTACAAAAGAATAATGCTTTTCCGAATTTTTAACCCTATTCATACTCTAAAATATTTTAAAAGACACATTTCCGCTGGTATATTTTTTATCAATGGTGAAAATTTTCAATTATCGACCGAGTAATGGACCCAGAAACACGGAGAATAAAAACTCCGCTCAGACACTGTGGGGTATGGTATTTGTCACTCAATATCTCAGAAATCAGTCTAGAAACCTATTGATATGTCTGCTTTATAGTATGTAGGACATACTAAATAAGATATATACAAAATATGAAAAA
Organism: Saccostrea glomerata; assembly: GCA_003671525.1. Taxonomy (NCBI): domain Eukaryota; kingdom Metazoa; phylum Mollusca; class Bivalvia; order Ostreida; family Ostreidae; genus Saccostrea; species Saccostrea glomerata. Next base: position 118,475 of record PRKT01000143.1, read on the forward strand.
AATTAAATGAAAGGTATTTTTTCAGCTAAAGGTCCTTCATCCCCTTAACACCATTAAATGCAATAAATCAAATATTTAAGTTTCATATTAAAATTATTTCTCTTTGAGGTCATACATCCATGTACTCTAGGATCTAAGGAGTATATAACTGACTCATGTATTAGTAAATGACAAGATCTTCATGGGTTGATTAATGTTTTATGTCACTGATCCTTGCCTTTTGAACAATAAGATTGCAAATAAAAGTTAATGCGACCAATCATATACCTGGTTAACCTACAGACAGGTGAAGTTATTTGTCAATGAATGAAATTTGTTAACAGGTAATCATATTTATAATGGTGAAACCTTGCTATAGGTGACTGGGATCGTTGTCCTTGGAAAAGATATGTCTTCTATAAATTAGAATAAACATAATCTAGAACCATTGCCCTGCATTGTTAGTTGTGTTAATAAGTGATATAAATGATAAGAATGTGACCAAACCTATAAATGCACTGTTTGAGTTGAGCATGGAGCGTGGGCTCACAGTGCCCTGCCGTGTTGTCATGGGCGGTGCACCGAGACCTGTACAAAAAAAGCAGGTGCCATATAGGTTAATGCATCTACATTAATATATATATACATATATCTGCAAATATAAATAATGAATCTGTATGCTAATTGTTTTGAATAAATATTCCAAAATTGTTAATCAAAGGAGATTATAAGATTTATTGTAGGGAGAGGAACGTTAATAAACTTCTGTATACAGGGTTATTTTTGTCCTGTTTTATTTTTGCCCTTTTATGTTTGCAAATGATTGCACAGTCCCCTACTTTTGATTTACCCAGACACTTGCATTATAAAAGGTATGACTTGGTTCCTGATTAATTTACCCAGTATAAGAAAAGGGTTAAATAAAGTGAGAGAGAAAATCTCCCTGTACACAGTATGTACATTTAGTCTGTATTTCATTTTCTTAAAGACTTATCAATTAACTAAAATCTTAAAATTACTGGCTCACACAAAACAATATTATCTGATGTGTAACTTGACCAAATCCCCATGATCTGAATCTGACGGCACAGTATTACCCAAGAAAAGATGTACAAGTTTAGATGGAATAAAATTAACAATAACTTTGTTTAAGCTGGAGCAATTATGATATATAATGATCAAAAATTTTCTTTCTAATCTACCCCAAAGAAGAACTTTTCTTTTCAGAATTACACTGTCCAAGAAAAGAGATAAGTGGCCCATGGTCCACAAAGCTCACATGAGTTATGATGGCCCTGCTAATTTTTATAAGCAGATTTTTTTCCACACTTGTCTGCAGGAATTGGTGGGTTTAATTGATAAATAAATGATATCCCATGAAAAAGAGCTTATATGATCTAATGATATTGTTACCAATGTCTTAAACATTTGAAGGTGCTTGATAAAAGACTCATGAGAAATAGAATGTGTTAGACACCCAAAAGGCTAGAAAGTGGCTTAGTTTGCGATATAGCAAAGAGAAAGCACAAACTTTAAGGTAGCAGTGCACATATATAAATGTGTAAAATAATATTCCTGGGAAAAGTCTTTAGAGTTATTATTATACTGTTAAAAAATATTATGTTCATTAAAAGAAATTGTTTCTACATGAGCTCTAGGAAATGGAAATCCGTAAACTACTAGATAAATACTTCTGTCAGATCGCCGTCCTTTCCATGTGTTGTAATTGGTTGGTGTGTATCCTTAAAAGGAAATAAGAAATGAACCCACATGAATGTGCATGCCAAACAATCACAAAGTGCTGTACACATGTATTTGAACTCAGAAAAATGTGACTCAGTCTGTAAGTTTTAATTGACCAGCCAGAAGACTTCCTCTGGTCATGTGATTAACGCAATCCAAACAAACCTGGGAATTTATCTCTTTCTGGAAACTGAATATCTGTCACTGTCGGATACAAGTGAAGCTTTCTTGAGATAAATTTCTAACAATCATTAATATAACAGAATGTTACAACTCAAAATATTATATCTCATCTAAGAGCTGCTTTAAAATAGTCAAAAATTGTCTCCAAGTCTTTGTGTGACTCTGTGATCACTCAGTGTGAATAAACAAGACAAACCTTCCACACCATGCCTCCCACATCTACTGCAACTGTCTGCCAACAGCCAAAACAAAACATCAAATACTTCCTACCAATCACACAATAGTTTGAAGGACCTGATTACACTTATGTATATTAAATTAATATTACTTAGCATTAAATTATATAATGCCAGTTGCATGTAAATACTCAAAATCAGCCATTATGCCAAGTTAACTTTTGTATGTTTGTATTAAAATAAATTAGGGAAAAGTGAGTTGAAGGTCACAGGGAAAGTCAAGATCATAAAATTATGTAATACATGAATTTGAATAGCTTTTACCAATATTTATCAGAGAATGTATTTCAATTAACATATCTTGAAAATTTTCTTTGAAACTGAGCAAGACACAAACTGTGACAGCTAGGATGGAAAGATCAAAGAATGGAAATGACAAACACTACATGTCTATGCCCTGGTTAAACTCATGGCAGCTAGAGCTTAAAATCAGACTGCATCACATTTTGATCAGTTCAATGTATACCATAAAGTCAAAGACAAGCAAGTAGGTTTCAAAAATTATTAAATAACATGATAAATCTTATTCAGTGCAAAAAATAATTTTATAGTTTGATGTCATTTGTAACTTTTATCTCTTTCTCCAATGAGTTGAAAAAAATTATGAAACATATGTTGTTTTTCTTTTTTTACTTTGTGTATATGTCATAAGACTGAAAATTAAAGAAGGCCTGATGAATGATTGGTATTATTTTTGTATATGACTGCCACTTTTGATCATTTTCACTTGAAAAACAATAAATTGCAATTTACTAGATTTAAATTTTTATTCATAAGTCCTACATTGACATGTAACTCTGATTTAAAGAAATTTCGCATTCAATATTTTGCCATGGTAATAGTGCATAAAAGTTATATGCAACATACATAAATCTGTAAGCTGATATGGAATTATCAAATCAAACCAAGGTCAAAAGATCAATATACAACAACAACAGAATATATATATAACAGAGAAGGAGTTGAAGAGAGCATGCGTTAAGAATTCAGAATTGAGTGCACTCACTTTGTTCCTTCATGGACTTGAGTGTGTCCTCCTGGTGTCTGAGCAGGGCGTCCTGTTGAGCTTCTAGTGTCTCGTTAGATGTGGGAGCGTCTGGAAACATACTACGGAAGGCCTTTCTGGATTCTGTATCATCTTTTTTTTTTTTTAAATGTTAAAAATGATGAATTTAACTTGGAATTGCATGAGCAGATTTTCTAAGATTCTCAGTATTTTTTTCCCTTAGAAAGTTGAATCAAATATAGATCAAACATGATACAAGTTTTCAATTTTCAAAAGATTCTGATCTCAATTTTTTAAATAATACATGTTATATAGTTTCTTTTTTTAATCTTTGAATGTTCCATACACTTTGTTGATCAAAAAAGCTGATAAAAATAGATTTTTTTTAAACTAACAAATACAATAAAGGAGGTACTATCAAAAATAAGATATGGTAAAACAAAACACTTAAGAGTCACCAACTAAGGTTGGAAAAACTGATCAAATAAAGAACACACAATTTTGAATTTTTATTTTCTCAGGAGTGCTGATCACAACATAAATTTGACATAGATCTATAAAAGTTATCAACACTCAAAGAGTCTAAAAAATGTCACGTTTTATCCTTTTTAGCTACAACAGAAATACAACAAAGCTCATGAAACATTCCTCAAAAGTGTCAAGATATAATTGATCATTTCATGGATTCTCAACAAAAATTCAGTTACGGTTCTTACTTTTGTACTTGAGCTCATTGAATTCCTGTATATTTCTTGGATTGAGGTTTTCATTGGCTCGGACTGGGGCGGGCTCTCCTAGTCTGGCCCTCTCAAACACGTCAATTTCCTTCCTGTAATGCGAGTCCTAGGATTAATACTTTACACACAGAAAAGCTCAATTAAGAATATAGTTCAAGTGAGTAAATATTTAAATGGAAAAAATGCAGTAAAACATACGGAGGAGGTCTTTGCACTGTTCTTGGATCAAAAACATCAGGTTCATTCTGTCAAGAAAAAATAGCAATCAAAGTTGAGAGAAAACTTTTTTCAACATTTCCGCTTCCTGTATTATTTAACACCAAATATAAAATGCAGTGTATTATGATGCTGTTTAATTACATCTTAAATTAAAAAAAAAATGTATTTGAAAAGTTGGTTTTATGAATACAGACAAAAAGTTGTCTCAATTCAGATGAAATCCATGTGTTACCCTCTGTGTCTCCAGAGCATTCTCCACGCGCTTCCTCTCACTCTGTAATTGTTTCCTCATAGACGCCAACTCCTTAAGGACGTCTGAACCTGTCGAAATATACAGTAAAACATCTAAACTTGTCAAAAGAGGAAATGTACAGTTAATTCTACTGCGATTACTGCCAAGATCAAAGAAATGCCGTGGACATTATTCTCCAATAAATGATGAATGTCATCAAAAAATTATCAGATCCGAAACATTGATCAAACCTGTGCAGTTGAAATGTAAATTTGACATAAGAATGAAATACTTATTTAGACCACATTGATGTGTCATCTTTTGCAATTTAAACACCGTATATTGCAGAAAGTAGCTGTTGAATGTAGGTTTCTAAATCCAAGGGGGGCTGTTTCACGAACCTCCCTAAGCCATATTTAAACTCCGTGATCTTAGTGATAAAGTGGTAAAATAGGAAACTGATTTTATTATTGTATATTCTAAAAAAATCTATGTAAGCTGCAAACAGATTTATAATTAATAAAAGGCTAATTTTAATGCAGCGAAAGCTCAAATCGTCTGCATTCTATTTACAGGTAAACAAATAAATCTACACTCAATCTGGTGCTAAATGGAACAGCAATATCGCAGCATGATGACCTAATTTGTCTCGATCTCTATAGAGAAACAATCGGTCATATTTTAGAGCTAGAACATGTATTAGAATAAAAATAAAGTCCTTGTTGTCGTGAATGATGCAGAATAACCTCCTCGCTCTCGAAATGCTCTTTGAAATAGTAAAGCCTCGGCTAAGGCCTCGGCTTTTATCTTTCAAACAACATTTCTTGATCTCGGAAGATATTCTGCAACATTCACGAAAATGTGGACTTTTTTTCTTAAACATCTGAACCTGTCAAAGAGGAAATATACATGTACATGTAAGTATCAATCAGTAATATTAATCACTTAAGTAAAGACAGAGATGTTATGGATAACTTACTATTGGCTCTGGACAAAGGCTGAGGTGGGGGTCTTGAAGACTGTAACAAAAACAAGTGATTTATTAGATTTTAGATATTCTTATTATCACAGAACAACAGTCCTCACCTGAGATGAACTATAGAAGGGTTCACATTATAGGAATATATAATGGACATGCATGATAACTATGCTAAGGTGCAAAAAACATGCAAAACATAAACTGATAACAAAATCAGGAAACTTAATACAAACAAAAAGGAAAACTACCACACATTAGTGTGATGGAAAAAGAGCCTCTTATACTTTTAAATTAATTAAAATTATGATTAATCTGCTTTCTTTATCAATTATATAATACTAATTAATTATACTCATTGAATATTTCATGTAAAAAAATCGCTTTTGCACACAAGAAACTGAAAAAGGCATGTTTCAACTTTACTCTAACATAACTTTGGTAATTTTCAATCAAAATAAATAAAGGGAAAATTTTGTCAAAAGGACATTACAGGTTGTACACATAACTACTGTGTTTTGATGGGAGGGAAACACTGAAGGTGTTTGTTACCTCGTCTGGGGGTGGGTCTTTCCGTAAGGCTGGGATCGGTGGAGAATTTCGTGTGTCATCTGAAGTCTGTGGATAAACGTAAGCAGGTAAAATACACCTCTAAAGCTATGAAAACTAAAACCACATGCTTAAGATGTACATGCCTCAGCAAAGAATGATAAGGTTGAAATAGGCATTTATATATTGATAATTAAGGCTTAAGTATAAAATAGAATTAAATCGTTTTTCTCAAAAAATTTCATTTTATGCTATCATATATGATTTTCGTATATTTTTCAAAACCTGAAATCAAATTTCAAAAAATATGTTTTTAGTTTCTCAGAAAAACAAACCTAAGTTAAACATTTTAAATCAGTCTGATCTTCTTAAAATGTGCCTTATTTAAACACATAATCATTTTCTAAGTCTCTCCAAAATACTTATTTGTAAGATGCCATACATTGCAAAAATCATAGATGCTTTTATATATCATCATAAATGAAAAAAAAAATCAAATGTCATTTCAGCAAATCAAGTTAGGAATCATTCAGAACTAATATCTCACAAAAATGGAAAGACAATCTTTACTTGCCGACTTCAGAGACAATAATTTTTAAAATTATTTTTAGTGACTAAATTCCTGACTACTAGAAACTGAGGAATGAACAAATCTATACCTACAAATGCATTCTAATCCAATAAAAGCAATCTAAGTGCAATGTACATGTATTCAAATTACATGTTCTATCATAAATGAATGGGCATAAATTTATTCATAATGTCTGCACACCCCTTTTGCATTCATTGCAAGAGGGTGCATGAATTTAAAATGGAGCAAATCCAAAGAAGACTGCATAGTCTCTTTTAACACAGTTGGGTCTGGCTGAATCCAATAAGGGGAAAAATTAGTTTCAAGGGCGAATGGGCAAAAATAACATGAAGCAAATCAACAATGCATACAATATAATAAAACTGAACAAAATACAAAGTTAAACACAAATGATAAACACAGGTTCTGCAAAAAAAACTTTTAAAATTTTTGTGTGTGTTTTTGGTTTTGTTTTAGAAATAAGTGCCTTAAAATAGTATACTGGTAAAACAGATTAATTAAGGTAGCAGGAAGCTAAGTTGTGTGTCATTATAATTTTTTTTGGTGAAAGTTAATTTTTTGTTAACTATTAAAAAAAGTTTGTTTTTTTTAAATTAACACATTTGCTACATTGGTTATATCAAATAAAGATTATGAGTTTTCTTTCAAATAAATGTAGACAAGTACATACTAAACTTCAAATCATTAATAATTTTATAGCAAATTTAATTTTTATTTTCTTTCAACTAAATTTTTGTTAATCATTAACAAAGCAACAAAAAGCATGATTACAACACATGTACATGTATTTTTACAATATAGTCAAGACAAAAACAAAGCATGAATGAGCAGCGCAAAATTCTGGCCAGATCTATAAACGCAGCATTTTGTTTACCCCTTTTTCTGGTGATTTGGGTGGTTCTGGGGTAGTTTTGTCATCCTGTTAATTATAATATCATCTCTAGAGACAAACTGTAGTTCTCCACTCTAAACAAACCTATCTCCCACCTGCTTATTCAGATAATTATATACCATACCCAATACTGTGCAGTGTCAACCTCTTACATGTAAACTCTCTGTACCAGTGATAACAAGTAACACTATCATATCAAGTGTGATATTAAATGTTGGTGTAATTCATGAAATCAAAAAAGAATACAATATATACATGTATTCATGATAGGAAAACTGCTCCTTGACCACTCCCATTAAAATTACCGAGATTCCGTAGGGCTTTTTCAGACCCAGACTATCTGGTGTGTTGACTCCCAGCCTGACAGAGTCTGATCTATAGTGACTCTGAGTTAAGTCACCCGAGCTCAATTTCACTTCCTATTAATCAGAGTCCACAAAAGTTAATAAAACTGTCACAGTTTTAAAATAAAGGCATGGTCCTCCCTAATACAAAGACAACACACAGAAATTCTACATTCTTTCTGCATTTTTCTTTTATTGTTTTTGAACTTAAAAAAATGACCTTGCATCAAGTTCATGACACTTTTCCAGGATGTAAAACATCTTTGAGTAAATTTTACATGAAGAGCATCAAATGCTCCACTCTCTCATATCCAGAAACAAATTTCAACATTTTTGCATGTGATCTTGTACTTACTCCAAAATTCTAGGGTCAAGGTCACAGCAAATCCTGAGGTAATAGGCAGCCTTTTATTTCTATGAGCCTCCAAAGTTTCTCCATTACAAGATATAGTCATGAACGTTAATGACCTTGAACACATACTTGATTTTTACTGTCCATGATCTAGGGTTGACAAACCCTCTGATTAAAGGTAATCTTATTGTGAATTATGAATTTCCAAAGCTTCTCCATTCCAAAGTTTATTACAGACAAAAATTATATTTTTAACTTCTACTGAGTTTGAACTGAAGTGACATGACCTTCACTTAAGCTCACTGCAAATACTTTGGCAATTAGCAATATCTTATCTATCATGAGCTTCCATAGTTTCTCCATTATAAAGTTATAGTCCAGATATGATAGCACTGGAAGACAGACTGACAAAGGTATACCCCTTCCCTTCCCAACTTAAAAATTTCATTTGTCAAGAGTATAAATCTAATCTGAAATTTCAACTGACGAAAACAAATGTTTATCTAGGAAAGTCAATTTGATTAGCAATTATCATAAAGATGAACAGTGAAGTACTTGTAATACTCTATGAAATTCTATTGCTTCAACTTCCATTTTACCGTACTTTAAAATTAAAATATTAACAATAAGCAAAAATATTCATATGTATATTATTCCAAAATGAATATAACTTAGTTACCGAGTAGTCTTTCTGGCCAGCATTTCTCATGGCTGGGACAGGGGGAGATGACCCCCGCTGTTCCTGAAAAGTCAAATAAACTTATCTAAATCTACGGTGTTAAAAGGAAAAACAAAATAATGTGCTTTCTATCCAAAGTTAGATGCCTAATACTAATAAGACACTAACATGGAACTCTAGAAGCACTACACTGATATAAAAATGAACCTAAATATGTTTATACCTATAAACTTGATGCTAAGTATGTACAACACATAAGACTGAAAATTACAACTTACATTATCAGTTGCCTATAATTCATGTAAAGGTAAATAAATGTACTAATTTAAGTAAAAACTGAGAGAGATATAATAAAATTTGATATTTCAAGGGGAAACTACTGAGAATAAATGTTTTTCTTCTCTCTTCCAAATAAAAAAAAAGCCATATATGTATTCTGTTTCCCTAGTTACCTGTCTTTCCCGCCTTTCCTGTTCTTCCTGTTCCCGTTTTTCCTTGGAACGCTTTTCATCCTCCTCCTGTTTTTTCCTCTTTGCCTCCCTCTTCTTTTCCTCAGCTTGTTGTTGCATCTCTTCATTTCTTCTTCTTGTCTGCATTGAATGAATTTTAAATATCAATATTGAAATATTCATTGCACAATTTCACAAAGCGTTTATTTTGCATTATACAACTGTTGAGGTTTTGTGTAGACTAAATTAACACAATACAATTCCTAATGTGATAATCATCTCATTAGCATATGACCTTGACCTACCTCTTCCTCTTTCTCCCTCTTTTTCCGCTGTTCTTCTTCGAATTCACTCTGTATTCGGAGTCTCTGTTCTTCAAGTCTTCGGTTTTCCTTTTCTTCTTCTATCCTCTCTTTCTCCTTTTCAATCTGTTCTCTCCTCTTTTTCTCTTCAATCTGACATATATAGATACAATATAAGATCTCCAATAGTTTGTGACTGGATATGATTTTTATCCAAGAAGTTGTGTTTCTTTTCACTAAGCCTTGGTGAGTTGGATAAATCAAATCCTACCACAAACCATTAGAGATTCTTTTTGTCACCCATTTTACACAACAATCTATCACGTGTTTTTCAGTATTTTTGTTAGGGCTGGGACGATATATCGAGATATTGATATATCGTGAGATATTGGAGGACGATACGCATATTGATACACATAAAGAAATATCGAAATATCGCCCAAAAAAATCTGCCTTCTGTTTTTCTTTGTTTATCTAACATTAGGGGTTTAATACATGAAATAAATAAGCAAAATATGAAAAAAGATATGAAATAAATAATAATTAACACCACTTGAGTCAATTTTTTTTTTTTTTTTTTTTACAATATATAAAGAACTTTTTAAAATAAATTATTCTCATTTGCAAAGAAATAATTTGTTTATTTTACTGCAAAATTTTTTTTATAACCAATTAAGCATATCGTGATACATATTGTATCGTGGCTCTAATATCGTGGTACGTATCGTTATAGAAAAAGTTGTATCGTCCCAGCCCTAATTTTTGTAGATAAAAAAAGAACATGTACCTGTCTTCTGAGATCATCTTTGTATTTGTCTGATGTATTCTTTTCTTGTTCTGTCTAAAATACAATATTATAAAATGAAAATAAAATGGAGGAATGAAACTAATTTTCTTGGAAGAGATAAATATGAGACTATTTTTTACTACAAACAAGATGATAAAGACCTTCCCCTCCCAATTTTCCTAGGATCTCGATGATACAACACACTGGGAGTCAGATTTAGACCAACACATGTATTAAGTTCATTGGCATGAAGAACACAAACGATTGCATTCAATTAGATTGAAATGTTAAAATTGTTGGTCTGAACATAATTTGCAACATGAGCAACGACAATCATAAGATACCGTATATCATTTTTTTTTTTTCGTGGGTTGGAAATTTTGCGAAAAGGGGTATTATCAGTTTTTATTTTGTGTAAGTTATTTTTTACGATTGAAGATTTTTTTGTTTAAAATGGATATGTTTTTATGTCACATTATAGCTGACATAATTTCTATTTATATTTTGCAAAATTAAAAATGATCACACAAAAGCAAAAAATATATCACTACGAAAAAAACCCGGATATATGGTAAAGTTCTTACATAATATAGATTCCTACCAACAAACAGTTGACAATATTTAAGTGCCTAGTACAGTGGACCTTCAGATATCCGGATGCTTCAGTCTTTGGAGGACTTTTCATTGGAACAGAATTTTTTAATGTCATTTTGTCTTGTTTAACTGGTAATTCAGATATCCGGACACTTCACATATCCGGACAAATTGACAAGGAAATGAGGCCCCACTGTATACAAATTCCTACCTTGGGCTGACCAAAGATTCCATGTCCCCCTCTAGCGTGAGTGACATCTCCTGAAGCATCAAGCTGTGGGGGCGGGGGGCCAATCAGGTCGTCTCTGGGGGAGGGGGACGGAGCTCTAAATCTGGGAGATTCACGTGTCACGCGTGAACGAGCCGTATCTGGGTCCTGATTGGTGGAATGTAGCACTCTCAAATCAGCTGAAAACAACACAAGGATATATCTATATATGAAAATTATCTACTCCATGGCTTAAAAGTTTTTCTTTTCAAAAATGTTAATTCAAAGCGAAGCAAATCTTACCGACAATATTTCCCTGGTTATCTCTCATGGGTGCCCCACCTCCACCTTTACCAAATGGATTATAGTTTCTAATCTCATCATCCAATTTCTTCTCATACCTATCATTAGAAATCATAAGAAAGAAATAATATAAAAAGACTTTGAATCTGATACATGTATGCCATTGTTCACAACTGAACCAAACTGCCAAGTACATGTATTTGTGATAAATTAAAGTGGGATGAAGTAACAATTTGAATCCCTTTACAAGACTATTGTGCCTATTTCTTATTTGGAAAACAAGTTTAAAGTCAGAAGAGCTAGGTCTGATTTTCAGTTTTTTCCTGCCTGAGATAACACTAAGCACTCTGTGGTGTTAGATAAATTTTCAAGTCGGGGAATAGAGTTTCGATGCTGTTAAGGCAAAAGAAAATTGAGACAAGAATGCCATATACGAGGGGTTATCAAAAAGTTCGTGGACTAGGGCTATAAAATTAGTACTATGTAATATGTGATTACAGAATTTATAAGAAATATAAAACAACAAAAAATAAAGAAATGTGGAAAATATTATCTTGATACGTTCATTATTTGCCAAATTATTATAAAATAAAAACGACATTATATGATCACCTGGCGCCGTCGCCATTTAGTTTTCTGACGTCTGACAATGTCATTGTTTTTCAATGTCCCCGCTTCTTCTACCTCATACACTTATTTTTATGATGTCCCCTGGAGTTGAGTAAGGACTAAAACTTGTTTCAGCGATTTTTTTCCACCAATTGGGAATGGGTCCGATACCAGTTCAATTGGGAAAAATAACATAGAAGAAAAATAGGCGAATTTTCTCTCATTTATGCAAATACAATGTATTTTGCGTTTATTCTAAATTAATTACCTATTACTCCTTGTTTTAAAAGAATAAGCAACAAGTACTTAATGTTTTTTTATGACATTTCCATGCTTTCAATTTGTCAAAATGTATGACACTACGCTGTCTAACCCACATGTCCCGCCAAATTACGACTTTCTCTACTTTTGATTTTAGCGGAAGTGATCAATTAGTCAACTTGTACAATGTTTCATTTAACAAGAAATACGATTTTGTCAAAGTATGTTGCATCACAGTTGAATTGGGAATTTTTAGTCACAGAATTGGGAAATATTAACGTTTTTTGGCATTGGGAACGGTGCCATTTATCGGTACCAATTATATAAGGAAAAAAAAACGCTGTTGTTTTGTTTATATAACTTTATAATGTCATAAGCAGCGGCTTTAAATGTATATAATATTGCAAATAGATTTATACATTGGGAGATCCTCGCGTGATTGTGACAGCATATTTTGCTTTTTGGAGTTTAATATCTACAACACATGATCATCGCCTTTTCTTGAAGTGATTGATTTTTCACACATTGAGTACAAATCAACTTTAACTGTGCATCCCTTTTCTCTCTGAATCCCTTTTGGCATTAAAAAAACAAGTACCCTAGATGCATTTTATTTCTCTGTAGCCATTTTAAACATTTCCTAGGTCTATACTAGATTTTTCAGAGGCAAGACTTTATAGAATGTTGGAAAAGGAAACCCCAAGTTCCCTGTTTTGACGTCCTTTTCTATGCCTTATTTGTTTAGACACTCCATGTGAAATCTACGATAAATTTGCATAGAACTTTCAGAATGAGGTAAAAATTCCATATTTTATGGAACAATAGTATCCAACAAACACCTGAATTAACGGGATTTTCGAATGACAAATGTTCATATCAAAAGAGTTTTTCTCAGTTACACATAGGTCGAAAAAAAAACGTCGTGTTCGAGGTTGCGCCACTTGGACATAACATTGCTTACAAAAACTTAACTATAAATTTATTAAAAAGTAAAATTTATAAGTTGTGGTTTATGGTATAGATAGAAAAGATGGTCCTAACCAGATGTTTTAAAATTCATTGATGTACCTAAAACGGTTTTATAATTTCGGCGCTAGTCCATGAACTTTTTGATACCCCCTCGTATATGGTTTTGTAGATAAATTATATAAAGAGGATGCAGGTATTTAAATAATATTGTAATTTTTACTAGTGCATTTTTTCTGAAAGTGTAAATGACTGCAATTCTGGAAATGGGGAGGGGGTGCACTTTATGTAATTTGGAGTTATATAGATACCTTGTGTTATTTCATAATACAGCAAAAAAAAAAAAAAAACATTACAGAGACAAGTAAATGTACCTATGTTGCAGGGGCTATAATTTAAACAATCTAGACTAATAAAGCACTACATAACTGAGAAAGGTTACTTTAACTTCACTTTTCAAGTGTTGTCCTTTCCAGACAAAAAATTAATCAAAAAACTTGGGTTAATGCTCTCATAATATTCCACTACCATAATAGATAATTCTTGACCTTTGACATTGGCTGGTAAGCTAAAAACAAATCTTACAACAATACTAAATTCTATTTTTACCTCTGCTGCTCTTCTCGTTCTCGCTGTTTTCTTAAACGTTTTTCTTCAATCTAAAAAAAAATGACTAACTATAATATAATAATAATTCATGAACTTTTTTTTAAGCTACACAGTTTAACTGTTCCGTGATAGAAAATATGTCAAAGAAACATTTATTAAAGACTTCACAATACAGTGAAAATCATAAGGGAATACATTTGGAAATATAAATACCAGTAAAAAATTGTCCAGTGTGATCTTGCTGGGAGCCTGAGAGGCTAACCTGACCTACCTGTCTGTCCAGTGTGATCTTGCTGGGATCCTGAAAGGCTAACCTGACCTACCTGTCTATCCAGTGTGATCTTGCTGTGATCCTGAAAGGCTAACCTGACCTACCTGTCTATCCAGTGTGATCTTGCTGTGATCCTGAAAGGCTAACCTGACCTACCTGTCTATCCAGTGTGATCTTGCTGTGATCCTGAAAGGCTAACCTGACCTACCTGTCTATCCAGTGTGATCTTGCTGTGATCCTGAAAGGCTAACCTGACCTACCTGTCTATCCAGTGTGATCTAATGCTGGAAGCCTGACAGGCTAACCTGACCTACCTGTCTATCCAGTTCTTCCTGATAGGAGCGTTTATCATTCTGTGAACGACTGCGGATTTCTTCGTCACTCGGGAACTGGTACGGAGATATACGCTCTCTACTCCTGTCTCGTGCCCGGGCTCTGAAATTTAAATATGTGTCTTAGTTAATCTATATACATGTCCATTTTCCCCACTTGTATGTAGAAATCTATACATTATTATACATTAATCATAATACATTACTTCTCCTCTTAGTATAAGTCTAAAAAAAATTTCAAACTTACATAAAATTCACTGATATTTTTTGCAGCTTTTTGTTTAATAAGCAATCATAAAAAATGTTACAGTAATAGGTATATAAGTGACTTATTTTTCTACGGAGTCAATCAAAGCAGATATGGTAATTAAACACACAATTTATACTGCACACACTAATATATTAACTACTCAGATGCCCCCAAATCTTCAATTATGCAAGGGCATAAATATCAACACCACTAAAACATCATTCTATTTCTTGTACACATATGCAGCTGACAAATAACTCATATCAAACAACACAATTGTACAAATGCCACATCCAAACACACCAATTCACCATTATGCATATCAGCTGCCAAATTACTTATAACAAACTATACAATGTACTAATAATGCCAAACCTAGCTGCAGAACTGTAGCTCTCTTGAGAAAAAAAATATATCGACAGACCAGAGAGTTACAGTGTCACCCATTGAAAAAATGTGTAGCTCTCTGGTCACATATACCATTTTTTTCAGACCAGTGAGGTACAGATCTGCAGCTATGCCAACCCCAGACACATGAATGTAAAAATACATATTCAGCTGACAAATCACTCATGTAACTATACATGTACTAATGCCACACCCAAACACATGAAGTCACCGGTACGTACGAAGTCATTGGTGGAGGTATGGTGATCTCAACCCTGTAAAGCAGGAAGTACTAGAAGGTAATGCTTGTGTACAGATTCACTACTTACATTTTAAATATTGTATTAATTCAACAGTAAACTCCAGTACTACATGTACATGTTGTATAACCCGTGCAGTAGGTAAAGATGACTTATCAATTAAATTACCTACACATTACTGGTAATCTGGGATGTGGCAATTTATTAACTCTTATAAGTTTAGGTCATCTTAGATTTGGTACCAAGCATATAATATTTATGCTAGCATTCCTTACATACATGAAGTAGTTAAGCTAGCTAGCATTCTATAATATTATTCAAGATTGTAGTTCTACAAAGAGGTTACATAGCCACATAGATCTAGAACACACTCCTGGCCATAGCATTAATTCCATACATATGTTATGAGTCCAAAGGTCTTATGCTGTCAACAGTCATGAACTTGATCTGTATAACTATAGGAAAACTCTCACAAAAAAAAAACATAGGTAATCAGAGATTACAGAGCTCACCTCAACGAATGTTGTCTTTAAGTAAGGCAAATTAAGTCACACAATTAACCAACAAAAAGTGTACATCCAAAAATGCAAAATTTATGCAATTTTGATACTTTGGAATAGACCTATATATTAAAAACTTAAAACTAGTTCTTCATCATGAAAATGTAATTAAAATCCAGCATCTGAAGCAAGATTGAGAGTTTTCATCCCTCGATGCATCATTTGTGCAACTTTGGTTTATATAAGCCTTATAGTTTCTTGGTGATAGACCTGCACCCATAACTTTTACGAGGTCTATTATCTGGAAAATGTATGTCGAATTCAGCATCTGAAGCAAGTCCATTAGTGTGCATCCTAAAATGTATCATCCATGCAAGTTTGTTCAACATAGAGCTCAAAGTTACTTGGAAATGAAACCTGTATAAAAAACTAATCTTTTCACTAATCCGGAAAATGTAGGTCAGATTCAGCTTCTGAAGCCAGCCTAGTAGAATGCACTCTTAGATGTACCATCCATGCAAGTTTGGTCATTATAGGGCTCAAAGTTACTTGGAAATGAATCCTGCACCATAAACTTTAACCTGTTTACTC
>PRKT01000143.1:137348-203140 GCA_003671525.1 Saccostrea glomerata
ATAGGGCTTATAGTTACTCGGAAATGAGACCTACACCAAAAACTGCACCAAAAATGTTAACCTGCACCAAAAACATTAACCTGGTCATTCCTTTGCTGAAATTGCAGCATCTGAAACTTTGACTGGTACAATGAAACACATTAGAAACATCTTCCATGCATGTCTAATCAATATAGGACATAGAAGTACTTAAAAAGAAAACTGCTCCAAAAAACTTAACCTTAACCCGGGACGCCGACGCTGACGGTATCACATAAGCTCCCCCCAACTTCGTTGAGGTGAGCTAAAAAAAATGCAGTATCATATAAAGCAAGAAACAAATGGCCCCTGGACCTTGATGGTCACCTGAGCAGAATGGGTCACCTTTAGTCTACCTGAACTGGTATGGGCTTCTGAGAGAAATTATATCATTTGATTGGTGAAGATCATCATTATCATTCTCTGCCTGAACACCTAGACTTAGATCATTGCACATTACACATAGTTACTTGTAGTTTCAGTTTAGGAAGATCTGCATGTAGAGAAATTCAAACAATGAATTGTTGAGTAGGTTAGGAGATTTCTATAATTTTCATAATACTGAAAAAAGATACTTTTTATTTGCAACAAGAATTTTCAAGCTTTCACATACAAATGGTTATTTTGTTCACCATTTGTTGCCATAGAACCATGAGATTTAGAGGTGAAATGGACTTAATTACCCACTGTACTGGTTTTGCCACCTGTTGTTGAAGCAACAAATAACAATCTCCAAACAATCGAGATAACAAGTAAATATATGTACATGTTACAACAATGCCATAAATATCTAGATACTGGCAAAATCAGAGATAAGGCTAAACCATTAGTAAATCTATTGAGTTAATAGCAAAATTTAGGACTTGCATTTAAAGTTAGTATAACTTACACACCAAATTTTGTATTCTTACATAAAATTTTGCATTCTATAATAAAACACAAAGTTATTGCATTCCTAACACTAATTTAAAGTAATTATAGTCTATACACCAGTGACCACACCCCAAATTTTTACTGTCTTAATTAACACTAAGTTATGGACTCAGCAGTGTGACAAACACTATAATATTTTGTCAAAATATCTTGTATGTATGGTACATTCAATTTAATTATTCAACCCTTGTACAATCAAGATTTTAATGTGGACAAGACTTTGGCTCAATATTGCAGATAAAATCAATAAAGTTTAAGCCATTGAGGAGTACGGAAAAACTTTTATCGGGTATAAAAAATTTAAAACTGTCAACTGTACAATTGTCTGCAATGTTTTGGTCTGAACAAAAAATTAAGCTTGAGTTATTTTGTTAAAAGCAATTAGCAAAACAGATAACTAATTTAGCAAAATTATATTGACAACTTAACAGAACAACTCAACAATATATCAGCAAAATTACTGAGAAATTAATAAGCAAAATAACATTAAGTTTTACATACGCAGGAGGTGGTACAGTTAACTCAATCCTGTAAAGCAGGAACAAAAGAATAAAACAGTATCTCACATAAGTCTATACCCTCTAGGTAAACACATTTATACCACTTTTTTTCAAAATCAGATATATAAATACATGTACTTTTTAACCATTAAATTTCTTTCATTGAAAACTACAAGTTTAGAAAACAAATTTTCATAACGATATATACATGTTAGTCAGCTTGTAAACATTCAAAACAAAAAAATCAACAGTTAATAAAGAGACATTCTGGTTACTATAATTATTATAAAACAAGAAATTGAGAAACATATATGCCCTCATAAGGTCACCTACTAGTCAACGGCAAACATAATGCTAAGATGGATCTCCATCAGACCTTCGTACAAATCAGTGTACCAAAACTGATGCATGTCTCTGTAAGCAAACTGAGCTGACAATACCTTTCTATGTCTAGTGTCTATGTTATTTGACCCTTGATCTTTGACCTTGCAACTGAAAAATTAACAAGGGTCATCTATTCCCTAGGGAAAAGTCAGTGTACCAAGTTTGATGCCTCTTAAGCAAAGGGAATTAAGATATCAAGGGGTCAATATATATTACTTTGTCCAATTAGACCCTTGACCTTTGAACTTGTGATGTGGAAATAAAAAGGAGTCTACTACTCTAAAGGGAAACTAAGGTACCAAGTGTAATCTGTATCAAGCAAAGCACTCTCAAAATGTTGAGCTGATATCTCTGTGTGGCATAGTTTGACCTTGATCTTTGAAAATGTTACTTCAAAATTTATAGGGGTCAACTACTTCTTAAAGAAAAGCAATGTACCAAGTCTGATATGATTCAACCAAAGGGTAATCAAGGGGAACCAATATGGTGTGTCTCAAGGACAGCATTCTCAAACTAATAGGTCAATATCTTACAATGTATAGTTTGACCCTTATCCTTTGATCTTGTGACATCCAACTCTATAGTTATCTACTCCTTAAGGATATCAGTGTATGAATTTCATGTGTGTAAAGCAAAGGGTTCTCATTGACAAGATACTGAACAGTCTGTATCATTCTATGCCCAGTTTGACCCTTGACCTTTCATCTTGTGACCTTGACTTTGGTGACCTAAAATATAATTATGCCATCTTCTCCTTAAGGGAAACCAATTTACCATTTTTGATGTCTTTCAAGAAAATGATTCTATAGATATTAAACAGGCAAGATTTTTTCTATAATTAAAACTTATTAATAACATATAGTCATAAATATATTGGGTTCATCTTCTCTTCAAGGGATGCCAGTGTACCAAGTTTGATGTCTGGCAAGAAAAGGGTTCTTAAAATATTGAGCGGACAAATCTGGGTCTACCATTCCACTAAAGGTCAAGAGCGGCGTAAATATTCAGACATCAATTATAAAATTCAATTAAATAAACAACTTATAAACTGCATATAAAATTCAAAATATGAACAGGTTGAAACCACAGTGCTTAGTTAGGTTAGTTAAACAAATTTAAGTCCCATTCTCTTTGATTATTACAGTTTTTACAGATTTTCTTTGATTTTTTTCATTTTAGATTTTAATGACACAATTGTTATTTTTAAATTCAATTCCTGCTAGTAAATATAAAAAAAAATTCTCAACTATTCCACAAGACTTCAAACTTTCAAATCAAGCATATGTTAGAGCTCCCACATTCTTACGTTTGTACAATCTCATCTTTTTGTTCTCGAGTTTGTACTCTCTCATCTTTTTTCCCATATTTTTGTGCATTGCCATCTTTAGAACTCTTAAAAGAGCTAAAGGACAAAGGATGAAATTAAAAAGAGTTCAAATCTGGCACTGAATCTTTGGTGTTACTGCAAGACTGAATTAAAACTTGTATACAAGGACAGGTGAAATAACAGGTCTGTGACAAGTAATGGTTCATTGATTTATTCTTTTTTTAATTGCCAAATCATTCATTTGATATATCCTCTAAAAATCAAAATACCCAAAATATACTGATGCATATGATGTCAGATGGCTTATTAAGTTAGCCAAATATTATCTTGGTTAACTTTGCATTCCAAAATTTGAAAGAAAAGAACAATTTTTTTTTATTGTCTTCACATTGAATGAAAAAAAATTGCTTTGCCAGTTTAGAAATCCATTTCATTTTTATGAATTTGCTACTGTTTTGATTACCCCAAAAAATCTGATACCAGTACTTACGATTCGTCAAAGGTGACCCTGGGAGACCGCTTTCCCTGGTAAGGTCGATCATAACCTCCTCCTAGGTCCAGTGGTGGGGGCTGGCCTACAATCAATATATAGTCATTACATCAAATGACAAGTAAGAAGTCTGTTTGATACACTGAAGGCCACACTAGCTTATCTCTTACTACATCAAAAAAGATTTCTACTGTTGTGAGAGCGAAAAATTAAAGGTAAAACATGGTGCATGGTAAATGATTCAAAAAACAGAAAAATTTTTATTCCCATGAATTTTGGTGCACTGCAATGAACCCATGAATGGGGTAAAACATGAAACAATGTGTGTACAGCCAGTGAAAATAATGAATGTAAACTGTTCATACTGTGAAATCATCAATGTTTGTGGGGGACCATTTTGTCCATTGGTTACACTACTGTAATCCACAGATTTATATTCTCACAGTTGTTTTGTCAGCATATTTATTCAATACAAGGAATCTTCTGCACATACAAATTATATCCCAATGAACCACCAAAACTTTCTTTACCCATGAAAATTGAACCCCACAAATTAAAATGGTTCCACATTTATCAATTTTAAAAAATATCAATAAGTGTAATGCAGCATAGACTTAACCAGGTTACACTGTGTGAAATAAAAACAATCATGAAGGCTTGAAATTCTTGAACCTAAACCTTATGGTTAAATGGAAAAGTAAATCAACATCCAATGAAAATTTAGAGTGTTTCTATAAATATGAAATTACAAGATTATATTAGTGCATTATGGGTCAACAATGCATTAATTAGAAGTAGCACATTGTACACTTATCATATAGTAACCCGAGCCTTTAAAACACATGGTTATTTAAATTCATTAATGGATTAATTTAAGGCTGCCCAATCAAGATATGATAAGAATATATTTGAATTCGTTAATAAATTGAGAAAATGCTTTTATTATTATCATTGTCTAATTGCATTAAAAACAATTCCAAATCATAGAAGAGGAAACTGCTCTTAAGGGTACTTCTGAACCTACACACTTTGTTTATTTATGTCTTCTTTTAAGTGTGAATGAAATAAAACATATAACACATCAATTTTAAATAAAGTAATAAATGTTAAAACACATGCACATAGATTTCATTCATGCAGAAAAAAGCAATTGTATGGATTAATTTTAACCAAACCAACAGGCTATCTAAAATTGTTCACCAATATCTACTCCCTGGTAATCATGGTAACAGGAAGGGAGAAATTTGAACTCAAACTCTGTAAATCAAGATGGATGTTCTACCAACCCTGACTCTTCCCAGGCAGGTCTTTATTGCATCTAGAGCAGGACACAGCCTTAAAGTTTATAGAGAAGGAGGGGACAAGCAACAACAGCAGCAATCTGACCAATAGAGCCCCTCAAGAATCCTCCATCACGTTGTACTGTAAATTCCTTATTTTTCACGAGTACTTTTTATCGCGAACTGGCTCTTAAACGTCAAATCTCGAGAATTATAATTCGCAAATGAACAGTTGATGAACAGATTTTACATAGATTTAAGCACCAGAAAAATAAAAGCGAGTAATATTTTTTCGCGAGTGATACTTCTCGCGAAATTACGCGGAAATTAATTCCTCGCGTATAATAAGGAATCTACAGTATTCTGTTTATACATGAAGGACTCCCAAAATGGAACTCCAAAGTTTGATGGTCATGCCAAAATTGGATGCTCTGAGCCAAACTCAGATTGTCATGCCAAAGACTGCAGATTCAAATGCAGTTGTTAAAGTCTGTTGGTGTGAAATGACCAAGTTTGATGGTTCATACACCATTGCAGCAAACCATTGTGTGATATGTGATAAAATTGTAGACTGCATGGAGATTGTTCATTTTTTTTATTTACCATTAACCCAGCTTTCTTCCCAGGTGCATGTGAGACTAACCCTCATTAGGCCAATGATGTGCAAGGACTACATGTAATACTAATTTGTCAGCCCTTACCTTAATCTTGCAACAAGATATAAGATTGACCCTTAATTAGACGTTTAAACATTGTGCTTGATTTAACCTTCACCTCCTTGGTGGGTGTATGAGTAACCCTAATTAGTCAAAAAGAGTGCAAGAACTAACCTTAATCACTAATTAAAATTGGTCAAATAGTATGCAAGAACTAATCTTAATCTATCCAGACTAAACCAAATTAGTCAAAGAATCTGAGAACACCAACCATTTGTTGAATTTTGAAAGCCACAGAACAAATTCAGAATGGACGTCAGAATACCGTGACATCAGGAGTAGGATTAATTTGATGATTTATGATTGCAATAGCAAAGTTTGTGTCAGCAACTTGTTCCATTTTGTTAGAATACTGATCATTGTAAGTTAAGTTCTCCTTTTCAGCCTGCTTTAGGAGGTATAACTGGTCTATAGTCTCTAACCACATACTCCTGACTATCACAGTTTTGTTTTTGTTTATACCTATTATTTTTATGGGTGAGACTTGTCAGCCGGATTGGTGTTTTAAGAGGGAGAAAAGATTCAGTAATACGATCAGATTTATTCACTAAGGACTGATATAGGTCTATGGGTCAGTAGAGCATCTTTCTAGAATTTATGGGGCCTGGGTTCAAATCAAGGTGTACGTAGCCTGTTAAGTTTTCTCCCTTCCTGTTAAATATTTTATGTGAGCTAGTGTATAGAATTTTATTACATGTAGAAGATTTAGCCATGCATTAACCAATTTTCCAATATCAATATTATATAGTTTTCGAAAGGCTCGAATTTAGCAAGAGTTTTTTTCCGATTGGGCGCTATATTGGAGGTCTAAAGGCCCATTTTTCAGCCAAATTAAAATGTTTATACTGGCCATTCTGGGGAAGAAGGCATTATTTTTCTTAAAAATATACATTTTTTGAAGTCTTCTTTATCTTAATATTTTTTATTTCCTAAAGATTTTCCCCCAAATATTTGTGATACGCCCTCCTGAATTTGGTAGGACAAATCCAACGGAAAATAACTCTTGATAAATTCATGAGGCCAATTGAAAACTATCTATAGTGGTAAATAATCATGCAAAAGGAACAAAATCTTGTAAATGATATCTAATCATGCAAATGGAACATTAATCCCTTTACTTATTTTATCAAGTCTCAAAGCTACTTCTTTAACTTCTACAAGGTATTTTTTACTTTAAGGATGGAATCTTGTCTATTTGTCAGTAAAACTAGAGGATACTTAAACATTTAGTTTACATACTTAAATAATTTATTGAAGATATAAAGGCAACTAAGTGTCTTAAACAAAGATTTCAAGATTCTCTGGTTAGAAAAATGGTTACAAATCCACGGACTTTGAAATGAATGACTGGAATTCACGATCAATCCAGGAAAATCACTTATGTCATGAACCGGGTATATGAGGAATTAAAAATATGAAATGCACATTTATTTTTAATATGAAAAGACTCCACTTCTAAAGAACAATATCAAGTCACTAAACATATAGGTTGGGGCTGGGATAGATTAATGTAAAATAAAATTCCAGGTGACACAAATCAACAAAACAAATACACTATTATCTACAGCATCCTGTGGTGAATGTATTACCATATTGATCTCTCTTTCCTGACAAAAAACAATTCATGGTAAATGGGTGTGTCAGGCAGTTTTCAATTATCAGTATTATTAAGATGAGGAATAATCCTTGTTTGATCGTAGATTATTCATTAACATGAGAGAAATGAACATGCTATTGATGAGTTTAATTTCTATGCTTCATCTCTTATTTAAGAGAAGAACAAAGTTGGGATGTTTGCAATGTTGATCTGCTTTGTTTGCAGTGCACACTTACTGTTGTTTTCTGGCTCCAGTGGATTTTTCATGCCATAGTAATGGTAGGCTTCGTCAATGGAGCTGTAGGGCTGATTCAGACCCCCTGTACCCCCGCCTGTCACATAGGTCCTAAAGTCAAATGCAGTCTCGATCAAATCAATGTCATAGAGTACAAAGTAAAAATCAAGTTCTTTCTTTAATTCATGCAAATAAATTACAAGTTATTCTATTGAACAAAATTTTTCAATTTCTATTCTTGCAAAAAGAATTCAAAAGAGCCAATAATAAATCAACAGCAATGTATTTGTTCATTTTAAAAAAGAGCAAATGAAATTAAATAAAAAATATATCTCCCAATAAGCGACTTCACGGCTAAGATTCATATCTTACAATTGATGAGTTTATTATGAACATTTGTATAGATATAGCAGTTTTTGTTGTCTCTTTTAGATACCAGTTGTTAGGTTTTTTTTAAATGAGCGTACATGGCAAACAAAAAAATCCTTCCTAAGGCATAATAATTCAAACACAGCTTTACACTTCTTTGTTTCTCTAAATTAACAAAATGTAGAGTTATAATTCAGATTTGTTCTGTATTTTTTTGAATTATCATGATATTTGTTTCTAATAAGGGTCATCACAGTTGGGGATGTTAGCATTTCTAGTTTCAGAAGTTACATTTATAAAGTGTTATGTTTTTTTTGTTTTTATGTACTATACAATTTACCAAAAATAAATCCTTCATACTTTAAGGTACACTTGTCTACTGCATCTTTTAAACTTGTGATGAAAAAAACCCCCAGTAACGAGTAATTTTAAGATTCCCCATTATTTATCGACCCAAACATGTATATATATATATATAGAACATTCCTCTGCACTTATTAAG
This sequence comes from Saccostrea glomerata, assembly GCA_003671525.1. Taxonomy (NCBI): domain Eukaryota; kingdom Metazoa; phylum Mollusca; class Bivalvia; order Ostreida; family Ostreidae; genus Saccostrea; species Saccostrea glomerata. The sequence continues at coordinate 145,700 of PRKT01000143.1, forward strand.
ACAAATATTTTCCAAAAAGGGAATATGAAGTGTAAACTGTTGTTAATAGAATGACAACAATTGAACAACAGCAGACAATATTATTGTTGAATCTTTTTTTATTGAAGAGTTGATTTCACAACAAAAGTCATTCCCACCATGCCACTCTCTTACGTATGGATGCAGTTATTGTACATACTTAAAACGAGAGGACAGCATTTTAGTCGTCGTGTAAGTGTGTTCCATTGGAATGGAACAAGATTAGGAAAGGACAGATGTACAAAAGACATAAAAAGAGGATGAATTTGTTTGTATATGACAGTTCTCAATTTCTTGAAGGTTTTGTTTTATCACTAGACTAAACCACGACTAAGTCACGTTATCACAGATGTTAGAATTTCCAAAACACTCTTGAGCCTTCATCAACAAAAAGCCAAGACCAAAGTATACTACTTTAAGCCTGAAGCTCTTAATCCCATATTTTTTCATAGTTCCTGAAAAATACCGTGAAGTCCAACTGTACATTGAAGTCCAACATCAGATTTAATACAAACAAATCAATCTTAAATTATTTTTGTCTCACCAAAAAATTTTTTCTCATATAGATATCTTATATGGTATCTAATAAATCAATCACACTGTACAAGCTCTCAACTTTTACACTAAACCTTTAGTACATAACAAGAAATGCTATGTACTAGCTGGTACAAAAGACTCGTGGTGTCATAAAAGGTTTTGTTAACAACACCGCATGCTTAAGTTAAATCATTTTCGTGCATGGGACTCGAGAGTCTATGCAGCCTGTATTTAGTGTGGATTGCAATCATGCAATATGTGATGTTGAGTTATTCAAACAAAAACATATAGCTTCAAACCTTGTAGGCTCAATGCTTGGATCTGCAAATCTATGGTGAAAAAAACACTGATCTGATCATTTCAAACAAAATACATCCCTTAGTTTTATGGCAACATATGTACACATTGTAATTCCCTGATAGTTAAATCTACCTATCACAGTCAATACATGGAATATAATAAATTAGCTTGATCAAGAATTTAGAAGATAGGATTGCAAGATCACCATAAGCCATTAATACTTCAGCAGGGAAGATAAAAGATTTGTCTTTGGAGTTACAGAATAATCTACTCAATTTATACCTGTCTATATTGGAATAATCTAAAAATCTAAAATAAAGAAAAGTTACTGATTTTAAAGAAAGTCTTAATTAAGAATACATATTTTGTTTTTGACAAGAAATTGCATTATACATGCACTGAAAAAAAAATACAATATAGGTGCATTAACATTTCTGACTTCCTCTTTCATCCAAAGAAATTTCCATCTGACAAAAGATTACTCAAGATGGCTGATACTGTGTTCATTGCTGACCCCTGACATTGTTTACTTACGATGGCTGATACTGTAGTCCAGGGGGAAGCTGTGATGCCCCCCCTCTTCGCGGCTGATCCAACAATCCGTCAAATCCAACATCCAGGATTGTGTCTCGGGACCGTCTTTCTCGTGGGCGTCCACGTTCTCGTGGGGTATAGCCTCCACTACTCTCTGGCTCATAGCCTTGACCTCTGGGACTACAGTGTAAATTAATTTAAATCATATCTAACCATACTAATTTACCTTTTCAAAAGCAAACTTAATGATTTTTTTGGGCCCCATTTCATTTTTGCCCCTTTTGCCCTGGTTGCACATGTCAAATTTAAATCAGGAGAAAAATTCAAGTATGACAGCATTATCTCTTAAACTTAACTGTTTCTGGACTAATTTAAAATGGGGCAAAATTGTTTGCGAGTGTGAAATGGCTAAAATTACATGGGGCCAAAAAATAACTCTGCTTACAGTTTACAAATCTTAAAATCTGAAGAATTTATCTAACCTACAAGTTCAAATACATGCATAAGTAACCAAAGGCCCATTATGAGTAACCTAAGGTCAAATATAACTCACCTAAGGTCAAATCTTGTGTGGTATGGTTTGACCTCTGGGCTTCGTACGTTCCGTCGGGGTGAAGGGTTAGGATCACCTAAGTGCCGAAGTCTCCTCGAAGTTTTCTCTGGATCTAGCAGACCTGAGGCATTCACTCGCAGTTCTTCTACTTTCTCCCTAAAAAATCAAGCACAGTATGACAAATGTTATCTACACAACTTAAGGCTGTCCACAACCATTATTTATACAAGATGATGCATATGCTTATTAACTGCTTATTAACTGAAAGCTGATTCAAATACAGAAGTTTGATTTTATGAAATGATTACAACTAGTACATAAATATTTAGGTGATAAGACATATTTTTTATTAAATAGAAAGGTTTTTTGAAATCTATTTTTGCCAAAAAAATTTGAATTAGAAGTGATAATGATTCTAGATTAAAATTACCTGACTCCAAAATTGGAAAAAAAGTACACTATTTTGATTTCATGGTATTAAGCAGATTCTGCTTAACCTAAACACACGAGTCTAGCATTTATAAGTTGACTAGCATATTTTTAAATCACAAGTATCATTTTCTGATGATATATGAGCAAAATCTAGAGAAGAAAGGCAACACTTGAAATGTTTATGGAAACAGATTTATGAATACAATAAAATGAATACATATGGAAGCCCATTTAGGGCTGTTAAAAAATGTTTGTGAATATGAATTTGTTATATAACAAATTTTTGAATTTGTTATAATGAAATAGATTTGGGTAGGGAAAATATGTATTTCAGTTACATCCACAAAGCAGGGTAACTCTCACAACCACCACAAATATGTCCATAGCTATAGGACATGGGTGTCCTGTCACAGTACATTTGTATTGCAACAGTTTAAAGGATATAACATATTAATAGATACAGCAAACTAAATTTCCAGGTCCCCAGAACTAAACTGTAACCAAGTTTTACAATATCACCTATTTTAATAGACAGTTTGATGTAAAAATTATGAATACATGTAGTATCTTGTTAAAAGTGCTAATAGGAAAACAATCAATAGCGAGTCAAGGTCATATGAAAGGTCAAAATTATTTTGAAAGCGCTCTAATTTTACAAGTAGTATTGTTTTCAAATATCTTAAAGTGTTGTTTTGAAACTATTACTTAATTTCGACGAATGCATAATGAGGAGCAGTATGGTCAAGCTCATGGGAAAGGTCAAGGTAAGAAAATAATGAGACAGTTAAATTGCTCTCATGAATATGTATTCATTAAATGCAGTTTGACTAGAAAAATCTTTAAAGGTAAAGATCAAGGTCATAGAAAGGCAAAAGTCAGCTATAAAGGTCAAGAACAAAACAAATTATGATGCAGTTGAATATAGCTATCACCAATCTGTAAAAGCATGAAGTTTAATGAAAAAAAAATCAAAAACAGTTTCTTATAAACTAATGTGTGCTAAATGTAAAAAAAAATTTTTTTTTTTTTTGGACAAAATTGAAAAGCTCTATTTTTTATTTATTTGTTAAATTCTTTTTGGTAAGAATTTACATTCAAATACAGTCAAACTTCATTATATGAACATGATGGGACTGAAAAAAAGCTTCGAGATATCCAAGGATTTGAGATATCAAAAGTAAAATATTTAAAGAATATGTGGTTGTGACTTCCAGATCACTTCGACATATCCATGGTATTCAATATACCGAAGTTTAACTGTATCTGAATCAATTTAAACTGAGATGATTTTTGATTGATCGAGTTATGGCTTTTAAAAATGTTTAAGGGGACCAGATTTCCCAATTTGATTTTTTTTTTTACACCTTTTTTCCTAAACGCTTAAAGATATATTGGAGTTAATTTTGACATGTATAAAGTGTACCTATAACCTTGTACCTTAAAGTTTATAACAAGTCTGCACTTAGTTACTCTTCAATAAATTTTTTATGAAATTACGGCCTTTTTAATTTTCAAGGGGAACCAGACTACCCTGCAGATTGGGGACTATAGTATAACTCATGCAGTTATACTCTCAGAATGCTACCTTTTTGGTCAGGTGCCTTTTAGACTTTGTCAAACTTCATGATTTTACAGACCCATTTTGTAGGTACATGCATGTATGAAATTGATAATTCAATTCACTTTAAATATATAACATGTACATTAAATGAATCCAAAACACTGCTAGTATACTGATGCACAAATATAAAATTTAATGTCACATGCACAGACAATTCAAACACAAAACATGCTGGCACTTTGTTCATCCCCTTAACATTTTATTGTGAAGCAACAATAAAAAATGCTGGTGATTTTATTGCAAATGCAACTAGAAAACTAAGATTTTCACACAGGATCCAATAAAATAAACTTGACCTTCTGACCTTGAGGAATTTATAAGCATCATTATCAATTTGGCAGTGAATATTGACCAGGACCCCACCGAGGGACAAATGTGTTTAGGCATTCAAAACTGTTGTAACAGTTCAAATCTAAATTCATTTCATCATAAATGCAGTTTAGAAACCTATACATTTCATTGGTAAAATTATTGCTAACACAAATGAGCTTCTGGGAAAAATCCGAGTTTTGTCAGCTGGACCCACTAGGAGCTTAAGGTGGTCCCCATGACTTAAACACTTCACACCTGAGCTTGCTATGTGACTGGCAAGTTGTAGATTGATAGGTAATCAAGCTATTGCAGGAATAATAGACACAGAGATGGACAGTGCTACAGTACACCTGAATTTTGGTGAACATTGAACCTTAATCAAGATTTCATCAAGTAACAACATCTAAGACAACACATTCAGCCCATGGCCCAGTTTCCAGCTTTAATTTCATGATCTTTATTGCTTGTAAAATTTTACATTGAAACATATTTTGCATTTGATAATTTCATAATTCTAAAGAAATAATCCTGCATCACAAAATCATAAGATTCTACATATATTAAGAATTTCAAAATATTCATGCAGCCACAAAAAGAGAAAGCATATATGTATATTTTTAAACTTCTAGATTTTTTTCTTTTATTTTTGAGAAAAGCATTCTTTTTGAATAGCAGGAGAAGAATTAATCAGTTTACTTGTATATAAGTTGAGAAAATTTATGGATGTTATGAAAAAAACAATAACATATGTACTTTAAAGCAACAAAATCATGAGTTTACATTAGAGATGTTACAGAATTAATTTTTTAACATTGACTTTCTTTTTATCTAGAGAACTGACAAGTTTCATTACCTACACAGTTATACCCAGACCAGAATTAGAAATGTGAGACATTGAACTAAATTCCTACCTCTCTTTCTCCCTGTTAAGGCAAAGGTTAAGAAATGCAAACAGAATTAACAGATCCATCATAAATATGAAAATAGGTTAATTATTCAGTCAGATTCCAAAATCAAATTGTAATGGTGACAAAACAGCATGTTCAGAAGGAATTGTACAATGTACCAATAAGCATTTAACAAATGATAATGAATTTCTTTCTGGTTAATCAATTTAAAATTAAGTAATGATGGAAAAGAGATCTAATGAAATCTGATGTGAGACAAATGGCAAGGAGGTGACCATCTCAATGTAATAATGTGTCAAAACCCAGCTTCTAAATAAAGTCAGTTGGAGGTATGCTTCAGATGGGTAAAATGAGGAATGACAGCAATGTCTTTAAAGGTTATGACTGCAGGACAATTTTTATGTAAGTATATCTGATGGTAAATTTAACTGGACTTAATGCCCTGTGCTACTGACCTTCTGCGAGCCGCCTTAGCCTCTCTCATCTGTAGCTGTAGCTCCTCCCTGTAGCGAGCTTTCTTACGAGCATTAGCACTGTCTCTCTCATTGGCACCTACAATTCACGATAAACATAACTTAACAACTAAACATAAGAGTTATACTTGTATCTCTATGATATGTATGATGTCTATGTTGATGTATAACATGTATAAGGAGCAAAGGTGCTTCAAGCAATGACAGATTGAGAATTTGTGCACTACTGATCCAGAACTTTCTCTGATTTTCTGATTATGATATAAAATAAACATCAAAACTAAAAATCTTCTCACTTCCTTTCCTATGTGGAATCCAGATTTACAGGGAAATGTCCATCCCTGTTTTATTTCCCCCTCTTTTGCCCTATTTGCTGTATGAATTTAAAATGGGGCAATTATTTAAAGAACGCAACATTACTGTGACTGCAGCAATTTGCTTGCAAATGTACAAGGGCAAAAGTAACATAAGGCAAAAATAAGCCTGAATACAGTATCCTCTCACATATTTTGATTTATATTTTATAAGCTCCTGAAAAGTATGCAAGAACTGCAGTGCATGGACATGATTACATAACAATAATATGAAGGATGTGTGGCTAAATAATGTAAATATAATGTTGCATTAAGTAAAAATTAAATGAAAATGAATACATTGTAAAAATGTAGAAGTAGGAAAAATAATATTAGTGGTACAAGAAAAAAATTCTTGAAAATGGAGAAGCAATTAATTAAAATAAAGGATTCAAATGATAACATGTTTGAAAAAAGGAATTTCAGTGTTATACATTTATACTGATTCAAAATGTATGTACTGTTTGGTTCAAGTACTTCCCACTTGAGATCATATAGCATTTACAATGTCTAAACATCAAATAAATATATACAGTGAGACCTGGCTAATCCAGCATGCACTGGGAGACATATTTGGCATTGGAATAGAGAGGGTGTCCGATTACAAAGTGTAGAGATCATGGGAAATAGTAAATAGGGAATGAACAGAATTCAGACTGTCAGTGAAACAGATTACAAAGGTGTTGGGTGAGACAGGTTTCACTGTATTGAGATCTATTGAACTGAATTCTATGTATATGTATCCAATGTTTCCTTTATAGTATAGCTAAACATACTTATGGTAATGAAGTACTGGGGACAGACAATTTTGATTCACTAGAAACATATAATTAATCATTTCAGTTATTTTCATAATTTTAAAACTACAAGCCAGAATGAAAATCATTTCATCACAAGCAATAATAATTAAGTGTTTTTCATTATAATTGAATTTTATTGTGGCTATATTTTCAATATATTTAAAATATTTGAAAGTTTTAATTAAAAGAAAGATAAGAAGTATGCATTTGAAGGAGTATGAGAAAAAGCAAAAAGCAAAAGTTTTATGAAAATAGCTAGCAGAAATGAAAACAGATGTTATAGGGCATTCAAAAAGGGGAGAGGATAACTAGAAGGTCTCAAACCCGTAATTCTAGAAAACTTTAAACCAAACAAGAAGAAAAAAGTACTTTTTCTTAATTTTTTTAAAATTAATTTTTAATTAAATCTGCTTGAGCAAGATGTTCTCTTTCAAAGTTTTATAGACATCAATAAAAGGACACTAACAAAACCAGTTTTAAACCCTTTTAATTTCATAATTAAACATGGGCTGGAAATCTTGAAAAAAAAGGTTCATTCAACTAATTAATTATTTTCATGTCTCAATGTAGTAGGTAATGTTTTTATGAGAAATTAAAAATCAACAATAAAGCCTTCTGGTTTTTTTTACCATATGCTCTTATCAATATAACTTTTGTCCTTTTAGATTTTACATGATGTTTTAGAGTGGCCCAAGAAATCTTTTTAAAAGTAGCAGAGCCTTTTATTTTCAAAATTTGTTTTCGAAGAAAAATATCTGCACATATACTTAAGAACTATAATTTCAAACTACTGCGGTCATTATTTTTTTCTCCGTTAAATTCTAAGATAGAAATTTTAAACTTATCTTGTATAAGATAATAACAATAACAGGATATGTGCCATGCCACACAGTGTCTGGGTTAGTGTTGATTTACCTGATTTTACACCTGTCAACAAATTGTAAAACAATAAACATCCTAAATCCCTGAAATATATTAAACACACACATACACACACACAGCAACATATTACATCATTTTACAAATTGTAAGTTGTATTTTTACACAAATCAATACTCTTATCTCCAAAAAAAAAAAGTATGCCTAAAGGACATGAATCCCCTAACTGCCCAAGGTATAGAAACTGTACAAAGTAAATCCTTCTTTGGTCTGAGATTAATTCATCACCTCTATTAGATATTTGATCAAAATGTAAAATAGGTGTACAATGGCAATATGCAAAAAAATTAAGATTCTATTAAATTTGATTCCGTAAAAGTTGCAGAAAAGAGATGGGTACCGTTATAGAAGGAAGCTTAAGGAAGTATAGTTGTCAGGGTGAACACACCCATTACTATACATACCCTAACTTTTCCGATTTACTATACATACCCTAACTTTTCAAGAAGTCGAATAGAAAGTCAGCATAAAGTATCAGAAGTTTTGAAAAGTTAGATGATGAAAATCTTTATGTTTTTAAAGAATTTTTTTAATTACCAAAATCATAGTTTGGGCTGGTATTTCGTTAAATTAAGAAGTGCAAGTATGGGCATTATCAGGCATATGAAACAAATAAAAGGTCCTGCAATTTTTCTGACTACATCTTTATATAACTCAACATAAAATATATGTTCAAACCTACATTGTGTATGTTCTTATAGAAAGGTTGTAAAAATAGTAAAACAACTGATATGGGACGTCTTGTCAACAAGAATGGAATGTATGAACAGAAAAAAAAAAGAAATTAAAAAAACTGCACAGTTTAGTAAGTAATTGAAAGTTTCAATCAAAGTTTTCAAGACAATTAAGGCAGCTGAGCCAAAATACTTAAGTTAGAAAAACTCTCAAAATGTGTTTGTGTGTGTGGTTAAAAGAGAATTGGGATCAGTTTAGACACTCACCTACGGGCAGCGTAGCAAAATAGTTTGCCCTGGCCATGTCTTCTTTGTCCGAGGGACCAGATCTGTTAGAAATAGCACCGGGACGCTGACGTGGGGGTTCCGGCTCCTAGTGGAAAAATCCACAAAACATGGCTAGAATTAATCCTTAACAGATACTTCTCCTAGTAAAATAACACTAACTCCACTCTCTCTTAGCAAAATAACACTAACTCCACGGAATAAATCCAAATCAATTCCTATATAGGCCACTAGTGGATTTACAAAACATTGGTTAATATATTCCTTCGAACTGATAAGAACTCCTGAAATGAACTGCCTGAGTGATTCTGTAGATTTAGAAGGAACTTTAATACACAGTATTTTATGGGTCGTACACAGCTTCAGAAAGCCTTAAAAACCAATGTTGGTATATATTTACTTGTCCTGTGTATGTGTAACCAATAATATTCTGTTGGCACTTGATCAACAGCAATTTCCCAATCAAGCATGACCATACTTGAAATTTAGAGCAGATTAAATAATTATTTAATATAATTAAATGCCTACAGTCAATCAAAATGAGGACATTTAATTATTTAAAATTTTATAAATTATGTATAATGAAAATTTTTAATGTTTGTTTCCAATCAATATTTTGATTTAATAGCTTAAACAAAATATGGATAAAATAATTAATTTTTTTCCCCTCTTATTTTTGTAAAACATCAGAATTATATATATATATATTTTTAAAAATACTCCATAAACTATCAATAAATAATTTAGTGTGCATTTTATAAAAGGGAAATCATTTCTTTTCATTCAAAGAAAGGACAGGTAAGAAAAGTGTCTTTAATAAAGGAATGGTCTCCAAAACACGGGCCTAGCAACAAGCAAACACTGCTAGACTCGGGAACTGAAAGAGGGAAGACCACAATTACCTAATATTTAAAGAGCATGTCCCATTAAAGGAACCTACTGAGATAAAATAATTTAAAGGGAAATGTTAAGGGTGTAGAATATCAATCACTCTACTGTATTGATAGGCCTCTCTTCTTATTAAATGTAAACCATCTACAGATCTCCTTAATCCATATAATATTACATTGTTGAAATGGCATATAAAAGTGTTGAATTCCCTTGCATATATAGTGACACAATTAAAATTTGATCAGTTTTAAATATGATATTTGATATAAATTTTCTGATGACTTAAGGAGGCTAGGGGGTCAACAAATTATATTTTTATTAACCACCAGATATAACTTATTTTTTTTTAGATATGATTTCTTGAGCTGTCAGTTATCATTTGGCAAAGAAGAATTTCATAAATTTTAGTTTTAAAATTTGATCATTTTATTACATCCTTATATGGAGCTCTTCTTCTGAAGGAGATCAAAATAGTCTAAGATGGCCACGACCACCCAGCCTCTTTAATGTATTTTAAACATACCAGGAATTTTATTATTTTAATTTGAAAGAATAAAATAGAATAAAACTAAGATTTTTCTTGGTTAAGTTGAATTTAAATAAAGTAAACAGTCAAGTAAAATCAAAGTCAAATGAGTGCATCATATACCGAACTTTATTATCCCCTTACAATGGAGTTGGAGGGAATATAATTAAGCAAGCAATCATGTGTTGTGTGTTTGTTTGTTGGTGAGTTAGTCCTGTGCAAAATGGTAGGAACATACTTTGCATCAGGATTGATGTATTAACTAGTGCATTATTGTTGATTTTGAAATGTAAACATTAAGGAATTTTAAAGCATTGAAATGTTAATATAAGGGATTTTTTTTTTTTTAAAGTAAATCACACAGGTGTTGTTGAAAATAAACATTTTTTTTCTGAAAAAAACAAAACAAAAAACAATGAAATAAGAAATATTCCTAAGCATTTCCCTTTAAATTTTTAATGCTGAAACTGCTTTGAAAAAAACCATAAGTAAATATCATTGATAAGCAAATCAAGACTATTCAGATCAAACAGAAAATGTCATTTTCACACACTAGAGCAATAAGGAGAACTGAGGCTAATAAAGGCCTAGTTCTTGCTGCCTAGTTGTAATTCAAATCAAACTTAAGTTTGATTTAACCAAATACTACTCAAATTAAGAGCAAGTAGAAAATCTGGACATGGCTTTAATACAAATAAAAAAAAATTAAAGTTAAGAATATCTTACGAGAGGCCCATGGACCACAAGGCTCACCTGAGTATTTATGATAATGCTGTTTTTCATCAGCAGATATATCCCTTAAAGATTCCTTTGTAAGTATTTGATTGCTTTAAGCAACACTATGAAAAAGCTTTCACATAAGTTTCAACATACTAAATTTGATGTTTTTTTTAAGAGGATCAATAATTTTCATTAATTCTTTATTATTTATATCATCTTAGAAGAGGATATGGTTCTTCATTCATTAACTTGTCCATTCATACAAATAATGTAGGTCAGATCTAGCATCTGAAGTCTGATAGTATGCATTCTTAGATGTATCATCCATGCATTGCCAAATTTGGTCAACATAGTTACTTGGAAATGAGACCTGTGCCAAAAATGTTAACTTGGCCATTCTTTTGCTGAAATTGCAGCATCTGAAACCTTATCTGGTACAATGAAACACACTAGAGGCATCTCCCATGCATACCTGATTGATGAAGGGCATAGAAGTACTAAGAAGAAAACTGCTCCAAAAACCTTAACCTTTGATGCTGACACTGACGCCATGTGTTATCTAATAGGCTCCCCCAACTCAATGAGGTGAGCTAAATATGGTGTCACTGAAGCTCTTTGATTGTCCATCCCAAATTTTTTCCGACCGTTCAACTATAGCTTGTTTGAAATAATCCAAGCTGTTCAGAAGAATAAAAGGGAAGAAGAATGTGAAAAATTTACAGGGACAGTTATGCCACTGACAGAAATTTTGATCAGAAAAACTGTAATTCAGCCTTCAGTTCAGGTGAGCTAAACACAAACAGAAAAGTAAGGAAGAAACAGGAATAGTATAACACACTTATAGTGAAGTGCCAGAATGAACAACTTCATCTCTCTATTAATATAATTCATTATAATCAATAGGTTAAAAATATATATTAAAACTGATCATGGAATGAATGGAACTTTGCTGAAAGTTTAAACATATCAAGCAGGTCATCTTGAACCATGTTTTTATTACTGTATATTATATATTCCCTTCATGTCAACCTTGAACACAGAAAACATAAATGGTAAAATTCTTTTTCTTCACTCAATCTTTCTATTATTCTTTTATTCTTCTATTATAACTAAGTTCTTAGATACACTTGTAAAAAAAAAATGTCAGTTCGGCCATACAAGGCATACTAATTTTACTCTAAAATGGCTATAGACGTTTAATTTTAGATTGTTCATCCCTGGCACTTTTTAAAATAATAATGCAACAGTGTCCAACACAATATTATAGGAATTCATTATGAGGTGTGGATATAAATGTGTGTATAATAATGATTGCACACATTTTCTGAAGTACCTACCTCATTTTCATCCCTTAATCGCTTCATCTTGTGTGAAAAATAAACAAGATGTCACAATAGCATCCCACATCAAGATAAACACTAAATTTATACATAAACTATAATGTTTTACATTTATTTTAACTTCTAGGAATGGCTTATCTATTGGTATTGTCATTCCTCTGACAGGACAATCATCATTGTTCAGTCCTGGGTGACAAACACTTACCAGGTCTTGATATTCGTCCTCCACTTCCCGTCTCCCCGATAACCAGTTATCGTCATCCAACACACCTTTACTTCGATTGCGATCAGATCTATACCTTCCTGGCCTACAGCACAAAGAAAAGAAATTTACGTTTTTTCATTAAATTATAAATCAACTTATTGAATGAACTGTAAACTAAGCTGCTCCACAGAATAACAGGGATCCGGCAATAACACATAACCTTTGCACCCCTAGCCAATTTCATTCAATAGTTCGTGGACTGACTGTAGCAACACATAAAAATGACAATCTTGATTTTTTTTTCTTATCTCTCAAGTAATCACATTCAGTGATACTATAATAAATAACTTGTAACACCTGTATTTGAGGTGTCAACTGAATCTTTCTATTTACATTATCTTACTATTTCAGAAAGCTTTAATTTGATTGGTGCTTCTAAATGAAAGAAGCAAGCCCTAAAAAATCCAATGAAATTGGCCAAGGGTCCCATAGCAATATGTTGTCTCAGGAACTCTGTCACTGTAAACAATAATTTGATGATTGTTAATACCTGTCACCATCCCGGTCCTCGTCATTGTATCGTCGATCATTACCCTGTAACAACAAGAATTCATTATAGACTATAAATAGAGAAGCAGAAAAAAAAACTCAGCTAAGAAATATGACAACAGTGGACTGTGGTACATGATTTAGTGAGATATGAGATTCCTTACCGCTCTGTTGATTGCCCCATCACTGGCGTAGGCCTTCAACCCTCTCTGGGGATCCTCCCTCCTACAGACATAAAATCAACAATTAGCAACAGATTTAACTGTATCTATCATTCTAACAAGAGATGTTTGTAAAACACTTATGCCCCCCTCCCGCAAATAATTGGAATTTTTCTAAGTCTAAGGGACATAACTCTGTCAAAAATGCTAAAACATATTCTTATGATAAGTCTGTATACCAAGTTTCAGTTCCATATGTGCAACCTCACCTCTGCAAAGAAAATGAATGGTGGACCGACCGACAGCCCAATTAAAACAGTTGACCTAATTTAATTACAAGGCAGACCAGGGTAAAATATATTTAAAGTTGGTCCATAAAAGGTCATGGATGGGAATTACTTATAATTTTAATTATATGATACTGACTTGAGTTACTAAAAATGTGAAAAAAAAATCCTAAAATGTTTATTTAATGGTGATTGTGAACTTTCCTTTTTCTTCATGGTGTAAACATGCTCACAACTTATAAGACTAAGTTACCTGTATTGTGGCTCCTCTCTACGTCTGCGGTCCTCCTCATACCCAGGGGATTGCCAGCCCCTCCGGGGATTAGACGGGGCCTTATTACCTCCCCCTCGTCTCTAAATATATATAAAAAAACTGAGTCACAAAATGTTTCCATACAGTACAGAATCATAAATACATTCTTCATATACTTATTAGTATTCTAAATCTGTAGCACTGAGCTAAATGCTAAGTCTGTTTGAATTAATTAGCCTCTCCAAACATCATTCATATGGTAAATGGTACAAATTTATTTTGGCTAATACTTCAAGAAGCTTTCATTATAAACAGAAATTTATTGGAAGAGAATCAAACACAACAGCACACAACAATTTAAAACTAATAATCAAGTGTAAGACTAATATCTAAATAAAAAACAAAATGGTGTCCAAGACATCTGAGGCCCCCAGCAATGGTACTCTGGAGAACTACGTTTCCACTACAGTGTATCATTTAAAACCCTACTCAAAATTTGTGTTTATTTTTAAAGATTTACTTTTTGTGAAGTAAGATTATTTGAAATTTAAAGGCATAACATTTTTTGTCGCTTTTCTACTTACAGACAGGTCTTCCTGACTGTTTCGTAGAAAATCGTTGTATTCTTGATTCCTAGTTTCAACTTTTCTTTTCTATAGCAAAATCAAAATTAAGAGGATGAGGTCTTCAATATGTTTAAAAAAATAAGTCTATCTGGCCAAAATTGATATCTTATAAAAAAAAGTTTGATTTAGTTTGATTATGAAAAAAATCTATCAAAATCTTGATTCAGTTAAGTACTCTGAAAAAAAAGAATTTGTGAGAAATCTAGCAAGAGTATATACTGGAGCATTGTTACCTCTGCAGAGCCATTATAATGTAATCCTGGCAGTGTGGCATAGATTCCATCTCTGGGCTGTTGATGCAGAAAGTGGGTTAAAATTAAGAACTTGTCATGCATTGATTAGAATTAATAAAAGCAAATGTGCACAAAAAGCACATGCAGTATGGATAACCTGGGTGTCATGTGTGAGTTTTAACAACATATCATGAATAGGGAAAATTGTTTAACATGAAAGATGAAATCAATGAATAGAATTTAAGCTGAAAGTCCAGTTAATCAATACAAATCAGGAGCAGAGCAAAAAACGACTTCTAAAACATAAGAGGTGGGATCAGGTGCCATGGAGGAGTGAGCATCCCCTGTGGACTGGTCTCACCCACCGTGTGCTTCGAGTCATGATCGGGTTAACAGAAAATCTAGTTTAAGATTTATTTCTGTTGATAACATCAAAGCTGATGCTTTTTTATAAATTAATAAATATTTCACATTTTGTTAATATTTTGATAATTGGTTTTCATACTTTTCTAAAAGGATTCTCTGCATAAAAAATTGCATTTAAATTTTTTTTTTATTTTTCAACACATGAACATCCAAGAAAAAGACTGTCACATTTTTCAACAATAAATCAAAGGGTGATGGTAATAAACTCACAATAAAAGCACACTTAATATTTACATATAATGTTCTCATATATTCAAACAGGTGTAAATAAAGTGAAGATAGTTAAACAGGGTGAAACATCTATGCTGATTTCAGCCTATAAGAAGAGAAAAGGGCGATGAAAGGGAATTATAGCAGGGACTATGTAAACAGATAGACAGTCACAAAGGGAAAAAGGGGGTAACTCTAGTGCCTAGTGAATAAATTACCTGGGGTTCAGACGAGGGTCGATTTCTTAATATACCTCTTTCACTCTGTTAATTTTACAATTACAATTATTAACATTTAAAGAAGACACAAAAAATACCAAACATAATCAAAAACCCAATTATATCTTTTTTACCTTAACAAACTAGTAATAAATTGTTTTCTGAAAGTAGACTATTTTAATGGCTCAAGAAATAAAAGTTCAAGGATGTTGATAAAGCATATACAGGTAAACTTCGGTATCTCGACATCAGATATGTCGACAACCTGGGATATGTCGACGTCAGTCCGCGGTCCCGGCATTATTTACTATATAAATGATTTGCAAAAACTCTGATATGTCGACCTCGGTAGTCGACTACCCCGCTTATCTCGACGTATATTTAGAGTCCCAAGAGCAAAATTTACCTGGTATACGTCGACATCGGGGCAATTTTCTGCTCTACTTAACCTAATTGCTTGTCAGCTGGTCGCTCGTCACGCACGGACGACTCCGGGTATCTCGACGTTGTCAGAAATTCACACCTTTCACACCCATGTTTTGACTACATACTGCTTTGTAGAAATGTGTGTGTAGAGGAATTCCAAGCCCCCTATGCGTCTCTGAGACATTAATTGTTAAATGTTCAGCTTGGGTAATTTCATATCATTGATAAATCTTCTTGATTCTGCGTAAATTTAACACTGTTTATTTATGTCAAAATCTAACAAAATTTTAACATTTTGTAAAAAAAAAATCTAACTGTTAAACAATGAACAATGTACACATTGAATTCAATTTAATTTAAACATTGTAGTAAAAATGCATTTAACAGGAAACAATCAAATCTACGACATGCGGGACTTTTGCATCAGCCGTAATATAAATGCATGTGTAACATCATTAAGTTTGTTTAATGCGCAATTCCATATTAAATTTTGGTTTGAAAATGAAATGAAAAATAATGATGAATAGTTATGAAATAAAAATGAAGTGAAATGGAAAAAATAACAAATATTAACGCATTATTTTTTTTTCCGTATCACGGAAGTCGACTTAGTACCGTTCCGGTTTGGAGTTTATAGAGCGCATTTCGTATCCTGTTCTGATAGAGCTAGTTACACGCGAATCGAATGCTGGATGGAAAATTGTTTTTTAAGAGTAAAATGGGAACATTTCAATAAAAAATAATTCAAAGCATTTCATTAATTATATTGTGAATAACTTTTTAGATTTTCAAATAAATATTGAGGGATAGCTGAAACAAATGAGCCACAGTCTACTGAAGACATGTAGGTAGTTACACGTCTGTTCAGTTTAGGTCTATGGTTTACCACCAAGTAAAATTAAGGACGTCGAGTCTCAACTCTGATATCTCGACACCTCGGATATCTCGACATTTTCCGATTGTCCCGCCGATGTCGAGATAACGAAGTTTACCTGTATAAGCCTAACCAGCAATTTGTACAGTGGTAAATCCCTATTTAACCTCTGATTGCAATGGTTTAATGACCTCGTTCTGCTCATTGGCTAAGTACAATTTAGGATGAGAATTTTCAATGTTACACTCAACTACATGTAATATTTATTATATTATACTGAATGTTTTATACAAATACATATAACAGTGAATGGTGCGTGCATAAATTCTGCGCAGTCACTATTTTTTGGAATATCACTGGTTTTCAAGCAATGTTGACTGTTGCTACACAGGAGGGGGTGGCTTCATTATTCAGCGGGTAATAGTGTTATTTAACAAATGTTTCTCAACGAATCAGATTCAAGTAACTTACATGAAAGTATAATATAACTATATATATCCTGTGGTCCAATCAGTGTCGATGTAACTTAGTAGCTCTGTCTAGACCTATGATTGCTTTGCTAGCCTATCCAGTCATAAGAAAGCTTACATTCCTATTAGTTGCTAGTGATCATGGACGATGACCATGGATAATGCCTTGTTGTTTTATACCTCTGTTTATACTTGGACAGATATTTCCACTTGACTTTGCCTATAACTTTGTTCTGAAGATTGTATCCAAAACCAAACACCTAGCAACTAAATGAATTGAAGAGAACTAGCTGCCACAATCTTTAATATAGTCCTGTTGTGTAGAGCTTTACTATAAAAAGTCAAACCTTAAAACATGAAACAAAAAAGACATTCCACCTTGACCCTGACTTTCTATCTTGAGATAGAACAAAAAATCTGATTATACACAAAGACAAACTAAAACTGAGTTCAACTCTACTATTAATTGATCCATTCTCATATTAAGACCTCAACAGATGAATACTTATACTCAGGAAATCAGCATGAAAAGTCACAAAAAACATAGACATGCATTCCTATAATCCACTAACAACAAATAATTAAACAACCATGAAAAATATACTTGCAAGATTCAAGGAATCAACATCCATCAACATGATTTCAATGATGTTTACTCCAACATAACACAATATACAATCTCCAACACTATCTTAATGATATACCTATACCATAGTACCTGAACATAAACCTCAGAGATGAGTATTGATTGTGAGTCACTATGGATACTCTACGTACCAATCTCGGGGCAATCATTCTATTTATCTCCAATATCCCACCTCACACATCTATTTCATTAATATTTCATAAGCTGACCATGGAAATTTAATGGACTAAGAAATAATTATGACAGAACTGTGTATATATATATAGTGTTATTGCAGTATTAAAGTGTTTGATTTGAGTTATACAATCAGAGGTAATTTATAGTAAACAAGTACTTATATTAGAGGGAATTTAAGATCTGGGCAATAACAGGATTGGATAATTTCACATTTTTGCAATTATGAATGATCAATCATTACATTACATGATAACCCCCAACCATCCATCCCAAAGAGAAAAATACATGGGCTCTAAGGCTTAAAATTCTATTATGTATAACTTCTTCTTAATAAGATTCAAAATGACACAAAATACAAGACATTCACAAAATAACTTTCATTTACAATTGTGATATGAGTTACACATTAGTATACAGTTCTAGTAAGTTATGAGCCTTCTTCCTTGACCCTATACACAGTTATAAATAATCATGCCTCCCTGTAACCTAGCTGTATACAGATAGAATGCACGACATACCTCTCCATATTTCTGTCTGTCATATCTGTGTTTTTCCTGTTCCCGTTTTTGTTTAAGAAACTCATTGTATTCCTCGTTCCGGGACTGTTTTTTCCTGATCTGAAATACAAATGGTCTGATTTTACTGGTCTGGTGGTAAAGACCACAGCATCAATACTCAATAGTATCCAGAAAGTGTGCTCATAGAGTCTGAAGCAAGGTGCATCAGCTGCAAGTGCCCTCATTTGTGGAATTGATTTTTGAAGTGATTGCATGATTCCAAACAATTAAAGACAGATTAACAAAGTAATCCCTACATCCATCAAGCTCCACATACCCCCCCCACCAATCAGCAAAAAAAAAACAACATATATAAAAATATGTACATTATTCATCTTTCCATGCAAGACAGTCTTTACCTGATCAGAACTCACCTCTGCAGACTCATGTGATCTTATCCCACGAAGACTTGCCTCAAATGAATCTGTGTCCTTTGGAGGTAGATCCTCTGGCTGAAAAAAGATTTTAATTCAAATATTCTTAATCACTTGCTCAGTAATATTTCAAAATGAGATAAATCCATAACAGTTAAGGTCATCTGTTTCTAATGACATGAAAACTTGCAGTACTGGGTAATTCAATTCCTTCTTCCTTTCACTAAACGACTCTAATAAGGAAGATTTTTTTTTGGTTTTTTAAAAAGTTCCCAGATTTGTGTGCAGAAAATTTGCTATAAAATGAATTTTTAACTTAAATTATGACTTATTAAGTTTGTTTCTGGTTGTTCAAAGAAATATTATGGATTAATTCTACAAGTCCTTGTGAGATGTGGCCCATTTTTACATAGGATGTAAGAAAATATCTGCTGATTGAGAAAAGCATGGTAGCACTTAGAAGGGCAGAAACAAATGAACTCTTCAAACCTACATGTAATGGTCAGCACTTAGAAGAGGAAAAACAAATGAACTCCTCAAACCTACCTCCACTGGTGGGTCTCTGGGTCTTGCCCTCCTTGGTGCCTCCTGGAACAGAAGAACATATTGTATGATACACTGTGCTGAATAAATGGATCATATGTTTTGAATAAAATCAAGCACATTTTTTGTAATTATTTTAAAACTTCATAACAGCATATATATTTAACACACAGACTTCTACAATCTCTACAACACAAGATCTACGACATTCTGTACAATGTTGCATTCCCTAATGATAAGTGTAATTTCTAGAGCTACGTCAACCATTCTAAATGCTACCTCCTCCTTATCATTCAATGGTTTGTCTCTGTCGGCCAGTGATGTTAGACTCCTAACAACACCAGATAGGGCATCATATTGCTGAAAGTTATACACATATTAAAAATCTCAGTCAAAAGAATATCAAGAGGATGTTCTCACAGAGCAAGTTAATAATGTTATAAGGATTTACATGGTGCCAGTTTTTGTGAAATGAGTCACAGGAAACATTTTGTGTTTTCAGTAAGGAATCACCCATGCCATTTATATTGTGTTTTGGTAAAGTTGATAAAGGTGGCAGTTTTGATAACTCATAGATTTGTTCAGAAATGATGAATTCTGTTATAAGTAAAATGACTGTAAATGAATTTAATGTAAGAATTACTTTCTGTTACACATGACACTGATTTTGGTTTTGAGGTATGACCTGTATAAAAGCAGGCTCAATTTCAGTTCCAGTTTCATTACCTCTGAGTCAGTATACTTAGCTAAGTACATTGAAACTTGCTTACAAGTTTTAAGGAAGTTATAACTAATCCCAATCTCTTGTATCAAAATTAACATTAATTTCTTTTCTGAATGTAAAAAAAAAAAACTGGCAAGCTTCAAGCTAATTTTCAGCTTTCAGTTTAATCCATTATTCTGTTGCTCTAGCACTGTATACTTAATTTTCAGAATCACTTAAAAACATACTGTATACAGTGAAATTTTCGCCCCCGTTTTATTTTCGCCCTATCCTTAATTGGGTGAATTTAAAACGGGGCGAACTCAAATATAATACGGTATAATTTCTTAAACAAACTAATACTGGGCAAATTTGAAACGGGGCAAGATTGTTTGCAAGTGTGAAAGGGCGAAAATAACACGGGGCAAAAATAATCCTGTATACAGTATAGAGAGATAAAATGTCAGATGGAAGATAAGCCACAGTTGTCTAACAGACCTGTTACATAGCATGGCAAGGAACGAGAACGAGAGCGAGAAATTAGCCATAGCAGATAATAAATGCAAGGACTGGCGATCATCACTTCTGAACAAATGTGTTTACCCAATCATCGCCATAGAGACTGTCATAAGAAGAGGCCAGAGTTTTAGCCACCCCAATCAAAGCTCTGCCTTGCTGGAATCATACAGTGAAAAGCTGATACAATGAGCCTCTATTCTCCCATCACAATTAAAATACATTAAATCTTTAAGTTGAATGGAACAAGTATTTATTTTGATCTCAGTGAACCCTACCTCAGCTAACATGTGGTTGTATTCTTTCTTTCTCTCAGTGTTTAACTTCTCTCTCTCTTCCTGGTGCCTTCCGATGCCAGAGAGGAAATTGTCAGGAGATCGAGCTCTAGCCTGCTCAGCCCGCCTTCCTCTACCTCTCTCTTGTTCCTTCTGCAAAAATCAATGTAAGAAATAATGTCACTGTGAGGAATAATAACATGAAAGAAATTGCCATTTTAAACATTAATGATCGATTCAAATCTTCACGATTATCATAGATCAACACATGATTTATGCAATTGTTTACCAAAACTGTCCAAATAGGAGTTCACAGACCTAGCATTAGACTATAATGGGGGTAAAATAATAATATAAATTTAATTTCCAATTCGTATACAGTAGTCTAACTAACAATCTAAATACATACTATAATAGCTAATATAAATTCAATAACATCGATGCATGTCAAACTGGTGCTGAGTAGGACAGAGAAAGAAGATAGCACAAAATTAACACTTTGGTAAAAATTTATTTATTATTCAGTCAAATTGTACATGATATTATATAACAATCCATTCAAAATTTCACTTATTAGTACTGGTACATTCTGTGCAAAAATGATATTATGTAACAGCAAAAAAAAAAATTCTGAAAGAAAAAAATCATATGCAATAGAATTCTGCAAGACATTTCTTTGAGCATTAATATCATGAATTGAGAAAAAGCAATCAAAATGTTTCGCTTCAAATTGCAAGCCATTAAATCCACACAATTTGTTTGTTGGTGACAGCCCTGAAGAAAAAAAAAACAATTCTTTTTCAGTATCTCCATGCATCAGTATAATTCCAGTTTCATTAGAGAGCAGATAAACCAACATGCTCAGTAGTAATATGTAGAAATGGGGCGCCTGCGTCTTTATAGTGGTAGTGTGTTAGAACCTTGGCCATGCATGCTGCATGCGTAATACCTGAAGCTGCAGTTGATAATTTTCCTCGATCAAATCTTTCTTTTGTTTGATTTTCTTAATGTATTGTCTGAGAATAAATTCTGGTACCTCACTCCCTGAGATCTCATCAAGAGACTTTAATAACTCGTTAACCTGCTCCCTATAAATAACCAGCGGGTGTCTCCTGACCTTGGCATCATTACGTAGTGATGGCAGTTTGTTTTGGTCCCCTCTCTTCGTGGAGTAATAGTACACATGCTAGAAGGTGGTACACAAAACTTACTCTAATATTTAAGTGAAGATATGTGTAAGCAAAATATAATATTTGAATATTTGATTACAATTTAAAGCATTTATACAAAAAAAATCTATAAAAGCAGAAATTTTGTTAAAGAGGTGTCATATGTGAAAGTTTGGTTTTACATATACAGCAATCATTTTTTTCAAGTTGTTGTGATATATATTTTATAATGAGTGGAGAGGAGATGTGAGATATTCAGAAGATGACACAGATTAAAGGTGTGCTGATGGTTAGTTAGTGGACAGAGCTACCTTGTCCATCAACTCTCGATACTCTCTCTGGCGTTCCTGTTGCAATTTTTTCTTCTCGTCTTCATATCCTCCAAGCGACAGATTTGACCCCCTCTGCCTCCCTGCAGGGGGTTTGTTTTTATTAAATTTCTGATAAAAAAGAAGGAATCTTACTTCTATTGAAATAAAACTTACCATAAAGTGAACAAATCCCAGAAACTGGTATATCCACTTTCGTGACAATCAAATTTTAATTTCATAAAAAAAAAACACATATTAAACAAAATATAAAAAATCAAAGTGTAAAGTGAAAATACTGTACATGCAGATACAAACAAAAATTACAGAAAAAGGTGTAAATTAAAATTTTCAAAACCGTCCTTTAAAAATCTTTTACTTTTTGAAATGCAACCAATTAATCAATTACTTGTCTTTATCAATATGCTACTAAAAAAGGAAGCCTTTTAAATTGAAGACAAGCAGTATGTTTAATACCCTGGTTATTAATAGAAAATACAAGTGTCTTGCTACAAGTTAAGTAGATTCAATAGGCCTGAGTATCGCAAGCTATCTAACGATACGATACATATCACGATATGGTCTTGCGATACAACATGTATCATGATACAGCTGTCAACAGTCAAAATTTATGATATCTTTAAGTATTCTTGCTTGTTAACCTCTACAGTTATAGAAAATATTAAAGAAAACTATCTTGAGACCCAAAATCAAAGTTGTTAAGAGGAGGGCATATAGTCTAAGCATTATAATTTTTCATTGTTACCTTGTTTTCAATCATTTTGTAACATTAATATTCACAGTTTTGATAAAGAATTTTAAAATAAGACAATGAACATTAACTTGTACTGTATCACGATACATACATGGCGATACGATATGCATATCGTGAGACCTTGCGATAATACGTATCGATGTATTGCTGTATTGTTACACCTCTAAGATTCAAGTATATTTTCTTTGAAAAATCGATTATTAAAAAAAAACACGTCAAAACATAAATTGATCTGCAGAATTTTCAAGGTGAAAAAAAGTCAATGGGCATGGGCTACAATGCTCACCTGATTCATCTTGCCCATGATGCAGATAAAGAGAAAATTGTTTTTCTCTTAAATTTATTCCCATGAAAATTTTTTACCCAGGTTATGACAACAAACTTAATGAGATTCTAAATGTATTGTAACCTTGCCGTTCTGGAGAAAAAAATATGATTTTTCCATGCAGGTGTTTTATAAAATATCTTCCCCATTTTAATAAAACTTCAACAAACACTCATTAATTTTTACAAACTTGAATCCCAACCACTAGGGAATGTTGGCATAAGAACACGATTAAGTGTGGTCCTGCTACCTTAGTGAAATTTTTGTTGAATTCCAATGCCAATTTTGGCTGAAATTGCCCAAGTGGTTCTAGAGAAAGTGAAAGAGTTTAAGAAGGTAACAAATTACTGATAACAGACACCCTTCAATCAGAAAAGCACACTTCAGCCTTTGGCTAGGGTGAGCTAAAAATAACTAATATAAACAAAAGTAGTACAAAAATGTGAACAAATGGAATATAATACATGCAAGTGATACCTTTTTAAGAAACTCATTATATTCTCGGTTTCTCTCGGCTTCCTGCTGCTGTTTGTGTTTATAGTCATTAGATAAAGGGAGGCCACTCTCCGTGTCCTCTGGATCATTCCAGCTACGATTCATGGCTTGTGCATTTTTCTGGTGCATTGATAACAAAATCAGAGTAACAAAACTCATACACCAATATACTCAGTACATTTACAGATATGACAACAAAAACATAGGTATTTAGTTAACTTGAAAATAATTATGTAAAAAAAAAAGTTCAGTCATATGTGCGCTCAAATTTGACAACATCCTGTGATTTTAAACAATCAAAACACAATTAACAAAAGAAACTTGTTGCTTTTTGGAAAGAATGAAAAAAAGTATGTAAACAGAGAAAAGTACTTAAAAGTGTACTAAATACAGAGTCTCATAGAGATATGTATCACACATAATACAGTGTAGTTTCTTTTTTAACACAGCTAGGTAAGTCCACATGAAATTTGTCAAACAAAAAATGAAGAAATATGCTTGGTCTGTTTGCACATATTTAAAATTCAATTTAACCAATATTTCTGGGTTTTGTAATCATGTACTATTACAAATGCTGGAATTAATTCCCTAGATAATTCAACAGTTCCTATTCCCATGCTATATGCAAAAGGTTTCAGATAAAATTCATGTATTTATTATTATATATTTCAAAATATGTTCTTCAAAAATACTTATAGCTATTGTTTCACTCAAATTTGGTTCAACAGAGGTGCATGTTCATATCACCAGTCTAAGACCAAATATATCTACTGAAAATTTTATGTGGACAACCTGAAGATGTAAAATATTCTTAAGTATTTTCAATTACCAGGTAAGCAAGGATTTCTACAAATTAAGTCTCTCATTTTTTTTTATTGATGCAAGATATTCTAAAACTATCAGCCTGTGCTTACTATTAAAAGAAGGTATCAAGATTCTGGAAATTGATGCCACATGGAGAAAGGAGAATAGAGCAACATTAACTGATCCTCAACTTTCTTTAATGGAGAATACCACAAAGATTAAAGTACAGGACTTAAGTATAGAATCTCAGGACACAGGGGTGACATTGAGAGGTAGAGAATAGAGAAAATTTATACCAAAAAGATTTACAAGATTAGTATAGATTCTCAAGACACAGGGGTGACATTGAAGGTAGAGGACAGTTCTACCACAAAGATTTACAGATATAGAATCTCAATACACAGGGGTGACACTGAGAGGTAGAGAACACAGAGGGTAAGGTGCAGTGATACACAGAACTACCTCTTCCAGATGCTGGCGAGTTTCCTGGATTCTCTCTGATTTCAGCTTCTCTCTGTGTGTCTCGTATCCCCCCAGTCTATGACTGAAAGGAGGCTCTGACTCAGACTAAAGTAGAGGTTTGTGGTATTTTTAAAGTAACTGTTTGATGCTTTAATCAGTTATGGGGAAAATATCTCATTTAAAACTCTTAAAACACACAATATCTCACAAAAAACAAAAGGCTGGTCAGGTTCCATCTAAAACTAGATGGAAATCAGGGAAAGTATAAATCAGTCAGCCTTTTTTAAAATCAAAGACTAAACTCATGTTTTTATGTCACCATAGTGTCACAGCTATCCTAATGGACAACTTACAGAATTTTTCAATGATTGCTCTCATGTAAATTAAATATCAAACTTCCTTGTTCTAAGGTATTCCCTCCCTCCCTCTCCCCCCCCCCCCCCCCCCCCTTTCAAAAATGATCAAGCAAATTCTAAGATTTGTGATCTTCCAAATAAAGCTCTATCTCACAATTCTCTTCCTCAGAATTCTCATGTTTCCTTCTCATTATAAAAATTTGCCTCAATCCTAGTCTTTATAATTGACAGATTTTTGCTAAAATTTGTCAAAAAAACTATTTTTAACTTCTTGAGAATGTAGGGGAAAATATATATATTATCCATCTTTGTTGGTAGAATGATCTTTTTCCCACCAATTTACTGGAAGTAATAGAGTATCCTGGGGTGGAATTCCCCCCGTTTTACTGACCTGTTGTACATAATTCTGGTAATCATTTCGTCTCTCGTCCTCGTATCGCTGATGTAATCTGTCTGTGAATCTATCATTCTCCTCCCTCCTCGGGGAGTAGTCGTCGTTCCTAGGGGGAGGGGCATATTCTGACTGCAGTCTTCTGGTGTCGTACTGGTCATTCCGTCGCCCCTGGGGTGGAAGTTCAGATAGAGGAGCATTTCTTCCCTAAAAATGAATAAAATTAGCTATTTATTGTTTCTTGTATCAAGATTTTACATGTTGTGTTTTTTTTTGTTACCAAAAATTGGCTACCACAATTTAATAAATATTATTTTACAAGTACTTATATCTATATATATATATATAACAAATAAAGCTGAATACAAAATTCAGAGCTTCACCATATGTGCAACCAAATAAAAAATACACACACAAACAAACCCAAAATAAAATGTGCCATTCCAAAAACAGCTATTGATTTTGTCCAATATATCATGTTCCTACCAAATAACCCCCTACCCCCATATAACTAAACTTTGACATTTGCAGTCTTTTGAAGAAACTCCATTTTTTCAAAAATAAAATGTAACCTTCAGGAGAGACTTTCTGGTGAACAGTGATTTTATGTTCACTTTGATGTCAATACCCTGGCACTGACGTATACCTGGTAACCATAGTCCCCCCTATCTCGTATAAGATTATCATCCAGTTTTCTCTCAAATTCTAATTGTTTTCTCTCGATGTCTTTTTCTCGTTCTGCTATCTCTTTAGCCCTTTCTTTTTCCTCTCTCTGTCTTTGAAACAAGGCTTGTATATCTTGTTCTCTCAATGGATAAGCTTCTATCATTCTATCTTTTTCCTATATCACAAAAAATAAAAGAATAATGCAAACATAGAGCAAAACTCAACAAAATAAGAAACCAAAATAATTAATCATTATAAGTGTTCTCCCAATTTAGCCCCCATCCTAACACCTGGGCCCATGATTTGAAAAATTTGAATGTACTCTACCTGAGGATGTTTCTATATGACTCATTGTGGCCATTGTTTTGTTTTTTAAATTGCATTTTTCACATGCTCATGTATTCCCATTTTCAATAAAAACATTGTTGAAATTTAATGATTAATTGAGAGATTCAAAACTTCAACAGAATGATATCTGAGCAAAAAGAGAACCTATTGCTGAAAATAAAACAACTACAAGTTTGCTAACAGAGCAAGCATTACTGAACATAAATCTTTCATTTAAAATACCCCTCTACTACAATGTGATAGTGGTTTACCTGTTCTATATGTCTGTCATCATGATGCACATGTAACATTCTCTCGAATTCCCTGATTCGCTTCTCCTCTACCATTTTATCTCGGAGGTCCCGCCTCTGTTTTTCCTGAGATATCTTATTGTAATCTGGAGACACGAGTTGAGCATGTCTGGGTATACTAATGTCCACATTTCCTCTGGCCCTGGTTATTGCCTGCTCTAAAGCTTGCTAAAAAAGTCATACAAAAAAATACTAAAAAGAAGGACATCTCTAAAAACATGTAATAAAACTTATTTCACAAAAGCCTTAAAATGAAAGATGTCTTATTCAATTTGAAACAAGGGCATTCTATTTCTTGTGCCCTGAGCTCTGACCTTTTCTAACTCCTCTCTATACTCTTCTTTTCGTTGTTGTTCAACCCTCTTCTTAAAGTCTTCAAACTCCCCAAACTTCATCCCTGATTGAGGAGGTGTTGGGGCCTTTTTAAATTTGGGCTTAAATAAAAAAGAAAAAAATCATTGCTTCCTTTAAAGCATTTGCTAAAAAAAAAATAAAACAACTTAAAATCTGTATTACCAGCAGACATATAATATACTAGGGATGTGCGATTTTATCGGTATACCGGTATATCGCGATTTTTTGTTGCGTGATACGTATCGTGATACGGAGACCTAAATACCGGTCTGTAGGTACATATTATAAAGTCCTGAAATTATTCATTTATTTGTTCAATCTTTCAAATAACAATTACAGAAAGTATAAAAAATTTGTAAAAAGTGAAAAGAACGGCATCTTACCGTCCAAACATAATAATTGAGTTTATATAAATAAAAATTTCAACAAAGTAAAATTTTGTTTTTCTAGCATATTGTTTAGAAAAATAATGACTTTTCATATCAAATCATTGTAAAAACTGCTTTTGAAAATATCATGGTATTATCATGATATTGTGGGAAAAAAATCGTGATATATCGCGATACAAAATTTTTGGCGATACCCATCCCTATAATATACATCAGACATGTTCTTATAAATTTCTTCACCAGTATCCCTCTATACAGAACATAAAAAATAGACTATAAGCCACTCTCTATCACTCCATATTAAACTTATTTAGACTTTATAAGTTATTCTCTATCCCTCTATATACAGTAAAACTCATTTAGAACAAACATGGATATAGCAAATTCACCGATATAGCGAAATTATCATGGATCCCCAGTTATATAAATTTAATGAATGCATTATGCGGATATTATATCAGAATTTAGACTATAAGGCACTTTCTAGATATCCCTTTGTAAGACTAATAAGCCACTCTCTATCCCTCCAGTTAGAACTTAGTTTGATTATAAGCCAATCTATATCCCTCGGAAAAACTTAGTAAAGACCATAAACCACTCTCTATATCCCTATACAGGACTTAGACTTGAGCCACTCAATCTATACAGAACTTAGTTAGAATATAAGGTACTCTTTACTTATTAACATTATAGACCATTCTATCCCTTAGTGCGTAAGAATGAGTATAATCCATTACATCCCTTTCAAACTTATTTACCTCTGTTCAGAACTTACCCGATTAAGAAATTCATTATATTCTCTCCTCCTCTGGTCCTGAAAATTTCGCTCTCGTCCTAACATGTATCACGATATATCGATATCTCGATATATCGTCCCAGCCCTAGTTTAAAGTTACATCAAACAAACTGTATGTATACTCGATTCTCATTATATCGCGGGTTTCATTGTATCGTGGTATCTTGCAAAAATTCGGATATATAGCCTATATTCTTTTTTGTTGATGGACAATCTTATGTTGTCTGAATGTTTACTTTTTTGATGATTAAGAAGTATGGAACATCTGTTTGAAAAAAAAAAATCATATAAAACGTAATTTAACAGATTTCCAGTCCCATTTTATTATATTTAACATTAAATTTATAACCTCGTAAAATTTTTAATAAAATTTATCTTTTAAAACTGTTTAATTGGTACAATTGTTTACTTTTTCATGTAGGATTACATAGTAAATTCAAAAATGAAAATTGATGTCCATGTCAGCTAAAAGCATCCATGTTGTCCCATACCACGATACAATGAGACTCTCTAACTTAGGAGGTAAATAAGACTTCCTGTTTTAAAAATAGAACATAAATTAAACGGTGTAAGGTTGGAAAATAATTTGACACTAAAAAGTTAGACTATAGTTAGAATTATTAATATCGTTTGATATAAGTTAAATTTAAAAATTTGAAATTATACTTTTTATGCAAAAGAATTAAGTACCGCGATATAATGAGACACCAGTATACTACATGGATCAATTAATCATTTTATTTGAAAATATAAATATATATATAGCAGAACTATTCTGACAAGATATAAATAAAACTAAAATTTTAAACACAAATAAGCAGCACAAAAATTATGAAATCAAGCAACAAAATGCATACATATACATCTACCGGGTAAAAACAGTCTAAAGCAACATTCATCTTAATAAACATGAAATTAAAGTATATATACAAACAATCAAACATATATAATGAAGTCTACATTTTGCAAGTTAATCATTTTAGTAGTTTATAATAGAAGACATAAAAAGACAAATACAAACTAACTACAGCCAGAAAACAAATAAAAAATACAAGCATAAATATGAAATGATAAATACATGATAATTTCATGTGAAATTGTTTCTTCTTTTTCTAACATTTAATATGTATAATCTATAGATGCACATGCACATATTTAGCAATGCCTCTAGACAATTTGGACAAAATCTATAGCTGCAAGAAAATAAGCAAAAGGAAAAGAAAAAAAGAACACTAACTTAAAAACATGACACCATGCTTCAATGAAAGTTAACTCCCCCATACACTTCCGATACCGACAAACCATATGATACCTATGCAACAACATTCAATAACTACAATCACCTGAAGAATATCACTGCTATTATGACCAGCCTCTTTCTGAGCTGGGAGTCCTCCATCTCTTTGAGGATTCCCTCCCTTTTGCTCATTATTTTGTACAATATTTGGGACTTCCTTACTTCCAGAGCCTGTCTTATTCTACATGTGTAATTAGGGTATTATAATTATTACAATGAAGACTTATTAATTTAAAACCTATAATTATTAAATTATTTGAATCAATATTTTGAATCATTTAGTTAAGAAAAAAAAAATTTCACTTTGGTCCTGTTTCAATAAATTCCAATATTATATTGCATTTATATATATGCATCTTTATTGCAAAAATAAAACAAATATATAAATTCATGTATGAATTATTAGATAATTTAAGAATTCAAAGTATAAGAAACTGTCACTGAAAACAAAATTTAATACATGTAGCCGGTAATGTGAATTGTGCAGAAAAGCAAACAACTTATTAGATCTCATCTGTACCTGTTTCTCTTTTAAAAACTCATTATATTCTCTTTTTCTTTCATCTCTCAATTGTTGCTGTTTAGAATTTGCTTTTTCATTTGTAAGAAGTAGTCCATCTGGATCAGATCTAACCCTCTGAAATTTAATTAATTTTCTTTCCAAGCAATAATATTGTAATGCGCTTTATGAATACTACTTTGTCAAAAAATGTTGCTATTACCCTCCATGCCAACTTACAAAACAAACTCCACTAAAATTCCACTTCTGTCACATTTTATATTTTTTCAATAATCTAAAACCTATATAAGTAAGACAAATCCTAAATTTTTTATTTTTCTGCCTACCTCATTAGCATAATTTGCTTCGATTGGTCGTTCCCATTGCCTACGTCCCGCCCTCTCATCATTTCTTTCCTTCTCCTGGATGAGAGTTTGTAGTTGTGTCATATTTATCAAGATACAAGATACAATTTAATTCATATAATTAATTTTAATTTCATATAATTAAGAATCTGGAAAAGTAATTTAAACAACTGTGAAATTATCTTAGTGATGTATCATTGAGAGAGTTGGAAA
Source organism: Saccostrea glomerata (assembly GCA_003671525.1). Classification (NCBI taxonomy): domain Eukaryota; kingdom Metazoa; phylum Mollusca; class Bivalvia; order Ostreida; family Ostreidae; genus Saccostrea; species Saccostrea glomerata. Next base: position 176,947 of record PRKT01000143.1, read on the forward strand.
AATTCTAGTTCATCATGTTCATCTAATCCCTTATGCAAAGCAAAAGAAACATTTGAACCAGAATCTTGCCAACAAACAAAATGATACATTAACTGTTCTACTTCATTGATACAAAACTAAACATTCGATCAAAGATCCACCCACAAAATTAACTGACTGAAAGTTGATAGCAGGTGTTAAAAGAAGTCATCTGCTGGCTAGAGCAAAAAATAACTGATACCTTAATGAATAGGTTTATAGCTCTGTATAACATGTATAATAAATATCTATATTTTTGAACTTATGAACATACATGAGATTCCCTATAAACAGCTGATAAATGTATAATCACTATAATGACACTTTTAAGTCCCATTGTTCTGCATAATTTGGTCACATAATTTGCTTTCAAGCATGAAATAGCTAGGACAAAATGTTCAAAACCAATTTCATACTGAAAACCTCCACAAGTGCCTGCTGAATCAGGGTTGAACTCTACTGTGAAATTTGAAAACAAAAGTCTGCATTGATGTCACTGATGTGACTCTATAAGTCTAGCTAATAAATGATACAAGTATAAAAATTGTGACTTAAATACAACTTAAAACTCTACAATACTGAATTATGTTACAATACAGCATTCAATGTTTCCATCCCATACACCTATGCATGTATCAGACTACACACATAAGATATGTACAAAATTTAAAAAGTATATACTTTATTTCTTGCAATTGTGATATGTTATAAAAATATATGAAAACATCTCTGAATGAATGAATGAATGAATGGACCAGTCTGTATGATTTTTAAAGCAACTAATTTAAAAAAACGTTAGGTAGCCTACTCAACACCAGTTTACTATGTAAGCATGCATATAAAAGTCCACACCTCAAGACATCATCCACATAAATTATAGCATCATTGATTTAATATTATTCTTATTTGCAAAGAAATAATTTGTTTATTTCAATGCAAAAATAGAATTTATCAGCAATCAAACATATCGTAATACATATCGTATCGTGGCTCAAATATCGTGATATGTATCGATATAGAAAAAGTTGTATCGTCCCAGCCCTACTTTAAACCATCTTCGCTAGCCAAGGGTGACTAATATAGAGAAACACCGTGGATCGTCACCCTTGGCCAGCGAAGATGACTTTAAACAAAAACATGCACAATTTCATTATAATAAACTCTTTATTTTCTGAATTGATGTACAGTTTTTCATTTTTCAATGAATAATGAGTGTTTAACTGATAGAAAAGAAATGTTTACGTCTAATTTTGTTGAATATAAAAGCATCAGAAGGGAGGCCATCAGTCGAGCCCTAGGAGACCTGAGATAGATTATAATGAAATCGAGCGAAATTTTCAGGACCAGAGGAGGAGAGAATATAATGAATTTCTTAATCGGGTAAGTTCTGAACAGAGGTAAATAAGTTTGAAAGGGATGTAATGGATTATACTCATTCTTACGTACTAAGGGATAGAATGGTCTATAATGTAAATAAGTAAAGAGTACCTTATATTCTAACTAAGTTCTGTATAGATTGAGTGGCTCAAGTCTAACTAAGTCCTGCATAGGGATAGAGAGTGGTTTATGGTCTTTACTAAGTTTTTCCGAGGGATATAGATTGGCTTATAATCAAACTAAGTTCTAACTGGAGGGATAGAGAGTGGCTTATTAGTCTTACAAAGGGATATCTAGAAAGTGCCTTATAGTCTAAATTCTGATATAATATCCACATAAGGCATTCATTAAATTTATATAACTGGGAATCCATGATAACTTCGCTATATCTGTGAATTTGCTATATCCATGTTTGTTCTAAACGAGTTTTACTGTATATAGAGGGATAGAGAATAACTTTTAAAGTCTAAATAAGTTTAATATGGAGTGATAGAGATTGGCTTATAGTCTTTTTTTTACGTTCTGTATAGAGGGATACTGGAGAATAAATTCATAAGAACATGTCTGATGTATATTATATGTCTGCTGGTAATACAGATTTTAAGTTGTTTTTTTTTTTTTGCAAATGCTTTAATGGAAGTAATGATTTTTTTTTTTTGATTTTAGCCCAAATTTAAAAAGGCCCCAACACCTCCTCAATCAGGGATGAAGTTTGGGGAGTTTGAAGACTTTAAGAAGAGGGTTGAACAACAACGAAAAGAAGAGTATAGAGAGGAGTTAGAAAAGGTCAGAGCTCAGGGCACAAGAAATAGAATGCCCTCACAGCACTTAGCTCGGAATGACAATATTTTTGAAGAAGTTTTGCTTTCTAACATTTCTACTCTGAATAAAATCATTTTTCTGGATTAAAGTTTTGATATTTCTCACTTTCACACAACAAGATTGCCACTTGTCCGAAGGATTAAGAATAAACTTAAAATTATTGAAAGTGCAAGGATGTGTCAATGAAACCCGCCCCAAATTTTGAAGTTTTAATAATTTTTAAATGAAATAAGATTTTTAATTAATTTTTGTGTGAAATGCTATTAAAATATATAATTCCTGATGTTATAAGTTTTTCTAAGAAAATATTAACCCTTATCATGCCTTATAATATTTGTATAATATTATAACTGGGTGCTGCATAAAACAATAAAATCGTTTTTTAAATTTTGGTGTCTTTAAATTTTGGTGTCTTTAAATTACAGTAGAGTTTTTATTTTTTAAGATACATCCATAATCCTTATATAATTTTTATAGTTTGAATCAGCACAAATGTCACTCCATTATCAGATTCATTCTAAAAACCCACCTGTGTAAGTTACAGGTAAGAAAATGTAATGCATGTGCATTCTACACAAAACTACACTAAAATTTCATTCTTTTAAAACAAATACGATTTCTTTCAATCAAAAACAGTTTTGATGCGATGATATTTCATCACTTTTTCCTAAACGTATATCTACTGTGATACAGGTACGCTTAGGTAAGACAGGTACGTCAGGTAAACCTCATAAACCAAGAAACTAGAGAAAATATTCAGTTATTTATGTTTATTTATTTCAATGGTGTGAATAATTGTAAAAAGAAAATACTTAAACAAGAACAAAAAACTCAAATTCGCACGTTTTATTTCGGAGACGTGTCCACAACGTCCCAGTTCTCGTGTAGATCGTCGTCTGCATAACACAAACTTTATCCAACTAATATATCTACATCTCCAGTATAAATTCATTGATATTAATAAAACGAACATACTCAAAGCACTCAAAAGCAATTTCTTTTCCAAATTACCAAGATAATTTAAAATAAATGAGGTTATTCGGCATTGTTTAGGAATAAATCGTCAGTGTCGATACATTCCGCCATTTTTACAACTGAGGTAAACAAGGAATACAACCTGCGTATTTTTGATGAGCTTTTGTACTTTCAACCAATGAAATCGGGGCTTATAAACAGTGTTTCGGTGTGTAAAACGGATATGACGAAATACCAACACAAAAATAGTTTGTACAAGGGTTTTTTATTCTTAAAATAGGAATTGGAATTTCCGATATTCAAAAACGACTTATGCCACGACCAGCACTGAAACGTAAAGTTGCCGATCGCGGCAAATGCCGCCATTAGCACGATAAGGGTTAACTTCAAATCTGTGTCCAAGTACCTTTAAGCCAGAGGCACATTGATATCAAAATACCGAACAAAGAACAAACAAAAAAATGCAGGCAGGTTTAAATGACAATTTTAACCAAGATATTAAGCAGGGTATAAAGCCTTAATTTAAAAAATATTCGTAAACTGCAGACTTAACGAAGCCGATTTAATTATATCTGCCCTAGAGTTTTGATAATTTTTTGAAAATTAATTTTTACCCGTATATTTAGCTCACCTGAGCTGAAGGCTCAAGTTAGCTTTTCTGATCACATTTTGTCCGGCATCCGCCTGGCTGTCGATCTGTCTGTAAATTTTTCACATTTTCGACTTCTTCTCAACAACTGCTGGGCCAATTTCAACCAAACTTGCCACAAAGCATTCTTGGGTGAAGGGGATTCTTCATGGGCATAATCCGACCTCAATCGCAACAACTTCTCGGGCCTTTCCGACTAGCGGAAAAACGACCTCGAATGTACTAGGAAGACGCCATTACAACTCCCCCTTTTCACGATCTTTGAAATAAATGCATAGAGACATTTCATCTGTGGAATATCGAGTTTAACTTTATACAATGTAATGATATTACTTCGAATATACTATAGAAGGGACTTCAAAATCCGTCCATCCTATATTTGAATATAAACAGGAAGATGTATAAATTTTTAACATCCGGTGAAGTTAATACATTCGAGGTTGTTTTTCCGACCTCTGACGGAAAGACCCGAGATGATGCGATTGGCCCATGAATTTGCGATTGCTTCTCGGGTCTTTCCGACAATTTCTGAAAAATACCCCCATTTTGAAAAGACTCGAGGAGTTGGAGCTGCGACTGTCGATTGTTAAAGCGAAGGCATCTGACGTTACTTATTATTCTTTTTATAAAAAAAATATACCCCTATCTAATAATAAACAAGGTTAGGTAGGGGTATATTTAAATTTTTTTATTAAAATTTAAGTAACTGCCTGTGATCTCACGTTATATAAGTGCAATCGACAAATGTCGGCCCTATCCGATAAGTGGAGATTCAGTTCCTGAGCTTTTCGGAAAGGCTCAAGAGAAATTTCAACCAGACAGTCGGCTGTCTCCGTAAATCTCCGACGAGCTGGTCGGAGGTTTACGGAGACAGCCGAGCGTCTGATCGAACGGGACTACATTCCTCACTTGTCAGAGAACCAGTCTAATGAACGGTAGATTCCGGTTACTAAATAAATCATTATATATTTTTACTGTGACATGCCTGATAAATATAGGATTTTCTAAACAGAAATTTTTGTTTGTTTAAAATCTCACTCAGAGCCCCTCGAGTGGCTTGTGCACTAGTGAGGCAAGGAACCGAGGACTGCCGAAAACTTTCCCATTCGGTGCGGACCTCGCATACTTTGTCATCATGTGAACGCTTGTCCTGACTGCTGAGGGTGCCATGGATCAAAGGAAAAGGTTAGGAGGTTCTATTTGTTTGTAAAGATTGAAGCACATTTATTTGAGTATTTTGATCATGGTACAAATGTGTAAAATTATAGTAATCACAAATTATAAATGATAAGCATATAAACTATAGATAGCAACAACGTAGCAACGGACTATGCTCTTCTGTCAAAATATTGGAAAATATTTGTTTCGATATCTCAATGGCAGAAATAAACATAATATGTTCTACGGTGCGACCGTTGGGGCGAGCGCAGTTACCTTTACACAGCTTTATTTTATTTCTAAAGGAATCGGGATCGAGATTCCGAACTTTTCGGAAGTTTCCGACAAAATCGGAAATACCCGAGCCGTTTAGGTGACGAAAGTATGACGTCAAATAAAAAGTCTTGTAGACTTAAAACGCAAACGATAGTTTTGTGGCAAGGATATTGCATAAAAACGTTGTTTGTAATTTTTTTCAAGTAAGTTGTTGCTATGTTCTAGCCTTCTGGTTGCTATGCACCGCAAAGGATTACTGGGATATTAGAATTTTTTCACGCGGTCAGATAAAAATTTCTTGGAACAATGTGCAGATTTCAACCCGAATTTCCTCCGTTCGTACACGTTAGTCTATTGAGCTCGCTACGCGAGCGGCGCTTCGCGCCGCCTCGCTGCGCTCGCTATAAATGATATAATATTGACAAATTGTTCTATCTTAAAATAATGTTGAGGTAATTAAGTTTCTTTCCTTTGTAATTTTATCATGTTTACAAACAATAAAATGAAAGTTCAATCACATTTATAATTATTTTATCTTGTTTGACAGATGTGCCTTACCCTATAAATAACTTTGTCCCATTTAGGAATATGACACAAATTAAAGAATTCTTCATCAAACCTGAAGAACACAGGGGATAATGACTAGTATTCCACAATGGTGAAATTGACAATAGACCTTATTGCAAGGGGTACCTCAGGGTACACAAAGAAGAAACGAGATGAGTCCATGCAACAGTATCTGAAACGCCTTACTCATCTTTATTTAGAAGACAGGTCCATCGATGAAGTGGTAATTAAATTCATCCATTTTAAAAAAAATTAAGCTAAAGGTAAAATATTTTACATTTACAAAATATAAGCTGTAGCTGTATTTTCTATACACAATGTAACAAATATTTTTTTTTTTTAAATGCATTTCAGGGTGAAGATTTATCAATGTGCAGGAACTTGACTGTACTGTATTTGTATGACAATCAGCTACTAAAGATTCCTGTCCTGCACCATAACCAGCATTTGACCATGCTATACCTACAGAACAATGACATTCATAAAATAGAGAACTTGTCACCTCTAACAAGGCTGACCAAACTGTAAGAACTGGTTGTATACAACCAACAAATGATAACATTTACTATTAGATTTATTAGAATATTTTACAGACTGATGGTTACTTTTATTTCATCCACCTGACCAATCAGTCTATATGTAGTTAACATACAAATCACAACACGACCAGACCAGTCGTTAACTAGACTGGGTTGGTCAGATGTTCGTTAGTGTAAGACCCTTTGGTGGATGACATAAAACAACAATAATTAGATTAAGACAAACTTGATCCTAGAGGCCTTTTTAGAAGCCACACCAAACTGTCTGTTTTGAATGTTTTCAAGAATGCAGTAGAGTGTTGATAGTGGATCTTAAGATTAGTATACAGAATGTAATTGTGTAAATTAAGGTATCATTTTCAAGTTTTTAGTCCTTCAAGAAAAATTACAGAATTTTGTACACTTGTAATTTAAAGGTAATTTTAAATTCTGAGATCTAGGTGTTAGCATTTTATACAGCCTAGTTTTCTGACTTTCACAAAATATTTCAAGTTTTCTTTACAATTGATTTGAGAGTAATTTATTTTGTGTTCCAGATATCTAGGTGGCAACTGTATTACAGTGATAGAGGGGTTAGACAAGCTAGAAAATCTCCAGGAATTACACATAGAGAACCAGAGGATGCCGCCAGGAGAAAAACTTCTGTTCGATCCTCGAACAATGCGGGTCATTTCTGTAAGTGATGGTCATGTAACTGACTTATGGTAAAGGGACTAGTTCTATTGCCTAAGATCCTAATGATGGATTCCTTGCCATGAACAAACAAACTGATGCAACAGGGCTATAAACAGTTTTTGGCTGGCAAATATGAAGGCTAACAGTCCAAGCTGACTAAGAAGAGGGGGCTAGGGTGTTAGAGGGAGAGCCGGGGCACCTCAAGAAAGTGAGGACAAAAATGGGAGAATACCCGTATAAGATTGATAAACCACAAAAGTTATGCATGTCATTTTTCAAATTTAGGTTCCCCTCTCTTTCCTTCTTGACTTATATACACAGTATATTTGCTCTCTCATGATACTCCTCACTGTCTTGTTTTGTTCTTTGCATTGTTCCCTTGCATCTTTGCCCCCAAGCTATATGCAAGACCTGGCAAGTGGCCCTACAATGACCATGACAAGACACAACTTTTTTTTTTAGATTATGTCATAATGATATTAAAATTTTCATACTTGATAGTTTCTAGTTAAAAAATATTGTTTTCATTTTTCTTTCAGAGTACGCTGCAAGTCCTCAACATTGCTGGAAATAACTTGGATAGCATTAGAGACATTGAATGCTTACGCAATTTGTATCAGTTACATGCAAATGACAATTTACTGACCGATATGAAGGAGCTTGCTCATGTTATTGGAGGCATGTTTAAGTTGTGGAGGTTAGACCTTTTGGGAAATCCTCTCTGTCACAAAGCAAAATACAGAGACAGAGTCATTGTAATGGCCAAAAATCTCGGTAAGTTCCTGATTTTAAAATATCAATATATACTTTATAAACTGGATTATTTTTCCCCCATGTATTTTTCACCATTTTACACTTGCAAAAAATTTTGCCCTAATTTAGATTCACCCAGTCACAATTCTGTTTAAAAAATTATTTTCTTTGAACTCACTCCATTTCAAATTTGCCCACATGAGAGAGGGTAATTTAAGGGGCAAAAATAAGATGATGTGAAAATATTTCCCTGTGAACAGTATACAATTCAATCCATATACAAAAATACTGATGTATATTTTATTATATTTACCAGAAGTCCTAGATGGAAAAGAAATAAGTGAGACCTCCAGACAATTCCTACACAGCTGGCACGATGCCAGGGAGGTGCAGAAAAAGCGTAGAGAGGAAAACATGAGGAAAGGAAGCGGAGAGTTTGGAGATGGTGAGTCAGAAAATATTAATACCTCACCGCTTACTCTTTCCACCAGACCTACAGGAAAAAACTCAAATGTTTTACCTCACCAGATGTTTGAATCTTATACAAAAGAAATCTCTTTTTTATTGAAATAATGGATAGACAGAGCTGAATTAAACTCTAGGTTGAGTTTTCTTTATGTATTTGATTACATGTAAAAGTACTATATCAGTGATGGTACAGCGTTTTTTTTCCTTATATAACTGGTACCGATAAACGGCACCATTCCCAATGCCAAAAAAGTTAATTTTTCACAATTTTGTGACCAAAAATTCCCAATTCAACGGTGAAGCAACAGATTATGATGACATCGTTTTTCTTTTTAAATGAAACAATGTACAAGTTGACAAATTGTTTCACTTCCGCTTAAATCGAAAGTAGAGAAAGTCGTAATTTGGCGGGACCTGCAGTGTAAACAGCGTAAAATCATACATTTTGACAAATTGAAAGCATGAAAACGTGGAAAACATGGGACATTAGTGAAAAAGAAATAAGCACTTTTTGCTAATTCTTTAAATCTCATAGTTATAGGTAATTTAGTTGAAATAAGCGCAAAATACGTTTTATTTGATTAAATGAGAGAAAATTTTCATTGTTCTTCTTTGATGTTATTTTTCCCAATTGAACCAGTACCGGACGCTTTCCCAATGGGTGGAAAAAAATTGCTGTGGTAGTTTAAGAACTAAACTTGTAATTTGTTATAGGTGCCCTTTTACGAGAGCTACCACCTGTTAAGGATTATCCCCGCCTCCCGAGCAAGATTCCCGGATACATGATGCCTGGTAAGTTCAAAAGTTGGAACATTCCTGCATATTCTTGTATGAATGCATTGCATGAAGTTGTTTATTGCTGAATGAATGTCCATAATATGTCCACCTATATTTACAGATAATAGTCTGAAACAGGTATCCCTTTATGCTTGTGGCTAGTCAAAACATATATATTACCCAGTCTTCCCAACCTATACCTGTCTTATCTTGCATGTTAGGAAATAGTTTAATGGAATTCATAATGCTCTCAGTACAAATATATTATACATTAGCCAGATTTAGTGGAAAAAATGAAAATGACAACTTGAATATATTACATATTAGAAATGCATGATAAATGATAGTAAAAATTCCTTGATAGTTTTGACTTTCAGTGGGCAATTGCAGGCTTGCATCACATCAAACTGTCAAGCAATACATCTTTGATTAAATAATACATGGGTATAGTGTCTTGCAACTAGCGACTGGAAATGTCAAAGAATACAATTTTCTAAATTTGATGAATTGACCAGGCTTATATTAATCTCATTTCCCACAGCACTTGAAAGTCCAAACTATTAAGTAAACTTGTTTTAATAATAGTATTCAGGTTAATTGTTGTCCCATACAGTGCAGTGAAGTGACAATCTAACATTCAGACCAAACAGGGCTCTCTGCTAAAGTTAGCGATGTAAAACTCAAAACCCAGTGGGAAATTCATACTATTTTTTCTCATGATGGACATCTTACCAAAAGCAATACTTAATTCAGAGGGGTTGAAATCAAAGAAAACCATTCTTTAATGTTTTTGTGACTGGAGACTGGAGATTTTCTAAATGGAGCATCTAGTCAGGGTCCACACTTGTCTACGATTGCAATGGGTCAATGAAAAGTGTTCTCAATACAGAATAGGTATATACACTCCCGTCCACCCCTTCACCACTAATTGGAGTGATCTAATCATTCTGATTGTGCTATTAATCTAAGAAGTAGTAATGGTTTTTCTTGAGAAATAGATTTTTTATACATTGATTTTCCTATTTCCTTAGAATATGCCAAATTTCTCAATTTTAACTACCCCCTAGTCCCCAAAATTGCCAATTTTTGACTTCATGTTACAATTTCCTTTTCTAATTTCATAATTAAGCCATGGCCTTAAATCTGAGAAGTGAGAGCCCTGTCAGCTATTCTTCACAATTAAAGAAAATTAATGTCACAATCACTTGTTCATATATCAAATACATGAAGTCCATCACCTTGTTTGTTTTATTGTGAAAAATCACAATTAATAAGACTTAAGCATGACTGAGAATGAGTGGATCAACTGCTGCACTTAATCAACTTTAAAAACTCTAATGCTTTCTTAAGAGAAAATTAAACGACATATATGTGAATCAGGCAAAGAGATAAAATTCAGATTTAAAAAAACACATGTATAAGTTGTATGCCTCTTGATTCTTCATAGAAATGTACTTTGGTTGTCTATTTAAACATAATTGCTCTACATAGGAATGAACTTTGGTTGTCTAAACATCATTGCTCTACATTGGAATGAACTTCGGTTGTCTTAACTTTATTGCTCTACATAGGAATGAACTTCGGTTGTCTAAACATCATTGCTCTACATAGGAATGAACTTCGGTTGTCTAAACATCATTGCTCTACATAAGAATGAACTTTGGTTGTCTAAACATCATTGCTCTACATAGGAATGAACTTCGGTTGTCTAAACATTATTGCTCTACATAGGAATGAACTTTGGTTGTCTAAACATCATTGCTCTACATTGGAATGAACTTCGGTTGTCTTAACTTTATTGCTCTACATAGGAATGAACTTCGGTTGTCTAAACATTATTGCTCTAGATAGGAATGAACTTTGGTTGTCTAAACATCATTGCTCTACATAGGAATGAACTTTGGTTGTCTAAACATCATTGCTCTACATAGGAATGAACTTCGGTTGTCTAAACATCATTGCTCTACATGGGAATGAACTTCGGTTGTCTAAACATCATTGCTCTACATGGGAATGTACTTTGGTTGTCTAAACATTATTGCTTCCAGACTAGGATGGGCAGCATTCAAAATTAGTAAACACTTTTTTCCATGGGTTCCTAATTCCACCTTATCATGATATTTGTTCAATTTGCAGGCAGAAAATAATGTGGATTTCTTAAATCACCACTGTATTTCTTTTGATGCACTTTAAGTAAACCTTTAAAATTTTGGTAAAACATTTTAGACCCTGTACATAGCATTTACTAATGGAAGAGGGAAAAATTAAGACACCAAAAGTACATACATGGACTTTCATTAAATTTAGTCATGTAAATGAATTTGTCATGAGTTGTAAAAAGCACCCTGCATGTGAGTAGCCTCTCCATGATTTATATACTTGATAATAGAGTTATTAAGGTGAAATATTCTTGTTGAAGTTAAATTAGTACATTGCTTTCAGGACTTATGATGAAAGGTGAGACTTGCATGTAAACTGTAGTAAATGCATTAGGTAGACTTTAATAATTTCTGTAGTAGTTTGTGAAAAGATGTTATTTCTGACTTTTTATGGATTTTATAGAAGTTATAAATAAGTTAGTCTATTTAGAAAATGATATTTTTAACTTTTTAGCTTACCTGAGCCAAAGGCTCAAGTGAGCTTTTCTGATAAGAATTTGTCAGTTGTCTGCCACAAAATACATTTTCATTAACGACTCCAGAACCACAGGTCCAGTTTCAACCAAACTTGCCAAAAGTATCTTTTGGTAAAGGGGATTCAATTTTCTTCAAATGAAGGACCACTTCCTCTTCCTGAGGGAGATAATTAAGAAATAATTTGGTGGTATCCGTTAAAAATCTTCTCCCTCAGAACTATCATATCGCTGTCTTAACGGACCCCAAAGTCCAATGCTCACGCCAAAGTCCGATGGCTCGTTTCCTATGAGACGCGCGACACTAAAGTGCGATGGTCTGACACGCCAAAGTCTGATGGTGCGAAGGAACAATCAAAGTTTATGACGTCACAATAGTCCGACGTCATGACGTTGTCCTGCATTCAAAATCCATTGATTTAGTATTTGTCCCGCTTACAATTTTACTGATTTTGTCTATTGTTTTTGCCCACCAGAGCTATTAGGGTTAGTCCTTGTACACCGTTCGACTGATTGGGTTTGTTATTGAACACCGATGTGTTTCTTCGAACTCACCCAAGAGATTTTATGGTTAGTCCTCGCACACTATTGGACTGATTTGGATTAGTCCTGCACCCATCCAAGATTGTTACACATTTTTCGACTGATAAGTGTTAGTCTCGCACCTATATCCAAAAGATTAGGGTTAGTCTTTGCATTTAATATGTATTTGTATTCATTTTAAACAATCGGGCCTTGGCATGGCGGGGCATTCCATTTTTGCGCAGTAGTACTATGATGTCATTAACGTTAATTGTTTTCTGCACCATCGGACTTTGACGTGTCAAACCATCGGGGTTTGGCGCAGACCATCGGACTTTGGCGTGACCATCGGACTTTTGAGTCCCATCGCACTTTGGAGTCCTACATATATAAGAAAGTATCTTGAAAATTCTTCTTCTTTGACTTTAGAATAGCAAATTAAGTCTTGTGCAGTCATATTAACCCTTATCGTGCTAATCGCGGCATTTGCCGCGATCAGCAACTTTACGTTTCAGTGCTGGTCGCGGCATAAGTCGTTTTTGAATATCGGAAATTCCAATTCCTATTTTAAGAATAAAAAACCCTTGTACAAACTATTTTTGTGTTGGTATTTCGTCATATCCGTTTTACACACCGAAACACTGTTTATAAGCCCCGATTTCATTGGTTGAAAGTACAAAAGCTCATCAAAAAGACGCAGGTTGTATTCCTTGTTTACCTCAGTTGTAAAAATGGCGGAATGTATCGACACTGACGATTTATTCCTAAACAATGCCGAATAACCACATTTATTTTAAATTATCTTGGTAATTTGGAAAAGAAATTGCTTTTGAGTGCTTTGAGTATGTTCGTTTTATTAATATCAATGAATTTATACTGGAGATGTAGATATATTAGTTGGATAAAGTTGGTGTTATGCAGACGACGATCTACACGAGAACTGGGACGTTGTGGACACGTCTCCGAAATAAAACGTGCGAATTTGAGTTGTTTGTTCTTGTTTAAGTATTTTCTTTTTACAATTATTCACACCATTGAAATAAATAAACATAAATAACTGAATATTTTCTCTAGTTTCTTGGTTTATGAGGTTTACCTGACGTACCTGTCTTACCTAAGCGTACCTGTATCACAGTAGATATACGTTTAGGAAAAAGTGATGAAATATCATCGCATCAAAACTGTTTTTGATTGAAAGAAATCGTATTTGTTTTAAAAGAATGAAATTTTAGTGTAGTTTTGTGTAGAATGCACATGCATTACATTTTCTTACCTGTAACTTACACAGGTGGGTTTTTAGAATGAATCTGATAATGGAGTGACATTTGTGCTGATTCAAACTATAAAAATTATATAAGGATTATGGATGTATCTTAAAAAATAAAAATTCTACTGTAATTTAAAGACACCAATATTTAAAAAACGATTTTATTGTTTTATGCAGCACCCTGTTATAATATTATACAAATATTATAAAGCATGATAAGGGTTAATAATGAAAGCAATACCGGTATCCTCTGGTATTGTAGTTCAAATCATGACCCCAGGGTTAAGGTGGGGTCACAATGGGGTATCAAAGTTTAACATAGGAACATGTAGGGAAAAAAATTCTCAAGGAAAGAAACATACGTCTTCTGTAGTCATATTGTTTTAGAAGCATCGTCAGGTAAAGTAGAATTAGGTTTGTCCAAATCATGAACCTGGAGATAGGTGGGGCCCTAATAGGGGAAAAAAATTTTATATAGAAGTAACAATTCTTCTCAAGAACGTCAATCTCTGGCAGTCTTAAAAATTCAGAAGCATCCTCAGTTAAGTAATTTTGAATATGCTCCAATCCTGTCCCTGGTGGTAGGGCAAGGCCTTAAAAGAAGATCTAGCCAAAGTGTTCAGGTGAAGATGTGGCCCATGGGCCTTTTGTTTCATTTGATTATTAGTAAATTATGTCTTACTATGGTTTACATTTATGAATTTACACTATAGTGTAGTATATTCTAATGAAGAATTCAGTTGTACCATCATTACGGTAGTGAAACTAAATTATCATCTGATCAGTTGTGTAGTATGTGGATAAATAACATGACATATATACAGGGGTGATTGTACTCATTTAAATTTACTTATCCTTTTTAATGTAATCTTTTTTTTAACTTTATGTTTATGTGTAGATTAACTTAAACTAAAAACCTTGGATGTGTTTGTGCTCTTCTCATAAAAGCAAGGTTTCTGAAATTGAAATTACTCCTCTAAACATTGTCTTCATATTTCAAATTACTGCTGAACAGCTAAAAGTTTTTTTTAATATTGATCAAGAAGTCCAAGAGTTATACTTTAAGTATTATATGTTTAAATGAATTTATGAATTAATAGCTGTGTATTTCACCATTTAAGTACCATATTTTTAGCTCTACTGGTCAGAGACCAGAAATGATTATGCAATAGTAAATCATCTGTCATTCATTTGTCTGTCAAAATTTTTCAAAACGCTACTCCTCCTACAGTTTTGGTCTGATTTCAGTATAACTTTTCTCACAAGTAGACACATAAGATGCATAATTCTGTGTATCTCTTTCTGATTTTGATGAAGTGTAGCCGTGGTTACTTCTAAATTCTAACATTCTTCTAAATGGCTACACCTCCTACAGTTTGAATCTGATTGCACTAAGTTTGGCTTCAAAAATAGACTAAATCAAGAATCATTATTCTATTTACTGCTGTCTCAAGTCAAAGTGCTACTTTTCTAGTACAAACCAGTAGAGCTACAGTCTCGTCGGAGACTTTTGGTCTATTTTGGAGATGCACTCAAATAAAAATAAATCATTCCAAGCATTTTTTATGTACAGTCAAATTTTTCTATCTTAGACTATGTATTTTATTTCAAGGTTTACCCAGGAAGCAATTTGACGAAATTCTTGCAAGAACCAACAGCAACCTTACCGAGGACTCTTCCCAGAAACATTCAGCCTCTATGAAGACTCGAAGTGGGATCTTGCGATCCAAGTAAGTATATTTCATGTATCATATATTTATGCAGTTATTTGATAAAAAAAATTCATGATTTGTCAAATGATTCACATTTTTGATAGAAAAAATGTAGTCCAGGAAAGTGAAAATTGTTTAAAATTTTGAAATAAGTTAAACATTGCATGTAGTGAACTACTACAGTGTTTCTTTCATGTACGGTAGTCTGCACAAAACAATTTGGTTTTTAAAAGAAAACAACGAAACAAACTTTGTTTTATCATAAATTATAAATGCACTGTATTTCACAGCACTATACAAATATCAGGTAGTTGATCGAGTCTTTGCTATAAATTTGTTACGTGGCTTATTATTTTTCAAGTATTTTATTTTATATATAAGCATGGAGTTTAATGAAGTTTTCTGTTACTACATACTTCAAATTAATTTTTGCAGAAAGTTCATTGATTCAAGTTTACATATTATATGCTTTAAGAAGTAAATAGATTATTGAGGATTAATATGATATACTTATTTCACTTTCTATGGTTGATAATTATACAGATGAAATCTGATGTTACAATGTTTTATTGCTATTGGAGTGACAGATGCCAGTCATGTATTATTTTATTCAATAGTTTTAGACTAAGTTTCAAATTAAATGAATAATGAATGATAAACTAGGATTTCAAACCTTTTTGTAGATCTATGATATCTAGTGAATACAGGAAATTGGGGTCCCACAAATCTATAAAATTTATGCAATCCACAAAAATTGGCCCCTATTAAATTTGATTATTTCACAGTATTTCCAACTTCTTTTTTTTGTACAAATAAAATGCCTATACATTGACTTCCCTGAAATGATGAAGAGAGATGTGTTGGAAAGTCAGTATAATTGAAAGATGTTTATTTTTTCAAGAACACTGGCTGAAAGTGAGGGAATGCATGTATGTGTGTGTATAATTAAAGGAACCAGTATATTGTAAATTTCTAGACTCCGCTAAAAGATATTATGCATGATATTTGGAAGCTTTCAATGTTGAAATCTTGATGAAATTGTCAAATATAATTAATAATTAAAAGTTTCCACTGAATTGTCAACTAACACTTAATGTTATACATGTATATACAGTATCACACTAAAATAAGTTAAATACATTTTTAAGAACAGGAATCTCAAACAGTATGACCATGACAATTCCTTTACCACGTTTGACACGTGACATCAATATGTTTGTTGTAGAACTCTAGTGATTGGGTGAGATTGGAGGTATAGTATAGATGCTGTTGCTATGCCACCACATATTACGTGACAAATCACTGCCAATCTGTGTACCTAACAGGTCAACCTGTCTAACTGTGTTGTCAAGTCCACCATTATATATTTTGAAGTCCATTTCATAACATATGCAGAGTATATTCTTTTAAATTTGTTTAAAATATCTTGCCTTTTCATATAGAGTGCATGTATCCTGGTATTTTAAAAGACAATTATATTCTAATATTTATGTTCTCTAGCAGGCTTATCTATTATATAAATCATGTATTTAATTTAAGCTAGTATTTTAAATATTAGGTTCCAAAATATGTTGATACTTGTATATTCTAAGAAAAGATTTATATTTTTTAACATATTGTTATTTAAGACTTTGTCAGAACTTTCTTAACTTGATACTGTTCCCTGTGTTCAAACTGAACCCAGCTAATTGTTTTGTACAGTTAGTCAGAACTTAGCTAATTGTTTTGTACAGTGAGTCACCAAATTTTTTAAATTTATAAACATTTCTAAATTAATCAATCTCTAGCTGTGTCATATAAAAATGAACTTTGAGGTAAATGTTAATGCACCCTAAATTGTAAAAGAAGAAGCAATTTAATGCTTATATTAGCTGATATTAAAAGAATTTTGGGGTATAAGCAAGAAAATTTAAAAGTTTATCTCCAAACCAAGTGATTTTATACAGAGTTTAAACATTTAATTTGGAAAAAAAGATGTATTTGTGCAACATGGTTGCCCCTGTATGGCAGCTTTTGGCAAAGGTTAAGTTTCTAAAATACAAGTCAAACTCAAAGTTCAAGGTCAAGAGTTTAAAAATGTTACCCAAAGAAGGTAATTGTCTGATTATACATGTGAAATATGAAAGCTCAAGCACAAATAATATGTCAGTCAATGCCAATAAGATCAAGGTCATAGGGTCAAACTGAAGGTACCCAGGGGAATGCCTCATCATAAGAAAATTAAAGCTAGCAACTATTTAAATGTTATGGCCAATAATACATGTATCCAGCATAGCATTTGAACAGTTAACAGTATGACTTTCTTTTTTCACAGGTGTATTATTTTTGACTAGACCAATTTTGATCTTGACCTTGGTATCTGACCTACTTTTGAAAAAAATGACCTTGCATGGTTATAACTTTTAAACAGTTGTTGCTAGGGTTTTTTTTTATATTCCATTGGTATATTTCTTGTGACAAAACATTACCCTGGGTACCATTTATGTAGACTTTTTGACCATGGCCTTGAATGAATACCAGATATATTCATTGAGGCAAGTCCTTTCTTTGGGTTACAAAATTTTTTTTTATCTTTTGACCTTGACCTTGGAGTTTTACTTGCATTTAACAAAATATAATGCCATATTAACTACAGTATGGATGCATCAATGTTGAACAAACAAATCTTGTTGTTTTACTTAAAAGATCCAATTTTAAAACAATGCAATATCCATTGAGAAATCATATGATTCCCTCAAATATGAAAAGTATTAAACTGCATATTTTAAATGGGTACTGTTGTCTCTGGCAGTGAAAAGGTCAGGGTTTCTGCAGAGGCTTGAAATGACTTATATGGGTCTGGGTTCATCATGCTATGGCATGAAAAGGACATATAGTGTTTGTCATGTCTATCAAGTTTTGTTCAACAAATATTAAAAAAAAGAATTCTTGTCACCATGCTGGCTTAAAAATGATATTTATATATGCATATAATTTTTCAGTGTCATTTAGCATGTCATAATAATTTTATTATAACACTTCAAAATGTTTCACAGAGTTTGTTGTACACTTTCAGACTGCCTGATATTTTTGGCACATCATTAAGTATTTCACTAAGAAGGGGTTCGTTCAGTTATGACCTGGGAGCAGTGTCAAGCAGAAAAGGTTACAACTGTGCAGTGCAGTTCTAACTTCCCAAATAACCCTTTTGTTTTGCCAAAGACATAATCTTTATTATAACAAGAAGCATTCTAATAGGATTTAGAGTTGAACCAGCATGCATTATTTTTAAAATAGGCATGTTAAGGTCATCAAATTTAATTTCTAAAATTCAGTTTGCCTCAGTATGACTAATAGTAGTTCCCTATTCCAGCTCTCTGAGGATATTGGACAGGTACAAGTAAAAAATTAAATGAGAAAAATATATACAAAGTGGAAAATTCCATAAGGAAGAAAGAAATACATGTACATAGTACATATTTACTAAACTTTTCCATTGAATTGATCCTGACAAAAACAATTTCCACTTTGTATTGTCTTGCTTCCTACAAATGTCATAAGTTCTGATCTTTTTCAAAAAGGGAAGGTCCTCTTGGATATGGCCACTCATGCACTTGTTTGATACGTATTGGGGATACATATTACACCAGTGGTAAAATGTGTGTTGCTTTTTCGGGAGATATTTGGGTAGGACTTTGAGCTGCAATTTTCACTACATTCTTTACAGAAATCTTTTCGTAAAACTATTTAATTCTTAAGTTTTTTTTTTCCTTTTTAGCCAGATGAAAAAATAATTCCAAATATTTATGTATTACTAATAAATAATATCCCCTCCAAACAAAGATTTGTATATAATGTTCATCTTCCTGTCAGTGCAATATCTTTTCAATTGAGAAACATTGAAAGCCTATACTTACAAAGATTAATTATATGGATATGTGCTATGACCTTTACTTAAGGTCATTTTGCAAGTTCAAGGTCAGTAGCAATTTTGCAAGTTCAAAGTCAATAGCAGAAACTTCTTATCGATAACTTTGTAAGAGGTGAGATGAAACAGTTTTAATCATTGCAGGAGGAGAGGGCTCATCTCTTTGATAAGTTATTCCAAACATGAACAGGTTTTTGAGGTGTATTGTACACATTTTAATTAAAGTAACAATTTAAATACAACTATTTAATGCAGAGATAAAATTGCTTTCTTAATTTTTTTTGTGTGAAATTTTGTCATATTATCTAAATTTCCCTGTGGTACATGTATGGAAAATTGCTGCCCAATGTCCCAGCATCTTATTGGGGTTTCCATGAAAATTTGGTTTTAAGGAGAGCTACCAGTATTTGGCAGGCAGGTCTTTTTCCCAGATATTCATTTTTAGCTCACCTGAGCCGAAGGCTCAAGTGAGCTTTTCTGATCACATTTTGTCCGTCGTCCGTCTGTAAACTTTTCATATTTTCGACTTCTCAAGAACCACTGGGCCAATTTTGACCAAACTTGGTACAAAGCATCCTTGGGTGAAGGGAAATTTAAATTGTTAAAATGAAGGGCCAAGTCCTATCACAAGGGGAGATAATCAAGATAAGACAAAAATAGGGTGGGGTCAATAAAAAATCTTCTTCTCAAGAACCACTGGGCCAGAAAAGCTGAAACTTATGTGGAAGCATCTTGGGGAAGTGTAGATTCTAAATTGTTCAAATCATGACCCCCAAGGTAAGAGCGGGGTCACAATGGGGAATCAAAGTTTTACATAGAAATATATAGGAGAAATCTTTAAAATCTTCTTCTCAAGAACCACTGGGCCAAAAAAGCTGAAACTTATGTGGAAGCATCCTGGGGAAGTGTAAATTCTAAGTTGTTCAAATCATGACCCCCAGGGGAAGGGCGGGGCTGCTATTGGTAATCAAAGTTTTACAAAGAAATATATAGGGAAAATCTTAAAAAATCTTCTTCTCAAGAACCACTGGGCCAGAAAAGCTGAAACTTATGTGGAAGCATTCTGGGGTAGAGCAGATTCTAAATTGTTCAAATCATGACCCTCGTGGGTAGTGCAGGGCCGCTATGGGGAATCAAAGTTTTACATAGAAATATATTGGAAAAGTCTTAAAAAATCTTCTTCTCAAGAACCACTTGAACAGAAAAGCTGAAACTTATGTGGAAGCATCTTGGGGATGTGTAGATTCTAAATTGTTCAAATCATGAACCCCAGGGTAAGGGCGGGGTCACAATGGGGAATCAAAGTTTTACATAGAAATATATAGGAAAAATCTTTGAGAATCATCTTCTCAAGAACCACTTGGCCAAAAGAGCTGAAACCTGTGTGGAAGCATTTGTGTACATTTCAAATTGTCTAAATTATATCATTGGGGTAGGGTGGGGTCACAATATGTATTACAAAGGGGAAATGTGGTAAAGAACAGAATGGTCGAAGCTTCTCAGGTGAGCAATGTGGCCCATGGGCCTCTTGTTTAAACATATACTTTGAATCAGCTTTTTTGAATTTATATTTTGAATGCATCTTTG
The DNA here is from genome assembly GCA_003671525.1 of Saccostrea glomerata. Lineage (NCBI taxonomy): Eukaryota > Metazoa > Mollusca > Bivalvia > Ostreida > Ostreidae > Saccostrea > Saccostrea glomerata. The sequence goes on from PRKT01000143.1 coordinate 197,628, forward strand.
GTGTCTTATTTTTTTTATTTACATTATTTTTTTTTTTTTTTTGTTGAATGTGAATTCTTCTTCATGGTATGTTTAACAAACACTTACACCAATTAATACACTGTACATATAAACCACTGCTGAATGTGTACAGTGTCGGCTTTTTGTTGTGTGACATATGATTTAAAAACCATATTGCATTCTCAGTGTGCTGTCAGATTTTATTTGAATTAATTGAAATCGTATGTGAAGGATGTTGTACAAGTTTACCTTAGATGGTATATTAGGTCATTTGCTGTAAGTACTAGTTAAGGTAAACATTTGCTGTGTCATCGAAAGCAAATGTTAGCAAGTAAATAGGTAAGGTAACAAGAAGAATTTGAAACAGATATATCACTCGAAAAAATATTCATAAAACATAAGAAAATAGGGACTGAATGGTAAACAACTTGGAATCAATTGGATTCATTTTCTATATATAATTTTCAAAAATCCATAATAAAATAAGAATTTGAGTTTAAAATAAAGAATTTATAGTTTATTGATTGAGGATTATTCCTGAGTTTAAATACAGTTTTTATTTGCCAAGATATTGACATTTTTTTTGCACAAATATGTCCTTGTCAATTTAGATTCCCCAAAAATTTGATCTTATCAAGACTTAAAATTTTCGTTGTCATCTTTCTTGTAATTGCTTTTCTTACGAAGATTTAAAATGAATTTTAATGGGAAAAAAATCACTGTTCATTGATTTTTTTTTGGAAATCTCGTCCGAGTTTCTAGCATTATTTATACAATTATGTTCTCCTATTGCAGGCCTTCAGAGGGTGTTTCCCCTTTCTCGCTCAATGACAAGATTGCCTCAGCACCTGCCGGACGCCGGAGGAGGCAACCGCTTACTATGAGTTTTGAATTCGGAAACCTTGATCAGAGTCACCACATTCAGAGAAATGACATCATCAACCCCTCATAAACCGATTTTACACTGGTCACCCCGCGGGATTTTGCCAGTTACACTGTACATGTACCGTCCACAAGAGTTATGTTTTTTTGTGTTCAGCTTCAACTCTACTCTAACTTAATTGATGGACTACTGTTTATAAGTAGAAACACTTATTTTGGATATTGATACTTATATGTTTGTGTATTTTGCTCAAAATGTTATATTGTTCAGAATTCTAGCCAAGTTTGATGAAGCATTTTCCTGCTTTTATTAGATATTTTTTGTAATTGTGATATTTCAGTATATAGAACATGCTTCCATTTGCCTCTGTAGTTGTTGAGGAGGTATATTAATTGTGTTGAATGGGCTTGGTAACCTTAAATTCCATTAATGTATTCAGACAATGTGACTAACATTTTAGTTAAAGTTGGGGTATTTATTTTACTACATGTATTTTGAAAGCATCAGTATTAGAATATTAAACTATTTCATAAATCTTATGTACCATGTTTACACACACTTGGCATTGTCTCATGTTTTTACATTTTATTGTTTATTGCATGTTGATGAAACTTCGGCTAATTATTGTGTTTTATAGTTTTGAGCATACAATAAATAGAGTTGAGTATTTAATACTCTGTTAAATAACACTGATAAACACTTAATTCTGATGCAACTTTGATGAAGCCATTTCTGTGATGCACATGCTTTTTTTTTCTTTTTTTTTTTTGGATCTGATTAATGTCTTTTTGTTTGTACATGCACTGTAAGTATATTAAATTTTCTTTTTTGAGTCATGCATATCATACATCGTAAATTAATTGATTCTTTGTTGTATATGTGACATAGCATTATCTTTTTTTTTATTTGTGACATGTACAGTATTTAAAGTGCTACATGGACATGGTCCAAATGAGTTTTCATAATTATATGTTTCTGTCAGAAAAAGTATTTTATTTATAATTGACTTTTTCCATCTGGTTTTCTTGATCACCAATAAATATTCATGTCAGGGCTGATGAAACATTTCTTTCTTTTTATTAAATTTGATTTTTAAATTGTCCATTTGAAATATGTAGATCAGGAATTTAAACTTTTTGAGCTGATAATTTTTGCCCAAATGCATTTAGAATTTAAAGCAGTCTGCCCCATTTAGGTTCAACTAATGGCAAATTTTTGTTTTGGGAAACTGTCTTAACTGTGGCCAAATTTTGATAAAATTTTGAACAATGATTACTTATATTTACTTTTAAATATGCAAAATGAAAGTGCATAAATATAAAATACTGAAAAATTATGAATGTTTATCTCTCCTTTGTGTCTAATGTACATCAAAGGAGGGGGGGGGACTTTAATGGAAATTAACACCGAAATCTGCCTATGTATTTTAAATGAAACATTGTTTTTAGCACAAACTGTGAAGTTAAACATTTCTTGTTAACTTCATTATTATATGGTTTGCTGGGATGTAACTTTCGACCTACCACATTAGAAATTTATGAAATGGCTACTGTTAACACAATTTCTGCCAGCAAAAAATTGCATGTAGTGTAATTTAGATCATAAATTCTACCCTTACCAGCTGTATTTAACATTTTGCATGCTAGATGTACACATTTGGCTAGATAAGGGATCAAAACTTGCATTGATATGGCTTTTGATGAACAAAACTGCATTTGGTCAAACATACTCTTTCTTGACCATTCTCTGTGATCAAGAATTAACATTGAATATTACAATGCATCTTTGTATATTGTTGTGTTGTCAATTAAGCCAGACAATTTCTGAAATTGTAAAACTCGATATTGGTCTGTCAAAAATTGTTGCATATGTAATAAAAGAACTATTTCTGTACAAAATAGTAATTAAACTTTTTATTTTACGTAGTCTATTTTAATATACAGCAGGTTCTTGCAGCAAGGCTACTGATCCCACATTTGGAACTGGGTTGCTTTAAATTTTTAACCTCCATAATTCATTCAGTTAACATGCTCAAAGGGATAGCTAATTTTGAATCGCTGTAAACATTATTCATAATATCCAATAAGTTTATAAATTCTAAAACTACAGATACTTAGGAAAATTCTATTCCCCATAGTATACAAATGTAGCAGTGTAGGCCTACTAAAATATTCTGCATTTTTAGCAAGCTTCTTATGTTGTGTACAATTAGTTTTGTTCAGGTCATAGCCCTTAGGTTAAAGATTGGAAAAAGGAGTGGGGCTTGTAAAAAAAAAATCAGCTTTAAAATATAAACTTCATGTGCCAATAACTGTCATCACATAGTTTTGAGGCATGAAATCAAGTAATCTTCAGATACATGTACTTTGGTATTTTCATTTTCGTAAAGGTGGCTAATAATAGCCTTGTAGTCTTCTCGTACGAAAGTTCGAGGCAGAATAGGCACGGCTAAGACACGGAATCCGCACGGGTTTTTAAAAAGCCATACGGGTTCTGCATGTCCAAGACACGGACACGGCTTCCGTGTTTGAAAGTGAGGAATCCTCACTCACAGAAACCCGTGTGGAGGCACAGAATCCGTGTCCCAGGGAGATGGTTTTTAACTCGGGCGGGTTTTGCTTCAAACTATTTATTTATATCTCACGGCTTTTAACTGAACATGCTCAATCATAACTTCCTTTATTTGAATATTAAATTGGAGGGATTCATGGTTATGAGCTAAGAATGTGTCTTTTTGCTCTAGTTAAAAGATTTTAAACTAATAGGTCAGTTGGAATTGTATTTATGTCAGTCTGGGATAATTTCTTCACTTTTGAACTAAATGCATGCAGTAAGTGTAATCTAGAATAAATAAGTCAATTTTTCAATTTTCATGATCTTCCTGCATTGCAATGTTGACAATGAACATGATGAAATAGTTTAGGTTTATTTGAATGACTTTAGTCATGTTAGTTGGACTTTCACTTATAATTATAATCGTTTATTGTATATATTTTATGTGACATCACTGTGCTAGTGAAAGTTTTATTTAAACTAAATTCTTTCTCAGATTGTGCAAACTTATCTACTTAAGATTAAATTACAATTGAATATTGTACATTATCATTAAAATCTTAATTAAAAACTATCATGGATTGTAACTGATAAAGTTAAACTTTAACAGAAAGTAAATGGACACATTCATATAAGATTTTTAACTTTTAAAATTCTAAAAATAAGCATTAATGTGAGGCAATGTGAAGTTAGTTTGGATTCAGTCACCATTTTGGCATCCACAGTGACCTAGATCTAAACAAATGCACAGATCCCGTGACTCCTTATATGGTATGCAGCACGGCTTTCAAAAAAACCGTGTCTCCATAGATGGAAAAGGACACAGGTTTACAGAATCCGTGAGTCCATTTATGGAAACTAGCACGGCTTTCTGACACGGGTTTTGTAAAACCGTGTGATCTCATTTAAATATTTCGGCCAATATCCCGTGCCGTGTCCGTGCCTCAACTGCTTTCCATACATACTTTACATAAGAGCATGGAATGTTAAAGCACGGGTTTCTGAGCCGTGTCAAAGCCGCCCGGACTGTTTCGTACGAGTTCATGTACAACAGAGAAAAATACTTGGTATGTAAATGTGCATGAAATCTTTTTTATTGCTTTAAATTTTTTATTTGATTTTCATGGGTGCTCTGGTTTGCAAACATTGAAGGATGAAGGACACCCGGTCCCTGCGATCCAGTATATCTACTGTCACATAAGGGATGGCCAAACTGTCGTACAGTCTTTTTAAGTAGGTTGTGTACGTGTGTAGTTCCTCCAATGTCGACACCAGTCTCACCTTGTCATCCGAGATGCACTCAGGCTGAGGTTCAATAACGAAAATCACAGATGACTGTAACCTAAATAAGATTGGGAAACAACAAAATTAATCTAATTCATTTTTAATAATATCTAAGTAAGCTTCCAGAGTGTGTAATTTCTTGCATAGGGATGGAACACTTCCTCGGATGAACAGATTAAGCTAAATACATGTATATGCTACCTGTGTATCATCTGTTGGAGTCCTTTTGTGTGTTGGATTCTCTCCAAAGCCTCAGGTCCAAGATACATCTCCGTGTATGCCATTGGATCTAGACACCGGTCACAAAGAAAATCTAAATACAGAACCCAATTAATTTCTACAGATTTGAGTCAAAATATATGGAAATTAAAGGTACTGTGAGCAGTGAGCTCACTAAATGATAACCCCCACCTCCCATATGATTATAATGGCAAAGTCCATGTTTTGCTCTAAGAGACCCGAAATAAGTCAGATTATAGGAGGTGCACAATGGCATTATGTAATAAAGAATCTGTGAAAGTATCATTAAATGTTATTAAAAGGTAAACATGTAGGAGCAGATGAGGATAAGCGTAACGGACAGACGGACGGGCGTAAGCGGGGGTGGGATGGGGGTATAAAAACTGGTATTGTTGTCAAAAATCTTTTTGGGGGGTGAGGATATTTAATTCATACACATTGCAGGCTAGTCCAAAATATCTGACGTTTCTGGCTCGTAAAATATCAAAACCGCCAAAAGGCCAGAAATACGTCAGATATTTCGGACCAATATCAGGCAAGTACCAGAGAAGGA
>PRKT01000143.1:204100-235963 GCA_003671525.1 Saccostrea glomerata
TCTGCTACGCTCTAGAGTCCCCGCAACTCTTTTAATACCACTGAATGACTTTTAATGAAAGTTTCACACAATCCTTGCTTCATAGTTCCATTGTACACCTCCTATTTACTTTTTGATCGGACACATATTTTGGGTTTCCTATAGCAAAACATTGACACTGCCATTTTTTCTATTATATTGAAGGGAACACATCTCTTATCCGCAACTCCTCCTATACCACTGAGTAAAATAGAGTGGAGGTATCATTGAGTAAGCTCAGTACTCACAGTACCTCTAGTTTAACAGGGGTCTGTGTTTTCTATTGAGTGGGTTCAAAGGTTATTTTTAGTTGCCCTTTACTCTTTTAAATTTAATAACTCCGCGAATTTCAGAAGAGTCTATCCGTATCCCCACCCTCTAGATCCGCGCAAGCTTAGTCAATCTACAAACCTCTTCTTCCAAGGAAGTTGTCCTTTTCAATTTTAATATTAGCTAAAAGAATTTCGGTGTTCAATTGTTCAAAAACTTGAGGACAACGCTCTGGATGAAAGTCCGTTCTTTGCCAGCCGTGTGTTTCTATGATTCGTCTGGCTGTTTCCTTTTCTATCCTTACCCCCGGGAGATGAGGACAGAGGTCCTGTATAATTGTAGTCTTGCCCGTGCTGTGAGCACCACTTATATATATCCTAAGATGGTCCATATTCTCTTTCGGTTTTCATTTCAGTTCATCGAAACGTTGATAATATAAATCAATGTAATGAATGTTTACGTATTATCGTTGAGGAATATTTTTGTGCAGTCAATGACTTATAATTCAATGGGCAATAAAAATTGGTGAATAAAAATTGCATGCTCACTGAACACATTCAAACTTTAAACTATACTTAGTGCCGCAAGCATACATACATTTACATTGTATCGTAATGTTATATTTATAAAATGTGGTTTGATATATATATATGCAGTAGTTATCTTATATCCTGTTAAAAATCTATTTCCACCTACTTGGTAAACATTTAATTGACAAAAGGTAGTTTCGAAAAAAAAAATCCTGAAAAAAATAAATGTCGGAAATGAAAATAAAAAATGTAAATAGAAACAAAAATTTATATCTAAACACAAAATAACAAAAAAATTAAGTCTGCACTGTAATAGCATTGCATTAATGTGTATTCACATCCTCATTCTTACAATCTTATTATCTTTATAAAGATAAGATATATAAATCACAAAAAGAAAAAAAAAACAACTTATCAGTCAAAGAGGATTGATCATTTCTTCAGGACGTTTTGTGCATACCCTAACTAGATAAAAAATTATCAGTGTGTAATTTTGTTGAGAAAAATTCTTTGTCATAATTGTTGGATTGTTAATTGAGATTTATATGAAAGAGAACAGTCATTAGTAAAATGTGAATAAAATAGTTCATTCAGTTTGTTTGGGTTTTTTTGTTCGTTTTAACATTTTTTTTTTCAATACACTAAGTGGAATAAAACAAATTTTATTGATATTTTTCACTCAATGACAACAAATTGACTAAGTTTATTTTTGATTGGCTAGGCAGTACAATGTATTGCACTGAATTGCAGCAGAGTGCAGTAAGGTGCTGTTATGTTATACATGTATTTCAACAAGCACAACTAGTCAAGGGTTTAGAAACATTCCCCACCATCCACCCTCCAAAGTCACCCTTTATATACAATTTACTCTTGCAGCTAAAAATATCTTCCAAAATTTGCATAATGTAAGTTTCTTACAAAGTTCGATAATCAAATTATGCCCCTTTGAACAATGTAGACAAAACGATTATGCAAATGTTGAGGCAAAACTAACGAATTACAAGCTTGTATACTATATAAGACTAGAGAGTCACCCACACAAGTTAAAACTGGGCTTAAATGTACAGTGAGTTTTTCTCACTTATAAAAGAGAGAAATTCTTTCCGCAAACGTAATAAAAAACCTATAGGGGAGCAGCGTTCTTCATCTTGAAAGCTTCATAAGTATGACTGTTCTCAATCTACTTATTATTGTACACCCCCACTTGAAAAGTGGGAGGGTATATAGTGATCAGGATGTCCGTCTCTCTGCTACGCTCTAGAGTCCCCGCAACTCTTTTAATACCACTGAATGACTTTTAATGAAAGTTTCACACAATCTTTGCTTCATAGTTCCATTGTACACCTCCTATTTACTTTTTGATCGGACACATATTTTGGGTTTCCTATAGCAAAACATTGACACTGCCATTTTTTCTATTATATTGAAGGGAACACATCTCTTATCCGCAACTCCTCCTATACCACTGAGTAAAATAGAGTGGAGGTATCATTGAGTAATCTCAGTACTCACAGTACCTCTAGTTTAACAGGGGTCTGTGTTTTCTATTGAGTGGGTTCAAAGGTTATTTTTAGTTGCCCTTTACTCTTTTAAATTTAATAACTCCGCGAATTTCAGAAGAGTCTATCCGTATCCCCACCCTCTAGATCCGCGCAAGCTTAGTCAAGCTACAAACCTCTTCTTCCAAGGAAGTTGTCCTTTTCAATTTTAATATTAGCTAAAAGAATTTCGGTGTTCAGTTGTTCAAAAACTTGAGGACAACGCTCTGGATGAAAGTCCGTTCTTTGCCAGCCGTGTGTTTCTATGATTCGTCTGGCTGTTTCCTTTTCTACCCTTACCCCTGGGAGATGAGGACAGAGGTCCTGTATAATTGTAGTCTTGCCCGTGCTGTGAGCACCACTTATATATATCCTAAGATGGTCCATATTCTCTTTCGGTTTTCATTTCAGTTCATCGAAACGTTGATAATATAAATCAATATAATGAATGTTTACTTATTATCGTTGAGGAATATTTTTGTGCAGTCAATGACTTATAATTCAATGGGCAATAAAAATTGGTGAATAAAAATTGCATGCTCACTGAACACATTCAAACTTTAAACTATACTTAGTGCCGCAAGCATACATACATTTACATTGTATCGTAATGTTATATTTATAAAATGTGGTTTGATATATATATGCAGTAGTTATCTTATATCCTGTTAAAAATCTATTTCCACCCACTTGGTAAACATTTAATTGACAAAAGGTAGTTTCGAAAAAAAAAAATCCTGAAAAAGATAAATGTCGGAAATGAAAATAAAAAATGTAAATAGAAACAAAAATTTATATCTAAACACAAAATAACAAAAAAATTAAGTCTGCACTGTAATAGCATTGCATTAATGTGTATTCACATCCTCATTCTTACAATCTTATTATCTTTATAAAGATAAGATATAAAAATCACAAAAAGAAAAAAAAAACAACTTAACACTCAAAGAGGATTGATCATTTCTTCAGGACGTTTTGTGCATACCCTAACTAGATAAAAAATTATCAGTGTGTAATTTTGTTGAGAAAAATTCTTTGTCATAATTGTTGGATTGTTAATTGAGATTTATATGAAAGAGAACAGTCATTAGTAAAATGTGAATAAAATAGTTCATTCAGTTTGTTTGGGTTTTTTTGTTCGTTTTAACATTTTTTTTTTCAATACACTAAGTGGAATATAGAATATGGTGGCATTGTTTGGGATAATTGCTCACAAGAACTTTCAAATCTTTTGGAAAATATTCAAGTGGAAGCTGCCCGAATAATAACAGGGCTTAGGAAAAACTCATCCAGAAAGGCTCTGTATTTAGAATTAGGTTGGGAACCATTAAATAAGAGAAGGGAAAGACAAAAACTCTTGTTATTCTATAAAACTGTTTATGGTATATCCCCTCTCTATTTACAAGAAATGGTCCTTCCTTTTGTACCACCAAATCATGGTTACAATCTTAGAAATAGTAATAACTTTAATTTTGTCATACCTCAAGCAAAGACAGTCTCATATTTCAACAGTTTTCTGCCTTCTACTATTCAATTATGGAACAATTTACCACTAGAAATAAAATGTATTGAATCTTATTCAAGTTTTAAGAATGTCCTCAAGAAAACTACTGTAGATAAAATAAAGGATGTCAAGATTATTAATTATGGCAGTCGCAAGGAAAACATTCTACATTGTCAACTAAGAAATGAATCTAGTAATTTAAATGCTCATCTATATCATCAGTATCTAAGTGAAATAGCATCTTGTTCTAAGTGCAGATATCCGAAGGAGAATAACTATCATTTTTTCTTAGAATGCCCTGCATATAATAATCAGAGAAGGATACTTTTTGAAAGTCTTCAGAATGTAATAGAATTACAAAGCATGTCTCCTGGTCAAATTTTGAATACTTTGCTATTTGGGGATAGGCAATTACCTTATAAAATTAACTGTTCAATTTTTGAAGCAGTCCAACTGTACATCAAGTCTTCAAAAAGATTTTGTAGTATCTCTTAATTAAGTAAAATATAAATCCTGATATTTCTTATAATTACATTTAATTTTATTTACATCTCAGCATTTCCATGTTCCATGTATATGCTGTATTTTTCCTTTGGATAATTGTCTTTGCACTTTTTTATTTTATTTTTTTGTTTGTTTCTTATTTTATTTTTCCTCACTCAGTGTTGTTGCTTGACTAAAATTTATTTGTCTTTTGTAAATGTTACTCTTTCTTCAGTTTTGTATTTTTCTTTGCATATTTATCCTTTGCACTTTATTATTTATTTACTTATTCTGTTTGCTGTTTGTTTGCACTTTTTTACTTCCTTATCATTATATTTCATAGCGAGTATACAAACTTAGTAATAATTCTTCTGTATAACTTAATCTATTTTTTTCGTTTTGCTTTCCCAAATATAGTTCAGAAAAGAAAATAATGTAACTTAATAAGTATTATTCCATCATTGTAGATTATTGTCAGTATTCTTAACATTTGTAACCTTGACCTTGGAGAGGACTTATGTAGGCCATGCCTGATGTCCAATCCAATTATGTAATCTAACATAATAAAATATTGATTGACAAAGTTTATTTTGATTGGCTAGGCAGTACAATGTATTGCACTGAATTGTAGTAAGGTGCTGTTATATTTGTATTACAATAACCACAACTAATCAAGGGTTTAGAAACATTCCCTACCATCCACCCTCCAAAGTCACCCTTTATATATAATTTACTCTTGCAGCTAAAAATATCTTCTAAAATTTGCATAATGTAAGTTTCTTACAAAGTTCGATAATCAAATTATGCCCCTTTGAACAACGTAGACAAAACGATTATGCAAATGTTGAGGCAAAACTAACGAATTACAAGCTTGTATACTATATAAGACTAGAGAGTCACCCACTCAAGTTAAGTCTGGACTTACATGTAGAGTGAGTTTTTCTCACTAAACAAGTACCGCTAGCTGGCTATAAGCATGCAGTACTGAGAAGCGCCTGTGATTGCTCTACAATGGGCCCTTTGTTTGATCGAGTCTCAAATTGTTCACATGTCAGTCAGTCAGGCAGATAATTCTTATTGATTTTAATGTTAAACTTCATAATGATAGACATTGCATCAAGCAATTACAATGAGATGCATTGCAGCGCTGCACTAATATTTTTATTTAAGAGCATCCTGTCTGAACCTATTTAAAAAAAAAATAAAATAAATACTAATACTACGTTTTTGTTTCAACTTCCTCTTGAATTTAAAAAAATCATGTTAAACAAAATTGGACTGATGAATCTTTAATTGACATAACATTTAGTGCAGTGCATTATTACTTACTTATCCTCTCCGTGCCCCTGAGGACGCATGAGGCCGTTCAACAACGAACGCCACTTACGGCGGTCACTGGCAACAACATGCCCCTCCTGCCAACTGTTCCAGCCCAGTTCTTCCCTTTCTCTCTCAACAGAGCGTCGCCAGGTGTTCTCGTAAATTCTCATGATTTTTGATCGTGTTAATTTGACTTTTAAGTTTTACCTACTTTTCAAAATTGATAATTTTTTTTTATAACTTTTGATTGAAAAGAGCTATTTTTTTTATTTGCTTGTTTTTTTTATCTGAAATTTATTACAGGTCTCAAAGAGCAAAACATTGACTTTGCTATTATAATCATATAAGAAGGGGGTTATTATTTAATGAGCTCAGTACTCACAGTACCTCTAGTAATTCAAGTGAAGTGCAATCTTTAATCAAATAGTTTACCGACTAAACCAGATTTCATCTCAGTATCTACAAACATTATTGATAACGTTGCAGAAGCATTATACACATACATCCTTGTAGGAATGGTGTTTTATCATCAGTGCTTGCTATATGTTCAAAGCATGAAAGGATTAAGGGGTACAAAAAAATCTATTTACTGGTCCTTAACACCCCCCCCTAAAAAAAAGGCCTGAGGGCTAGGGTTTAAAGCATCAAAATTAGTGTTATCTATTCATTACTCCTGTATATCAAGTAGTCAAACTGTAGGCATGACTTTAAAGGTGAATAGACACAGATGTGAAGTTAATATTTTCGGAAATTTTCTGTATAATATTACGTACGACTTTATATTTACAGTATTTAACTGATGATCTAGATGCATGGCCACATAATGTTCATAAGTACCACTTCCAAAATTGTGAATTTCATGACCTCGTGGTCTCAGGTTCTGGTGTTAGGACGGGGTTCTATTGATGATATACTGAAACTAACTACACACATGTTGAGCATGGGTGCCTCTCTCTCAAAACTGTGAATTTCATGGTCCTGGATCAGGGGTTCTGGTGTTAGGATTGGGTTCTATTGTTTATACAATGAAAATGCCTTAATGCTTCGAAAATATTCTTCTCAGCTTCTTGGTATTTTAAATTAAGCAACCTAACTACATACATACATGTTCATGTAGTAATGATAAGCAAGAGTAAAACAGTTTACCCCCTTTTTGGAGCAAGTGTATGACAATAAAGAATACAATATATATATATTTTTTCCAAGTAAAACAAAATTGCGTTATAGAATTAAAACAATTTTTTTTTAATTCTACAAATGTGAAAAAACCGAAATTGACGTTTTATTAATAAAACTCAGATCGACGTTTTAGATTTTAACAAGCAAATTCAAAGAATTGTGGTCCCCCGCTTTCGGTGTCTCTTTGGGTGAGATGTCAGTTTTAATTTCATTTTGTGTCTAATATGAACGCCCTATCATAAGTCATCTATTCAGAAATTATCACTGAACTCCAAGGTCAAGGTCAAAGGGTAATGTTCTTGGTATCCAATGAAAAGTCTTCTCAAAAGGATTACATATGTGAAGTATGAAAGCCCTAGCCCTTACCATTCAAAAATTATAGTCAAGGTTAAAGTTTTCTCATAAGTACAAAAAATCTCCTTGGTCAAGGTCATAAGGTCAAGGTTGTTGGTATCAAATGAAAGGTCTTGCCACAAAGAATACATGTGAAATATGAAAGTCCTGGCATCTACTGTTCAAAAGTTGTGACCAAGGTCACAGTTTTTGAAAAGTAGGTCAAACTCCAAGGTCAAGGTCCAAGGGGCAAAGGTCTTGGTGTCCATTGAAAGGTCTTCTCACAAGAATTATATATATGAAGAATGAAAGCCCTAGCCCTTACCTTTCAAAAGTTATGGTCAAGGTTATAGTTTTTTCATAAGTACAGAAATCTCCAAGGTCAAGGTCAAAAGGTCAAAGTTGTTGGTATCCAATAAAAGGCCTTGCTACAAAGAATACATGTGTGAAATATGAAAGTCCTAGTACCTACCTTTCAAAAGTTATGGTCAAAGTAAAAGTTTGAAATTTTTGTTTAAAAGTGGGTCAAACTCCAAGGTCAAGGTCAAAATGTCAAATTTGGTGGTACCCAAAGAAAGGTCTTGTCACAAGGAATACACATATGAAATATGAAAGTCATAGCTCCACTGAATCAAAAGTTATGGGCAAGGTTAAAGTTTTTGTGACGGACGGACAGACTGACGGAGAGACGGACGGACAGACGGACGGACGGACAGACGAATGAGATTTAATGTCCCCTCGCTTTCGCGAAAGCGGGGGACAAAAATCGGCTAAAGGTCGTACAGAATTTGGCGCGCTTTAGCATTGTGACGTAAAAGTGAATCTATTCGTAAAATTTTACGTTATATATTCGTTACATGTACATTTGGAATATTATGATTCATAAGGAACTTTGATAAATCTGATAAGGTAAGTGAAATATTAATTATTTTTAATAAATCTTTGTAAAAGGACTCGGTGGTCTACAAGAAGTGAACTAGTAAAACAACGAAACTAATTTATTGAAAAGAAAAACACTAAAGTACATGTAATTTGTTGTTGTTTTTCTTAGATTTTGTTAGAATTTTTTTGTACTCTGTCTTACTTTGGAAAAAAAATCTGAAATTCTTTTTTTTACGAAAACTTTCAATAACGTTGCTAAGGATGATGCAGGGTGAGTCGTTGTGTTGTGACAACAAGCTCATAGTAACGGCATCAGTCGTAGCGAACGGACGTGCAAAGAATTCAGAGCAAAACAACCAAAAAATGACTATGAAACGAAGACTTTCATCTGAGGATTTCTGTAGCGAAGGGAGCATAATGGTATAAATTACCTTTATGAATATTCTTTTAGTTACATAAATTCCCAAATATAGAAATATTCATTGTAGTAAAAATTTATGAATACTCCTTATCATAGATCAAACTCGAAAGAATTGTTCGAGGGTTTAATTAGTCAATTTCGCTAGAAATAAAAGACAAGGGTTCCAAAATTACACACACACCTTAAAAAATGATCGTTAAAAATGTCTGTTACAATTTTTTTAAAATTACGAACGATACAAGATCATAGACGCCCTGTTGAGATACAAATACATATGTGCATTATTTAGCTACCTTCGAAGCTAACGTCCCGTTGGGAAAAGCCCGATTGAAATTTTTGTTTTTTCTAAATTTTATAAGAACATTTTTTTGAGTTCTTTTTTAATTTATAAGACAGAAACAGGTTCATGGAAAGCAGAAGCGGTCGTCCCTTTTTCTGAGTCTTTCTGTTGTAGTATTAATTTGAAATTTGTCATTTTGAATCTGCTAGACACCCATTTCATTCCATCCCACACACTTTTTCCCCGTGCGATCGAACTCGGTAAATTTCACCCTGTAAAAATAATTTACCGAAAAGAAAGAGTTAGAGACCCCCCTTTCCCAAAGGTATTTGAGTTTCGACATTTTCCTTTTTAATTAATTTTTTTATTTTTCTTATTTTCTTTTGCTTGTCAAATATTTAGAAAGCCAACGTTCCAACAGACATAAAAAATATTTAAAACCTTTTTTTTCAAAGTTTCTTTTTTACGAAAATAATTATTGGCAATAACGTTGCTAAGGGTGATGCAGGGTGAGTCGTTGTGTTGTGACAACAAGCTCATAGTAACGGCATGAGTCGTAGCGAACGGACGTGCAAAAATTTCAGAACGAACAAATTGAAAATTGACAATGAAACGACGATTTTCATCTGAGGATTTCTGTACTGAAGGGAACATAATGGTATAAAATACCCTTATGAATATTCTTTTATTTACAGTTTATTCTTAAAATGGAGATATTATTAGGCAATGATTTTTTATGAATGCTGCGGGGATCAATTTCGCCAGAAAAAAATACAAACGCTTGCAAAATTACACAATAAATAGTAAATGAAAAAGGAAGAGTTTCGTTTTTTTTTTTTTTATGAAAAGCAGTTATGAAACTGCCTGTAAATTGTACAGATACATGTACCTGTATACTTGAGCTTACTTATTGAGTGTTTTTGTTGTTGTTTTTTTTAAATACAATTTTACTAGAACATTTTTGTGCTGTCGTTCTTGTTTTGAAAAAGAAACACATGCCCGAATAACTGATTGGCTTTTTAGTGTAATTGTCTTTTTTATGCAGTCTAGCTATGTTAATTAAATTGCATTATGAAGTTGCTTGAAACACAGCCCCTTTCCCAGTTTCGGTTCCTGTACGGTCGACCATGGCAAATTTCATTATTTGTTCCAAAAAGTTAGAGAACGTCCCCCACCCCGGAATTAGATTTTCGAGTAAAGACAGTTTACTTTGAAAAAAAATTGCTGGCCCGGGGAGGGGGGTCTTTACTCCCGGGTTTATAATTGAAATAATGTTAGGCCTGTGTTCCAATTTCGTCAGAAATACAGAAATAAATCAGGAATGAAAGATGAAAAGTTCCTGTTTTTAAATAAATACTGGGCCATTCCAAGTTTTTTCTCTGTTTAGCGTCCATCCATCTTTCAAAAACCTAGTTACCTATTCGGCGTATTCGCAAAAAACACAAGTCAAAAAAAATAAAACACATTTTATAGTAATAAGAATGATGTAATTCAAAAGATATGATTTCATTTATCTATTTTTTATAATGAAAGTTAATTTCTTCAGCAAAATGAAGGTATTAAATACTTAAACTATTCCAATAATGAAATATTAAACAAATATTTAGAGATATTGCTGGAAATCATAAATTTTGACCTGAATAATTAGTTTTTGGACTCCTGATTCTGTTTGTTTTTGCTAACATGGGGTGTCAAAAACCAAGGCGCACGCGGACGCTAAACATAGAAAAAAACTTGGAATGGCCTTAGACAATAAATAAACAAACAAATTAAAAAAAAAATGAAATAAGAGCATAAGACTTCTTGTAAAATGTGCAAATACGCGTTTGAATAAATTCAAGGAAAATTAAAAAAAAAAACGAAGTGTTGTTAAAGAAGCTTTACATTTCTACACATAATTGGTTTACATGCAGAAATTAAAAAAAAATGTTTCTTATATATTCTAGGCAAAGAAACGAAAGATCAGACGAGGAAAGAAAGGCGGGAGGAAACAAAGCCCTCGTTCGTCTTCTGACTCCTCCAAAGTTCTCAGGACAGAGTCGTGTGCATCAGATACCTCTAGCCACAGCGGTGAAACTACAGGCAAACTATCAGCTGCTGAGGAATATGCATTGATTTCTCAGGAAATATGTGACTTTGAAGCTGCTTGTGCATTAATTTCTGAGGAGATACATGACTTAGAAACTGCTTGTGAAGTTTCGCAGACAGATTTTGCTGCAAACACTCTTGACAACAATGAGGTTGCGGGCGATACAAATGTTTCAGTGGAGCTGCAACAAGACTTTCAATCAAATGATGGGACAATCAGTGAAATCAACAATAATACATGTCTTCTCTCACAAGAAGACATTCTTGGATTGTTTCAAGGACTGAGCAACACCTACAATCTAGCAGAGGTGTCTCCGCAGGAGCAACCTTTTCATGTTGTGTCCGACGGTTCCTCTATGTACCTAGTGGGTCCTCAAAATCAGGTCTACATGTCACTGGTACCACCGACTGGAAGTAGTGCTGCTACCACAACAGACTCTCAAATGGTGTGTACCGTTCACAACAACCCTGACCAATCTAACCAACTCACAGACAACATTAACAAATGGGTAAGTCAGTCTTTCTCTCTATTTCTGAGTCTTGCTCCCTCTCTCTCTTTCTCCTTACTCTTTCTTTCTCTCAAACAAGTTTCTATCTTTTCTTCTATTTTGTCTTCTTCTCTTTCCTAGCAACAGTTCACTTCCAAGTCTTTTTCTGAGAGAATCAAGGAAAGGCTTGATAACTGGGTAAGAATTTAGAGAATGGTTTGATATAATTACAGTAACTTGACATTCTCTCCCAGTCTTTGCATTCTCTTTCATGGGGGAATTTGAACTTTAGGTTATGGTCTTTATGGTTAGAAATATGTGTGTGGGTTGTGTAAGAGGGTTGGGGGGGGGGGGTTGATTCAATCTGAAGTGCTCATTTCTTTCAAAACTGTAAACAACTGTTGAAAATACTCGAAAATCTTTTCGAATTATCATCTATATCATTAAAACTCATTTTATTTTGATTCTTTCTTTTCAGTATGATGCGACAATGGATGTTGATCGGAGAGAGGCGGATCACCTGAGATATCCCTCTCATCTGGTAAGTGTCTCATTAACGTCACTTTCTTTCAGTTTGCACATGAAGGCAAGAGACTTAAACTAATAATTATACCCAAAATATTATGAAAAGTATATCTTTATTATTAATCGAAATGTACATCTGTACCGTTATTACACCCAGAATGGTTCTAAATTGTTAAAAGGCGACTGGGTCTTAAGGGATGGGTTTTAAAATAGTTATTCGCAAATTAGGGAACGATAGGGACAACTATCCTCCCGTAACCCTCCCTCCTTTTAAACCATTATTATGGTGTATATTCAGTTTAATAGTGGTCAATACACTTTAAAATATAAATGTTTTTTTTCCAGCTGGAATGGTCTGAGCGTGTGAAATTCAGTCACCAGCGCAAATGGAAAAGGCTAAAGTACCACGAGCCAAAATACAGTGAGTGGGATTTCCTCTGAGAAACATTTCCATGAATGGGACAGTTTTTTTGTGTTGCAGTGCTATAAACTCTCTGGGCCACCCTGTGACATTTTCATGAATGGGACAGTTATTATGTGTTGCGGTGCTATAAACTCTTTGGACCAAACTTTGACAATCCATGTCAACCCATCAGTTGTCTTTCAAGACTTTTTAAACGTTTGAAAACACAAACATAATTCATTTATTATTTTTTTATTTATTTTTTTGTTGTTGTTGATTATTTATTAATTGGTTGGCAATTTTTTCTTGGCAAATTATGTTATTACGATGAAACATTATTGGCAGACAGCTACAGTAAGCACTATGTGCTATCTTATGAAACATTTTAATGTTTGTTATCATAATTATCATTTTTAATTTTTTGGCACCAAATGTTTTGGCTGTGAATCTAAGTGGCCATTAAGAGTTGGTCCTGCATGCTTTAATTACTTGTAAATATTTTAATTATTATAAGATAATTACTTAAAATTGTTCGATTGTTTTATAAATAAACTATATGGTTACATTATCTATCTCTTGCTTTCTCTCTGAAGAAACCATATAAATAAAAACTTATTTCCCCTTGGCAATACTGTTTATTCCCGTTTTACACACATTTGAATTTCAAGCATAGAAATAATGTGTGCAATAAGCGAATTTGACCAGGTGAGATAATTCGTTAATTGGTATAGTCTTTATCAAAGTTGGTAGATAGGGTAAAGGTGAACCTATAGGAGAGAATTGGAAATAAAATTAGAACAAACTGACACAATATGCCATAAAAAATGACATCTCATCCACATAGACACCGAAAGCATATATAATATAATTTATAATCTTCTCTTCATACATTTTCCTATGTTTTCATGTACTTGAAATTGTACCTTGACCCATGGAGAGAACGATCATAGGCATTTATGCCTGCTGTTCAATCCATTTCATTATATGAATAAAATATATTTTAAACTATAGACACCGAAAGCAGGGGACCATAATTCTTTTTTTAAATAAGTTACGTCAGGTGCCTGTGACCTAAATGTATATGGACGTAATACATATATAATATATTTTACCTATTGACTGAACCGCGAAGTTTGAAAATGAGAATGGAACAGATATCAAATGCACACCTACAATCACACAAACGTAAAGAATGAGAGAAAGATTAACGATCTCAAGCATCTAACCATCGCAGCTAAAATATTTAGTTTCATGTATATTGAGTTAATATATAGATATGTACATGCTTGTTGCTTGATTTATATTTTATAATTAGCTCAGTTTTAAGGTCCTGGAAGAAGCATTTTTTGGATATTACATTGTATATTACTAGTTTCATTAAACACTAAAAATTCCGAGAGCTAAACCGATATTTGATAAATTCTGCAATCAATAAGAATATTAAATAAATAAAATGATCGAACTTTCTTTCCGATCAAAAGTCCGTATTGGTTCACTAATGACGATTTTGCATGATTTGGTTTTACTGTCCAGCACGCACAGCTGAAACCGGATCTGGCGGAATCAGCAATCCTGGCGTCAGACTGAGAACAGAGCGACATCCTCACACGGGACCGAACAGGTAAAATTTTCTCTAACTGAGCTACACAGAAATTTGGAGTTATTTTTTCACCTTTCAATGTTTTTTATGAAGGGAAGGAAAATTAGATAAAAGATATAAATGTGTGATTTGTGGTTAAATGTTACCTGATGGCAAAAGTAAGAGTGCGAATAAAATTGCATTTACCATAAAGATACGGTATATGGAATATGGAATTTTAGTTATTCTTTATTACAGAAGGCACAAATATGCATTTTCTAAGACGATAAAATCTTTTGATTATAGTTTATCAAAATCACTATTGAATTCAATAAAGTATAGAGAAAAAGTATAGAGAAATATACATGTTCATATTTAATATAAATATGTATCCTAAATGCATATTCATTCAGTAATCACTTAGGTGATTACATGAGAGATAGAGAAGAAGAGAGAGAGAGAGATTTGAGAAATAGCTAAAATTTTATTTTACATACGAATTATGTGTGTTCTTTTTCTCAGAAAAATGGATTTAAGAATAATTTTAGTGGTGTGCATTGTCATTAGTGGTCATGTTCCTGTGTCTTCTGGTAAGGTTTTTTTTTCAAATATTCAGCTTGAAATAAACACAATATCAAAACAATATTTGAAAGATGAATTTATGACGTCACAGATGAGGATATCAAATATAGATAACATTTTAGAAACCTGAATTACAGGGGAATCAAGCTGTGGAACTAAGGGAGACGTGGTGTTTTTACTGGATAACTCTGCCAGTGTATCGAGCTCAGACTTTAAGCTCATGTTGGATTTCGTCAAGGGTATTGTGAAGGAATTTGTGTTGAGCGAAACTCAAGTACAGGTTGGTTTGGAGACGTTTGACACAGGAGTCCGGACCGAGTTTAAGCTTGACTCCTACAGTAACACCCAGGACGTTCTGGACGCCGTGGACAAGGTGTCTTACGTGGGGGGAGGGGGCACCAACACAGGGGACGCCCTGGAACATCTCAGGCTCAAGTCCTTCTCTAAAGCATTCGGTAAAGAACATTTCAATGATCGGTTTTTCATGATCGAGTATATCAACAGCAAAGTGTTCAGAATCTAAATACAAAAGTTTAATTCAAAACACCATTTTACTTAAGAGGAACAGAGGTGTCTGGAGGTGGGGGTTGATATGTATAAACAAGATGTGTTTGTGAAACACTGATGCCCCCGTATGGCATCATATAGCTAGGGTTGAATTCTCTCAAATGCATGTCAAACTCCAAAGGTCAAAGTCAAAAGGTCAAACTTTGGTATCAAAGGAAGGTCTTGTTACAAGGAATACACTTGTGAGATATGAAATCCCTATTTCTAACTGTTCAAAAGTTAAAACCAGGGTAAAAGTTTTTACAAAGTAGGTCAAACTCTTAGGTCAAGGTCAAAAATATTTATACCAGCTGAAATGTCTTGTCACAATGAATACACATGTAAAGGATGAAAGCCTTAGCTCCAAAAGTTATGGCCAGGGTTAAAGTATGGTATTTTTTGTAAAAGTAGGTCAAACTCCACGGTCAAGGCCAAGAGGTCAAGTTTGGTGGCACCCAAGGAAAGGTCTTGTCACAAGATATACACCTGTGAAATATGATTTCCATAGCCTCATCCAATCAATAGTTATGGGCTAGGTTAAAGTTGACAACAGACAGACAGAGAGACTAACAGACAGAAAACAGAAAGACAGGACAAAAAATATACCCCGGGATCTTCCGGGGGCATGAAATATTCATTTCATTATATAAATGTACGGTATATTTATTCTTTTAAATCTTTTCTTATTTACTGTACATTAAGTACTAAGATGAACCTAAGGACATTCTTATACCGGTATGTACCTGTATTATAGAGGTAGCCATTGGGGGTTTTCATTGCTCAATATTTTTCGTAATATAGTGCAATATTATACATTTATTGACTGAGTTCGAGGACAACATGCGTTTTGTCGGACCCAAGAACCAAACTGTTTGCCTAAGGCTGTTAGGACGAAGGCAGAGTTTGGTTCGAGGGTCAACAAAACGCGTTTTGCCCGAGAAAACAGTTTATAAATGTTTTGTTATACCTTTTGTGTTAATATTTTTTTTTACATAGTAAACTTCAGGTCCGTCACAGTTAAACACTAACGAATGCAAATGAAATTAAGCTCCGCCCATTTTGTGACGTAAGCGGCCCAACATCTCATCGACCGGTCCAACATCTCACTAAGCGAGCAAACATCAATTTTTTTATGCCCGCTCAGAAAAACATTACTAATGTTAGACTTTTTTCGTATACATTTGTATGGGAACAAATTTTTAAAGGTATAACAAAGCTTATTTACACATTTAAATGAATACTTTAATATCTTTTAAAAATCACTATTTTTAAAAATCTTTTTATGTTCCGCTTTCACCTGCATGTACTTGCTTTATGCTTTAATCATAATTGTTACAGGCCATCGACCTGGGGTACCCAAACTGGCCATAGTTGTGACTGATGGTGTTTCCTCTTACAAAAACCGCACCACTGAGCAAGCCCGACTGGCCCAGAACAGCGGTATAATGATAATGACGGTAGGAGTGGGGAAAAGCACAGATCTACAAGAATTACAAGACATTGCCAGTGACCCCGACTCCAAATACCTCTTCCACATAGACACGTTCGTTGGGTTAAATATGATTAAAAGCACTCTAGCGGCAGCAACATGTACAAGTATGCATATCACTTGCAGCTATCGTCACAATTTTGAACATTTATATTAAGAACGTCAATTTTATATGTATTCTTCTTATTTTTAGAGTTGAAAGGACTAGCAAGTAAGTCTCAAACCTCTTGTTCAAGTTTCACAGTAATTGTCAGAATCAGGATATTTTAAATATCTTATTTTTTTGTTGTCTGTACTTGTAAGGCGACTGTAGCAAGAAAGGAGTAGCCGACATCGTTTTCGTTTTGGATTCCAGTGGCAGTGTGGGAGAAGACAACTTTGAAAAGATGAAGAATTTTACAATGGACATTGTTGATGAGTTTACGATTGGTCTAAATGCCGTCCAGTTTGGAATAGTCATATTTAGCACGCCTGTGAAAGGCGCCTTCCCTCTGAACAAATACGACAACGCAAAAGAGCTAAAGGAAGCCATCAGCGAGATCGAGTTCGTAGATGGAGAGACTCACACGGGGAAAGCACTCGAATTTTTACGCCAAAAAAGTTTCTCAACCAAAGAAGGTAATTAACCGCTTGTCCGTAAGGTACCAAAGGAATCATTACTGGAGGACTTGTATAAATAATACATGATATAAGATTCGAATATGTCAACCCTAGCATATAATAGACATTTCTTCCAATAGGAGCCAGGACCAGCCAGAAGGTTCCAAAAATCGCCATTGTGATAACAGACGGGCATTCCACGCACAAGGAGAAAACCCTGGAGGAAGCTACCAAGCTGAAGGTGCAGGGTGTGGAGATCTTCACCGTCGGAGTGGGGGACAAAGTGGATGAGGACGAACTCACAAAAATGGCTTCCAACAAAAACGTCTTCAGAGTGGACACCTTCAGCGCTCTGAATCACCTTCAGCCGCTCCTTCTAAGACAGGTCTGCACAGGTAATGATTTCAACCCTCATAAATGAACATTTCTATCACAATTTCTGTTTTTTGTATTTGTTCATTCAAAACTTAGTTTAATCTCTTTCCTTCTCCTAATTTCAGCTCCAAGCAGTAAGTATTGCATAGTGTACAGTAAATTATAACGTAAAAGAACCAATGAAAGTAATTCCTGATAATTTCTTGCATTTACAATACATGTATTGAGAACATAATACAAACCCATAAATTAAATTTCAGCATGTCTTGGGAAATCAGATGTGGTTTTCCTCCTCGATTCCTCGTGTAGTGTTGGTAAAAACAATTTCCAGAAACTGAAACACTTTGTCAGTGACGTTACATACAACCTTGACATTAACAAGAATGGGGTTCAAATGGGAGTAGAGACGTATGAGTGCAAGGTTCACACCAACTTTGAGCTGAGGCGATACCATAACAAAGTCCAAATGCAGAATGCTATTAACAACATTGATTATAAACCAGGCGGTACCAACACGGGAGACGCCATCAAGCATATGTGGATGCGCAGTTTCAGTCCAGAATATGGCAGGTTTCAGTTTTATTTGCTACTATATTTACTGCAATTATCCAGAAATGTTATAATGTCATTCTTCACTTCTTTTCAGGAAGCAGAGAAAATGTTAGGAAACTGGGTATTGTCATTACTGACGGCGACTCCAAGAGCAAAGCTACAACCTTCTATCAAGCCCACAAGGCGCGAGAAAATGGCGTCACAATGATAGCTATAGGCGTGGGAGAGATGAATGTTGAGGAACTAAAGGGCATCGCCAATGGCACGGACTATCTCTTAACGACCAAGAACTACGATACTCTGCGAGATCTAACTCAAAGTGTTACCAAAATGGCCTGCGAAGGTAGGTAAGGAATCAATTGGTTTTGTCAGAAATCGCTGCCATTTTGAGAAATAATGATCTACATGTATTTACATACTTTTTTTTCATTTCAGCTTGAAAGGAGACAAGGGAAATGCAGAGTATCTGGTTTTAAATTAAACAGACGTTATAAACAACTAGTACTTTTGTATTTCTGTACAATTCTGATAGTTCTCAGAATAACACATACTAGTACATTGTATATTGGGGGAAAACGCAAGAAAGCTACCTTTCGCAAAACAAGAGGCATAAGGGTCTTAATGGTCTTAATGGTCACCTGAAAACAAATTCTTAGATTATATTAAGATTAAGATTATATGTCGCAATTGCTAAGAAAAAGAAGAGATAGGGTAATCATTGATCGACGAAAGTCTTGTGCTAGATTTGCAACTTCGTACGTACAATACCGGTATTAAACCTACTTCCTTAACCCATTTATCCCCCTCGCCGATCTGAGTAACACAACATAAAACAAGAATGTGATATACTTTAGCCTCTCCTAGTCTTCAAACGACACAGTAAAAATAGACTTATTTTTGCCTTGAAGTGGCCTCATTCCTTCCCACAAGGGCCATGATGAATGTGCACTCCTGAGAATGCTCGCAAACTGATAAGACATGCAGGTTTTTAAAGACTTGAAACATATCCAATGATAAACGTTGATGCTGTAGTGGGACCACAGCCTACAGCCATGTTCTAAAATATGTTGGTTGATATTTTCAAAAAAAAAATTAACTTAAAATATTTTAAACAAGAGGCCCAGGGGTCAAATCGCTCACCTGAGCAACTGGCTAGGTAAAAGCAAAAATCAGTTCTGTATTGAAAAGTTTCAATATAAAAGTGGGTTCAGGGGAGGGGTTCTTGAACAAACTTAAATCTATATTTCCTACAGACACTTTTAAATAAATATGATGCATAATGGCCTTGCCGTTTATAAAATGAAAAATTCCCTTGAGATAGCCTTTATATTCCTTTGTATAACGATGATCCACTTTTATGGCTCTATTCTCCTGGTTGGTCATGATATGAACAAATTAAAATCTACATTAACTTTTTTTATGCTTTTATATTGATGATAATGGCTTTGTTGTTCTTCAATGTGAAGAAATTAACAATTTTTTCTATGTATTCTTATGTAAAATTTTGATCACAATTGTGGCCCCACTCTACCCCCTGGGTCATGATTTGAACAAACTTGAATCTACACTACCCAAGGATGCTCCCATATAAATATGAACAATAAGCAGCTTTGCTGTTCTCTAGGAGAATTTTAAAGATTTTTTTACCAGTATGTAATCCTTCTTAAAATTTTGATCACCCGCCATTGCCCCAGGCATCATGATTTGAACAAACTTGAATCTACACTACAAGAGGATGCTTTCATGTAACTATGACTAATTATGGCTTTGCTGATATTAAAAAGATTTTTCCTATGTTAAACTTTGATACCTGATTGTTGCCCCATCCTACACCTGATGGTCATGATTTGAACAAACTTGAATCTACATTGCAAGAGGATGCTTTCATGTAACTACGACCAATCATGGTTTTGCTGTTCTTGAGAAGATTTTCTCAATGTATTCCTATGTTAAACTTTGATACCCAACTATGGTCCCCTCCTACCACCGGGGGTCATGATTTGAACAAACTTGAATCTACACTACCCGAGGATGCTTCCGTGTGAGTTTCATTTTTCCTGGCCGAGTGGTGCTTGAGAAGAAGATTTTTAAATATTTTTCCTATGTTAAACTTTGATACCCAGTTAAATTAATCTTTAACTGGATGCATTCCATTCATTAGGGATGAATGGATCTGCACTATCTGCTAAAAAGCATATCCATGTCATTCTGAAATTAAATTTGATAACAAAGATTTTTTTGTTACATAGATTTATAACAAGAGGCCCATGGGCCACATTACTCACCTGAGTAACTTTGACCATGGTATTCTTTAGATTTCCCCTTTGTAATACGGTTATACCTATTATGACCTTGCCCTACCCGAATGGGTTATCATTTGGAATTTAGACTACCCAAGGGCCAAGGATACTTCAACATTAGTCTCAGCTGATTTTCAAAGATTTTTCCTATTTTTATTCAATGTAAAACTTGTTTTCCCTATTATGGCTTCAGCCAACCCTCGGAGGTCATGATTTTAACAATTTACATTACTCCAAGATGGTTTTACATAAGTTTCAGCTCCAGTGGTTCTTGAGATTTTTCGTATATGTTTCAATGTAAAACTTGGATTCTCTATAGGGCCCAACCTATCCCCGGGGGTCATGATTTTAACAATTTAAAATCTACATTACCCCAATGATACTTTCACAAAAGTTTGAGCTATTCTTGCCCAGTGGATCTTGAGGAAATTTTTTAATAACCTGACCCTATTTTCTTTTCTTGATGATCTCCCCTTGCAACGGGACTTGGCCCTTTTTAAACAATTTAAACTCCCCTTTATTCAAGGGTGCTTTGTAGAAAGTTTGGTTACATATGATCAGTAGACTTTTTAGCTCAAGTGAGCTAAAAATGGCAGCAAAAAATGGAAATATTTTCAAAACTGTCCACAACCTTTTTGTGAATTAACACAAATATCTTTTCTATCAAGTTCACAGGCCAAAGTTGTCAAAAACATTCTTGCTTAGGATGTGATCTGTATTGAATTTAAAATTTCTCCCTGATGGAAAATGAAACTTTCTGAATTTTCTATCTACTTTCTGAACAGTAACTCCCCATTCTAACCTCTGTCACAGCAGCTGATGACATGTATCATTCACTATAACACTTCTTAAAACATACCTAGACTTTATTACTTAATCTGATGGAGAATTCTACATGTACAATGGTAGAACACACTTCACTTGATCTGCTTAACAATGAATTCATCCAGTGTGTCTTATTTGCTGTTAACTGACTGTTCTTTATTTCCAGTTGCTGTTCACTAATTTGTTGAGTTAGATTTTTGCTGTTGACTAATTTGTTGAGTTAGATTTTGTACATGTCTCTAGTGTTCTCTAGGCAGGCTTTAAGAACTTCCTGTACTGAGATGTTTTTAAGTCGAGCCACTTCCTCTGCCACTGTGACACACAGCCCTGGGTGAGAATAATTCATGGACTCCTTTGGAATCTAAAATTTACAAAATTGTTTATTATTAACTCCTTTTGTTAAAAAAACTTTTGCAATAAAGCGGTTTGAACAAAGTTGAATTTGCACTATTTTAAGATGCTTCCATATAAATGAAGAACAAGTTTGTAAAATGTTTCATATGATCTACTCTGTAAAACTTTCATCACCCATTTTTGACCCTCCCTACCTTTGGGAATTATTATTTGAACAAACCTTGAATCTGCTTTTCCTGCGTATCTTTCCAAATAAATAAGAGTAAACATGGCTCTGCTGTTCTTGAGAAGAAATTATTTAAAGATTTTTTGTAAAACTTTAATTCCCAGCCCCACCTAGGGGTCATGATTTCAGCAAACTTCATTTTTCACTACCTGAGGTTGCTTCTACTTATGATCAGTTATGGCTTAGCTGTTCTTGAGATGGATAATTATTGGCTGTTTTTGAGAGGATTCTTTAAAAAGATTCCTCATGTATTTGATCAGCACTGTGGCCCCATTCTATCCCCCATTATCATGATTTGAATTCTATATCACATGAGGATGGAGAAACATTAAATCAAACAAAATATTTGGACCACTATTTTAATTCAACATTTATAATGAAAAAGAAAATTATCATTATTTTTTAAACCTGACTGACCCATTCCTAAATGTTAGACAATTGACTTACTGTTCTTGGGACAAAGTAAGGTGCATCACTCTCTAGCAGTAACCTTTTGAGAGGGATGAACTTGGCCACATCCCGGGCTCCCTTGGCTGTTCTGTATGTTACCAGGGGAGTCAGGCCAATGTACAGATTGGGGAAGTGATCCAACCAAAGTTTGGCAGATGTGAAATCTCCAGTGAAACAATGACAGTGGATTTTGTAGCATTTAGGTACCATCTGTCAATAACAAGATTAAGTTCTAAGATACATGTTTAGAGACACAATGCCATTGCAATAAGGCAATACCAATTTGGTATTAGTTTAATTAAAATAATAACCTCAGTATTTATCTTTCAATCAAAATATACAAACTCAAATGATATATCAAATAATCATATAATGTGTATTTACAAAGTTTTCCATTTGCCTTACTGATTATCTGTAAGGATGTCTAGATATTATATGTTCATATCGGTACTTGAACAGAAAGTGATTGGGGAACCTCATTCTGACCTGTTTGAGGATGTCCAGACAATCCTCTTCTGCCTCCCTACAGTGGATGACCAGGGGTTTCCTCATGTCCAAGGCCATCCTAATCTGCTTCTTAAATACCGATTTCTGGAGCTCTTTGGTCTCAACAAATCTGAAAGCATACATAATTAAAGAAATAAGACCTTTCAATTTCTGAAAATCAAATTTCATCGACTTATTTTTTTTATTCATAAAAGTTTTCTTTAGCCTTGTTTTTTAGAGAATGTATTGATTCTTACACTCCAGAGTAATCCAAGCCTATTTCCCCCAATGCCACTACTCGGCTATTTAGCAGACACTTTCTCAACCCTTCCAAATTCCATTTGGTGAAGTCGCGTGCATTTTTCGGATGACATCCGAATGTTAACCAAACATTTTCCTCTTTACTTAAACTCCTCCAGAGTCCTAGATTATAAAATATAATAAAGATGTAATTACTGCAAGGTTTTAATCTGATGATCCATGCATCATATAATCATAACTGTATACAGGGTAATTTTTGCCCCACTTTATTTTCGCCTTTTCAATCTTGCAAACAATTTTGCTCCATCTTAAATTCATGCACCCTTTACAGTTTTGTTTAAGAAATTATAGTGTATTCTTTGAATTCACCCCGTATTATATTCACCCAATAGAGATAAGGGCAAAAGGGGCGAAAATTTCCCTGTATACAGTAATTATTATCTGAAGTCAATCCCTTTACTAAACCTCAATAGAAAAGCTCACGAATACAAACCAAGTTTAAAAGTGGCAGACTCAACATATTTAAGAGTGTACACCCCCTTCCTAATTGTCACATGGTACCATCTTTGAAAAGAAATAAAATATAAGTGTGTAAATAAAAGGCTTTATCCTGCAACTACCCCTTGCATTGACCTAATAAAGGTAACCCTAAAAATCCAAGAACTGCCACTGGTATAAAAATAACTGCATTTTAACTGTGCAATTCTGTTAAAATATAAAATAATTATATATAAGATAAAATAATTATATATAAGAACAAATTAGGATGTCTTCTAATCAACACAGGTAGATTTAAAAGCTTACCTTCTTGTTTAAAACTGTTTGGATTACAGAAAACTGCTACACATCCAAGGTAACTTGAAGGGAATGTTTTCATGTTCTGCACTTGAAAATCTGACCATCTGCCCTTAAAATCAAGCCTGTTAAAGAGAAAGTCGATGTGACAGTGTGAATCTATGTAGCCCACACCATAGACGTTACATCTCTCCAGCAGGGCTGATCTCCAGTCCTGTGTAACTGATTCGGGGTATCTGTCCATGGTCTGCCGCTGATCGTTAAACCTGTAGGGCCTTGAGGTCGGGGTTGAATCTTCCGAGCTGGATGCCAGAAATAAATCACACCCTGAGGGCTCATCCTCTGAAGCATTGCCACTCTGACTCAGTTCTGTTACAGTATGTTGTCCCTGTCCATCTTGCTGTTGGTGTAATTCATAATACGTAGAAGCAAATGACCTTTTAATGTTTTGTGCATTGGAATTATGCTCTGAGGTTGTGGGACATGAGAGCAACCTATTTTGTTGTGTTCTCCAGTATGACACTTCACTACTACCTATGTCTAATGAACCATCCATGTGACTCCTTTCATCTCTCCAGGTTCTGGGTGTCTCTTTACAATTTTGATACAGGTGACTAGATGGGGGGCTAATGTCTTTATTGTTTGTTGGTCTGTTCTCCCTGGCTACATACTGCCCGTGAACATTAGGGACTCTCCTATGAGGAGGAATGTACACATTCTTACTGGGTAATTCTTCAGTCAGGGTGGAGCTGACTTTACTCACACCTCTACCAGCTGTATCTTTAGGCTTTTTCTTGAGATTATGATGACAGTCAACAATGTTGTGGTGATGTCCAGCATCTTCTGCTATGCTACCATGTCCTACTTCTCTACTATCTACAGTGTACAAAGACATAACATATACACCAGAATGTATACCAGGTTTTCTATTTTGATGGGTTTGGCTGCTTTAATAAAGTACTGAAGAGTTTAATAAACATAATCTGTATTTAGTTGAGTAAATACTTGTTGAATGAAGATTCAAAATATGCTGGATGAATATATTCAATACTTCACTGCGACCTAGGTTTAGGTCAAAAAATTTTGAGGTCCACAAATACATTAATCAATCTTAATTTTTTTACTATCAAAACTTGAAAATACCATAAATTGAATCACTGTGACCTACTTCAATCCAAATATTTAAACCATTACAATTGACTTACTAGATGCATGAAATTCTGACTCTCTTCTGGACCAAAATGGGTCACTGTGACCTACTATTTTTACCAATTATTAAAACCATTAAAATTGACTTATTAGATGCATGAAATTCTGACTCTCTTCTGCACCAAAATGGGTCACTGTGACCTACTTTAATCCAATTATTAAAACCATAACAAGAGAATCACTGGATGCATGAGATTCTGACTCTCTTCTGTACCAAAATTGGTCAATGCAACCTACTTTAATCCAATTATTAAAACCATCACAATTGACTTACTAGATGCATGAGATTCTGACTCTCTTCTGCACCAAAATGGGTCACTGTGACCTACTTTAATCCAATTATTAAAACCATAACAAGAGAATCACTAGATGCATGAGATTCTGACTCTCTTCTGTACCAAAATTGGTCACTGCAACCTACTTTAATCCAATTATTAAAACCATCACAATTGACTTACTAGATGCATGAGATTCTGACTCTCTTCTGCACCAAAATGGGTCACTGCAACCTACTGTAATCCAATTATTAAAACCATTACAAGAGACTTACTAGATGCATGAGATTCAGACTCTCTTCTGCACTTTCCCATTGAACTTTCATGACCTTCATGTGACGATGGATAGACGTATCTAGGAATGAAACCAAGGTGAGGTTCACCATGATGTAAACTCCTGAAGGGAAAATGTGAAGCATGTGTTACAAGTAGTTTTAAATAGATAAAATTACAGTTTATCCTTATGATTGTGTTCCCATACAAATAAACTGAGTTATCAATGCTTCCAGATGACTATAAAGTAACTTTAATATTTCTGAGACATTCAAAGAACTTTATTCGGTAATAACCAATATTTGCCCCCAGAATCAAACTTTGACGGAGAAATATTTAGTTATGTTCTTAAACAGGGGGATATATGCTTACTTCAAAGCAATGAATATTTTCAT
Source organism: Saccostrea glomerata (assembly GCA_003671525.1). Classification (NCBI taxonomy): domain Eukaryota; kingdom Metazoa; phylum Mollusca; class Bivalvia; order Ostreida; family Ostreidae; genus Saccostrea; species Saccostrea glomerata. The sequence continues at coordinate 229,935 of PRKT01000143.1, forward strand.
AAGCAATGACGTCATATGTTTGAAATGACGTCACAAAAAATGACGTTAATTCAAAATTTTCATGATTTCTACAGATAAAGGTATATATTGTGTCGATATTTTGAGTAAAAATCACCCAGCGCAAGTCTGATCAGGCTCAAAATTTTGATATAATGTGTAGAATGATAATATCAATGAAATATGTAAATATTATTTCTGAGCAAACTTGCGCTCTATGAATTTTAAAGCTTAAATTTTGAAATTTTGTCCACTTTGTCCTTTTTCTAAAAAATGATATAAAATTGGACTAGTTTGGGACGTCATAAAAACAAAAATTGTCATTATTATAAACTACTTTGAAACTATAATATGTTCTGTTAATCTATATTTCTTATACAATTTATAAAATTCAACACAAATTTAAAGAATTTTTCAAAATTTGACTTTTGTGGGGGCAAAGAAATACATTATACAGCATATAGTTCTTGTATCCCACAAATTTTGTCCTGAGTGGGAAACTTCCAGATTATTAGTGTCTACATTAAAAAGGTTTAACTGTATATGCATTTCTAATCATTTACTGATTTAGATATAAGAATATAATAAATCATTAAATATTGATTCTTTCAAACCCTGATGAATAAACAGTCTTAAATCAAACTCTTTAAAATAATTTGGTAACAAAGAATCTGAATATAATCTTACGTTTCCCTCCATCCATCGACCATCATAAAGTGAGGGTAGAACATTGCTGGTAGATATCCTGGATGATCAGGATAAATCTGTCCGTCCACACACTGCTGTCTGCTATATCTGCCACTCAGGTAAGCAGGAGGGTAAGGATCAAAAGGCTCTGGGTATGGGCCTGGATACCTCCTTCCCAGAGCTGCCTGTGCCCCGGGGTAGGCTGCAGGATATGGAGGGTAGAAGCCGTAGCCTGGGGGGTAACCCATGTAGTTCATAACAGGAGGATAGGAAGCCAAGTACTGGTAAGGTACTGAGTTTTCTGGAAAAAAATTACATAATGAATTCCTTCTATCCCTGACCCCTGTCTGAAGAAATACTGTAAATTCTTCTCAAGGTACTTCTAATTCAAGAAAATCTATAAAGGTTACTGTTGAAACTATTGTGGAGTCCTGGGTAAGAAAGATCTTTTTTTAAACTGAAATAGTTACAACCCAAATCAATTTCCAAACTTATCCTAGCTGTTCCACAAAAAATATACCAAATTAACCTTGTTCTCTTTCGGTGCTGTATTCTGGGATGTCTGCGTCTTCACTGGTTGGACTCTCAGCTGAGCACCTGTCACCAGAGTCTTCATCAGAAAGTTCCAGACTCTCATTGTCCTCAGCTCCATTACTGCTGTTATTCTGATCAAGACCACTACATTCATCTTGTTCTCTCCCTGATCTTGCTGCAGTCCTTAAAATTCTTAGTTCTCTTGGACCGTGGGGAGAAAATAAGCTATCACTGCTCAAGTCTCTATTTCTGATTAAATTTTCTTTCTCTTGTAAAGCTTGTCTGCAATCAATATCTTCCTCCAAAACTTTTCCTGATTCATCTGGTGTAATAGACAGGGAATTAGATCTAGGCCTCCTTTCTTCCTCATCTGCAAATTAAAAAAAATGTTCCAATTAGTTTTAGTCCATCAATTTTTTCTTCAAAGAAGACATGAAACTGGTCCAGTGGTTCTTGAGAAGAAGTCGAATATGTGAAAAGTTTACAGATGGACAGACAGACTGACAATGGACAAAATGTGATCAGAAAAGACATTTGAGTGTATACAATTTATATAATATTTCATAAAAGTTTTATTCTAAATGTTGATGAATGAATTTTTATATTTAAAACAAGTTACCAGATGAGAGTGTCTTTCATAATATTTATTAAGTGCTTTTTGACTGCATATGTGAAATCACTAATGATTGTGGGGGTTGAATTTTAGTGGTTTTCCAGGTATGAAGAGACCCACAAATTCATGACAATGCACTATTAAATGCTAAATTTCATTCACAGAACTACTCAACATTTCCCCCACAATAAAAACAACTCCCTTACCAATATTTTTCTTCAAATCCAAAAATTTGACCTCACAAAGATATGTGATTTCGAAGACTCACAGTATATAGCTATAACTTACATGGACCGTAAGAGATGACATTTTTTGCTGGATGTCCATCAGTGCCGCTCTGTATGCTGTACAAGTAGGGATCCTGACACAGGCAGCTTCTCCACACCCAGAACTGGACACAGTCGGCAGGACAATGACATTTCAATCCATATCTGGCATCCTTCCTTCTCTCCAATACTTTCTTTCTATTCTCCAATCTCCTCTCCTCATGTCTGAAATGTTCATAGTTCTGTCTGCTGCTCTTGCTGCAGCTGGATGAGGTTTCTTCCTCGTTAGGAATAAACTCACTCTGAGGAGGACTCTGATGACCTATATCCTCCAGAGAGTCTTCATATTGAGACGCCAGGTCCTCTTCCTTCACACTGTTCTCATATTCAGATATTGTTGGTATTCCATTTAGTGTGTTCTGAGAATCACAAATCCTGTTGGAAAAATGTGGAAAACTACAGCTTTCCACACTAGAATCCAGGGCTTCTTGGTCTTCTGGGACACAATGCTCCACAACAGACATTTTACCCAAATTTCCCACGCTGACATCAGGAACAACTGCTACATCTGAAATTTCTTTTCTTGACACATGCAAATTCATGGTATCAACATCATAGAGACTGTTTTCCCAGTTTTCTCCATTACTTGTAAGTTCGTCTGAATTCTTGAAGTCTTTAATAACCCTTTTCTCCTCAAAAGTGGAGTCCAGATCCAGCCCTTGGAAAGTAGCTGACAAACTAGACACTTCTACCCTGCTCTCTCCCTTGTGTTCTTTTGAAATACTACCATACAGCTTTTCACATTTCTCCAATGTTTCCACAGTATTTTGGATATTTTTATGGAATAAGGTAGCTGGTGATGGTTTCAATTGTTCAATATCATCCAGAGAATGAGAAGGAAGACTAATAATGAACCCTGGAGGTCGACTGGGCCACTTACTCTCTCCTTCAGAATTTTTTTTGGTGCACACTGAAGAATGATGATCTTCCTCCATTTTATTTGCAAGGAAATTCTCTCCAGTTGGAGCTATGTTCTTTTCCTCTTCTGTTGTTTGTACATACTCTTTATTAAACTCTGCACCAAGAATAGCACAGTTGTCTGCATTATTACTTTGATCAATGTTTGTTCCATTCTCAAAGTGAATTGTCTTTAGATATGACTGAAAAGGGCCATCCTTCTGTCTGTGTCTACCTCTACATCCAAGGTCTCTTTCTTGCCCTCTATGACTAGTACTCATTTTCATAGGTATCCTGCTTTTTAGGGCGACAATTTTATCTTGCAGAATTTTGTGGTAAGTGTCGGAGTGCTCTTCACTGTCTAGATATTCACTGCTCCAATCCTCAACAGAAGACATCACTGGTTTAGAGCTCACAGATGAAGCTAGGCTATCACTGGATTCCCTGCTGCACTCCTCTTCGTTTTGGCCTTCTTTGGAGATTTTTCCTGCATTATTAGTTGTTTCCATGTTACTGATATTCTTGCTATCTTCATCTTTAGTAAAATCATTCTCTTTGCCTTGTGTATCTTTACTGACTATTACACAAAGCCTATCTTCACCTTCTGTCTGTAAAGACAGTTGACCTTGACTGTTTTTCTCTGATGTCTGATCTGTTTCTCTGATCTCTGGTTCATCCTTAGTATTTCCTATTAGTTCATCACTGTCTTCTGTCTCAATTTTATGCAAATCACAAGTTGGGTTACTTTTCCCTTGAGCACTTGTCTCTTTGTTTAAGGTAACTCTTTCTTCTACAATAGTTTCTATCACACTTTCAGTCAATTCTAGGTCAGTTTTTACTGTAGATAGAAATTTGTCCTCCTCTAATTTTATTGTTTCATTTGGTATTTCTTGACATTCCCACTCTTCTTCAAATTGTAAAACTAATCCAGAACTCTGATTCCCATTATTATCAGTACTGATTTCAACTGCCATTTCAGAAATCTGTTCTTTACAATTGTGAAGATTTCTACTGTCATCCATGGAATTTCCAGACACCTGTATACTTTCTAACTGATCCCTTTTCTCATGAAATGTTAAGTTTGAAGCTTTCCTTTTATTGTTTTGGAACCTTTTTCTATACGATCTACTCTCCTGCAAAACTTTTTCTGTTGGAATTATAATTTCTGTTGGATCTAAATAAGGAACATCCAGGAGTTCGTTCATCCAATCCTCCACAACACCACCTTTCTGCTGATCTCTCCCATTCCTTTTATCATCTTCACACTCACTCTTTGATAATCTGGAAGTTTCTGGCCTAACAACTTTGGCTTCTTTTCTTCTCCCACTAGATCTGCTTAGCCTTCGTTCTCTAGCCTTCCGTCTCTCCCTCTCTCTCCGGCCTCTGCCATCAGAATCTCTCCTCCTGTTAACTGGGCCTTTACTCCCACTTGCCCTAGATGTGCTGCTAGTGTCCCTTTTGTTCTTCAATTCATTGCTTCTACTCCTCTTTGTCTCCTCCTTTATCCTTCCTACAGTGTTTTCCTTTAATGTATGTCGACTCTCTCTGGATCCTCTAGGCTTTTCCCTTTCCCATTTATCACTGATCTTTGATAATGTTTTTCTACCCTGACTGTCACGTGTGCTTTCTTTCTCTTCTACTGCTGGGAAATCAGTATTAAGTTCTTTTTTTCTAGAAGTTAAAACATTATCTTTTTGCTGTAATTCATTGTTACTCTCACTCTTCTTCTTACTGTCTTCTGTCTTTGGTTCATCTTCCAATGCACTGTACACTTTTGTATCTTTGGCCGTTTCTGGGACAGACTTCTCCTCCTCCCACTGCCCCTCTTTGCTCCTATCATCTGTTGTTTTACCGCCCTGTTGTAAGAAGTCAGCAGCAGGATGTGAAGTTTGGGTGGCTGGAGGCAGAGAGGGCCATTCCTCCTCATCAGGGTGTGCTTCTGTCTTAAGCTCTTTCACTGAACGCTCAAATATTCTTCTCAGTCCACTCTCCTTTCTCTTTTTTCGCCCTCTACTTAAGGACATTTTCCATAAGCTAAAAAGAAAAATCAGAATTAGAAATTTACATCTTCTTCATTTTATTAACTTCAGTAATTACTCTAGCTGTTTCTATGCTAAAACCAAAAATACCCCTTACAACTGGCTACAATCAACCAAAATTTCAAATGCCATATATCAAACTAAGACCAAATGTGAACTTGACTTGTATTTTCTGATAAAGTACCTGCATATGCAATATCAACCTTATACATACATTCCTACAAAAGTTAAAGTGTGGAAACTGAAAATTTCTTATTTTTTCTATGATCAAGAGGGATTACTCTGTCAAAAAATCATCGAACCATGATTAAATTCATACTTTACATGCATATTCCTGTGACGCATCTGCTGTAAGATTTTGAAAGTATTTCACAGAAATTTTGAAAAATTGTTTACAGACAGACGTATGGACAGATGACGAACACATTACTATCGCAAAAGCTCTTCTGGTCTCTGACCAGTAGAGCTAACAAGAGGCCCATGGGCCACATCGCTCACCTGAGCACTAAGGGTAAGAAAAAGTAGAAAATGGCTTTTTATTGTAAATTTAAATCCAAAAGTTGTCCCATAACCAATCATGGATTTGCTATTTTTTTGAAAATGATTTTTTTAAAGAATTTTCCTATATATATCGTTAAAAATTTTTGTCGGCCATTTTGGCCCCACCCTACCCATGGGGGTCATAATTTGAACAAATTTGAATCTAAACTACTTGAGCATGCTTCCATATAAATATGATGAATTATGGCTTTGTCATTCTTGGGAAGAAGATTTTTAAAGAATTTTCCTATATATTTCAATGTAAAACTTTGGTTGGCCATTTTGGCCCAGCCCTACCCTCGGGGGTCATGATTTTAACAAATTTGAATCTAAACTACTTGAGCATGCTTCCATATAAATATGATGAATTATGGCTTTGTCATTCTTGAGAAGAAG
>PRKT01000143.1:242587-257334 GCA_003671525.1 Saccostrea glomerata
ACCCCCCCCCCCCCCCCCCCCCTCCCCTTCCCCACGAAATTGAATATTTGAGTTCGGAAAATGGACATTTCTTTTCTTTTCTTTTCTTTTTTTTTAGCTTGTCAGGTTTTTTTGAAGGTCTTACACTTAGCCCCCCCCCCCCCACTTTCAATTTGCTTCCGATGCCAATAAAATCCTATTTCGAAGGCGGGGTGGTTTTTGGGTTAGATTCAACTTCTTATATAGAATCAAATTTAAATTTTCTTCCTACTAAACGTACTCCATTAACTTATTTGACCCTTACTCCTATGAAATGCTGACTGACGTTTTTCATACCAATTATTATTCCATTATTTATACACTGAATTGACGACGGATTTTTTCCGTTATTTCCTGATTATGACAACGAGCACACGGCGGGTGTGACCGGTCGGCAGGGGATGCTCACTCCTCCATGGCACCTGATCCCACCTCTGATGTTTCGGAGGTCCGTGTTTGCTCTGCTCTTATTTTGTATATTGTTTAATGGCCGATGAGATTGAATACTGTTCGTTATTTCCATATCTATCTTACAAAAAGTGGGTCGGCCTTTCAATGAACATATTCAGTATAGTATAAAGTTATGTCTGAAAAAAGAGGCCACTATTCCTGTGTACCCAGAGAAAATAAATATGGAGTTTCCATTATTGGATCGGATTATTGGATCCGGCCTTCAGAAGTTCGATTGATAATTAAAGTACTTAGGCGTATTGAAGAATCTCAAATAACCCGACCCGGGTTTGGTTACCTAGTTTTACCAACACTCTATCGAGCACCACACCACCTAGCGATATAATGCCGCACTAAATTTTGACAACTTCCATTCGTCTTCATTGAATATGCTTCATTGTTTGCGTCATTGAATAATTTATTTAAGAAACTGATTAAGTTTAAAAGAAAGTAGAATGAATTTACAAGAATAAAGCAACATAGAAGTAAGGAAAAAATGAAGAATGATAAAAGTTCGAAGTGAAATGTAATAAAGACGAATATGAAAACAATAAAGTGACATATAATTACAATGATAACAAAGCATAAAGAAGTAGGTAGAATAAGAATAAAAGGAAGATACATAGACTTTTGGCGGTAATTCCCTTCCATACACCAAAGGTTTCCAAAGGGCAAAATTTAATTTGCTTGTATTTCTTTCATTATCAAAGATAACATATTAAAAGTATATATTATTTGAAAGCTTGTTAAATTTACTATTTAATGATTCTAATTTAAACTTTCATTTTTATCTTATTAAAAAATTATTAATATCTTAATGTAAATATTAAGGCAGCAAAAAATGAAATAAATAATTACAAAATAAATAATAATAAAGGATATCTTAATATATATATCTTGTTTTTAGAATTCAATAAAATTATAACTCATTATTTGTAATATCTTAACCAAAATAAAGTATGAACAATATTTAAATCCACATCCTTCAAAATTAACCTTAACTTCAAACAGAGGTGGTACAGTGATTAATCTCAACCTGACGGATAAAGATAATGCTTAGGATTTTCTTCAAGTGGAAGGTTAATTAATCCCAAGGGATTCTTGCGCAGCTTTCATAGTTTACAGTAGGAACTTTCTCAGCAGTCATCTCTCTTTGTCCATTCATTCTTATGCATATTTAAGGACTTGAGAAGAAGAGTTTTAATCTAAAAGATTTTTCCTATATATTTCTATGTAAAGATTTGATTGCCAATTATGGCCCCTACTTACTCCCAGGTGTCATGATATGAACAAACTTGAATTAACTCTAAGTATGTTTCAATATTAATTTCACCAATCAAAGCACTGCTGATCTTGAGAAGATTTTTAAAAGATTTTTCCTATGTATTCCTATGTGAAACTTTGATCAGCCATTGTGGCCCCGCCCTTTCCTTGGGGGTCATGATTTGAACAAACTAGAATCTACACTACCAGAGGATACTTGCACATTTTTCATCTTTCCTGGCCCAGTGGTTCTGGAGATGAAGATTTTTAAAGATTTTCCTTAAATATATTCCTATGTAAACCTTTGATCATCCATTGTGGCCACGCCCTACCGCCATGGGTCATGATTTGTACAAACTTGAATCTACACTACCTGAGGATACTTCCACATGAGTTTCATCTTTCCTTGCCCAGTGGCTCTGGAGAAGATTTTTAAAGATTTTCCCTATATATTCCTATGTAAACCTTAGATCAGCCATTGTGGCCCCACCCTACCCCCATGGGTAATGCTTTGAACAAACTTGAATCTACACTACTTGAGGATGTTTCCACATGAGTGTCATCTTTTCTTGCCCAATGGTTCTGGAGAAGATTTTTAAAAGATGCCATTTATATTTCATTAATTCATAATTATCTCCCGTTGGAAGAGGGCTTGGCCCTTCATTTGAACAAACTTGAATCCCCTTCACCCAAGGGGACTTTGTGGCAAGTTTGGTTGAAATTGGCCCAGTGGTTCTTGAGAAGAAGATGAAAATGTGAAAAGTTTACAACGACGACGACAGACAACGGCAAATTTTGATCAGAAAAGCTCATTTGAGCCTTTGGCTCAGGTGAGCTAATAAAATAGGGGCAAAAATTTCCCCTATACAGTATTCATGAACATTGTTTCTTGTTGATTGACAAAAGGATCAAGGGCCTTAGCAGTCAGGCTCAAGAAAAAAAATGTGTTCCTGTTAATTAGTGCTGGATATTGTGACTAAAAAAATCATATCACAATATATTGCAAATTGAAATAATAGCTAGCGCAGCGAGCTCAAAAGATTAACGTATAAGAACAGAGGAAATTCGGATTGAAATCTGTACAGTGTACATACGTCAGCCAAATTTCTCTGTGAAACATTCCGAGAATTCCTGAACTACCTAATGTCCTTTGCGCAAATAAATAAATAAACAAATAATAACATAAAGCATAAAAGGCGAGATCAGTTTGTTGAAATCTTTCACAGAAACAAAAAATAACTCTACAATGTTTTTCAACCAATATTGCACTAGGTCTATAGTTTCAAACAGATGCTCGGCCGTCTCCGTAAGCTCCGATGAGCTCCGTGACGTCATGTGACGTCCTAGCTAGTCGAGATGTCTCGTTCAGCTTGATGTTTGAAGCAGCTGATCAATTTTTAAGTGTTTTTGATGGTACACCTGCGCTCGCCCCAACGGTCTCACTGTAAAACATATTAAATTTTGTATTGCGGCAATAAATCAAAGAATAAAATTCATTTTTTTTTTTGCTTTTTCCCCTCTTAAATGAAATCACAAACATCATTTAAATAATATCTATGTGTTCTTCAGCGGATATCGATGATGCCTATACTGCGCAATAAATATAAAGTTTTTTCAATGGGTGGCACTGTAACTTTCTGGTCAGTCAAATATTTTTTTGGAGAGCTACAGTTCTGCAACTAATTTTTGTTCAATCAAACCAAAACTGTAGGAGAGGCATTTTGAAAGAATTTCACATTTCTATTTTAAATAACCAAGCCAAAATTATTCATCAATATCTACGTAATCTGACCAGTAAAGCGAGTTGAAATGTTGAGAAAATCCCTGCAATTTTCCATACTGTATAGGGGATTAATTTCACGGGTTGTAATTTTCACGGTTTTCTCTCATCGGACACGATCGCGGTTTCTTTAATTCGCGGAATTCTTATGTTATAGAAGTTACCTCCTTTGTCTATATCCGTTTAATCCATACCATAGCTACATGTAAACGACATTCATCATTCTTATGTCTTTATTTCACGAAAACAGGTTAGGTTAACATAAAATAGTTCTAAGACTTAATAAATAATTGACGATTGATTAAAACAGGTGCAGTTACCAAAAGTCCTTGACTATATACGTCATTTGAATGACTTTTCTGTATGCTAGTACAATAAGTGCATGTACACCCCAAGATCTTCAAAACAACGCGGCGAAAAACCACTGGACGGTAATAATTAAATGTGTTAATGCAGGTCGACGAAATAATATCCTTCCAAATCTTCAGTAAGTTCGATAGTTATTTGAATGATTTTTAAAATCAAAATGTCGATAAAAACTATAATATGCATGATAATGCAGGTAATGCACACATCGTGTGTGGTAACATTAGTTACGCACGGGTAATCAAAACTCATGGCCCAAGTGTTTTGATTGATGAAACATGTAGCGTTGGCAATTAAAAAGCCTTTTAACAAAATTTGAGAATAGACTACGATAGGTTTAAATACATGTACCACAGTGCATGGTCGTTTCAGTAATTACGAGTAGTACTTGTCAATCAATTATTTTAATTAGCACGCTTTACATTAATACAGGTTATTATCTGTTGACTTGAATTAATGTAAAGCGTGCTAATTAAAATAATTGATTGACAAGTACTACTCGTAATTACTGAAACGACCATGCACTGTGGTACATGTATTTAAACCTATCGTAGTCTATTCTCAAATTTCCAAATAAAACATGGAGATTATTGAAAAATTATTCACTGTTTCTTGAATTCACGGATTTATTATCACCGTGAATATAGCGAATATTAACACCGCGAGTTATTTTCCCCCTATACAGTATATCGAGTTTTAAAGCCACCCTCCATACGTAAACATGCACCTGGTAAACAACTTCCCAACATTATTGACATTATTTTTTTATTTATTGTAGACATTGCATTTTTGAATGTTATTTTAGGAAAGTACAGTAATATGTTCTCTCCATGTATATTCATTTAGCCTATGTATGATTTTAAAATTCATGTGCTTTGGTTTGTTGATGGCGTGCCATTTTGATGATTGTCAGAAAAACCTTTTAAAATCCACTAACGGTACTACTATGTTGATCGTTACTAACAATAACTTGGAGCTGATTCTTAATTGAAATCTAGTTACTGATATTCCTACCTTCAAGTACGATAAAACAAGGTCATAAAATAACGGTTTTCATATTGACATTTCCCCAGGCACCATTTTTCCCGCGCACATGTTATGACGTTTTGTTCTTCGGTACAGAAGAGTTCCAATCAGACTCCGCAGCAACTCGTACAAAAAATGTGTTTCGTTTGATGTATGTGAATCTATAATCCATTAAATTTTAAAGGACGTGTCTCTTTTTTGTCATGAAAATTAAAATGAAATAACATTAACTGATGCTTTTGTGTAAGAAAAGAATATGCAGAACGAATACATGCAGATGACCAAGGTATTAATCAAGAACTGCGAACGATAGTATTGTTCTCCCGCCCACCTCTATTTCAATTTCAAAAAGGTATAAATTTGTCTGAATTACCCGTATTTTTCTAATTTAAAAAGATATTTACACGAATTTTCATAAATTATTACCTATTTGTGGAAGAAAGAGAAATTAGTATATTTTCGTAATACTTGTATTTTTAACTATATAAATCAGCGGAAACTATTTTTACCCCCCCCCCCCCCCCTTTTCCCCCCCCCCCCCCCTGAAACAAAAGTGTATGTGGTAAAACATAAGAAAAGATATAAGGATCCTTTAGCCATAACCAAGAATATTTTGAAATATGCTGAATCTTTCATGTCCGATTTCAATGGACGGGGGAGCTTAAGTAATTAGTAAATAACTATTTGAAAATGTTATCAATATTAGTAATCAATAACAATTTAACTCTTCTTTGCATTAAACAAAGATTTTACAACTAAATTGCCATTTTATTGAAATTTAAATGAGTGTAAATGTAGGTGGATATCAAGGATTGGCGTGCTTAGTTCTTCTTTCCCGTACAATACAGAAATTACAATAGTTAATGTATATTTTTAATATGAAAAACAATCAAACATTTTGCGTAGATTTTCATTAACAGTTTGAGAAGACAGACACAAGTTCAAAATAAAAGTCTAAAAAATTTCAGCAATGCGCGCCAAAATATTCAGAATTTGCTCGTCAATGCTTACTCCTGGCGCGGAGTAACGTGTTTCGGCACTGTTCATCAATATTCTCCGTGTCTCTCGCTCCAACTTTATTGCAGCCTCTACGATAAACACAACGTTGTTGTGATCTACACCATCAACAGCAAAAGCCAAAAATATCTGCTCCGCCAACTTCCGTCGGTAAAGATCGCCGCGATCTCCGGAAAGTCCAACATCCTCGTGTCTTCCGGTTAAGTACGTAAGTACTTGATTCATACTAGAGAGGCGTCGCTCTTTCACAAGTCCCGTGTTATTCATCATCAGTATTATTCTCTCACAAGCAACCTGAAAGATATATTAGAAAAAGCTGTTTATTACGAGGGTTGTCCCGTAAAATCGTGGACAAGTTGTCTAGTGTGAAAAATAAACATCACTGCAATCTGAAATTTTCACTATTATTTAGTACATATTTTAGTAATATACACAGCAAATTTCAGATAAATATATGCATAAATAAACAAATTATGAGATTTTATGCCATGTATTGTATCACTTTACGGCGCATGGATTATAACGTCAAAGTGTCTAAAACAGCGTCACGTTTTATCTCAATCTCCCATGCAGAGTTGTCGTTCGTTCCTCTGTATGAGCCGATGGTAGAGTATGGTTTTATCTTTGCTGAAAATGAAGTTGGATGAGTCCGACTTAAATTTAGGAATTTCATTGATACACATTCTTTAGTCTCCATAAACAGCCGAAGAACCAATTTGCACCCTCATGCGATCTTCTGAAGATTTATTAGTAAGTTACGGACAATATTCTCAACATCATTCTACTAATAGAATTCTCATATCGGCGGTTGTGACAGCGTCTTTTGCTATTACAATAGGAGTTTGTCCGTATGTTTTGTATTCCCCAGGGACTCGATAAAAAAAACTTCGCTAAGAAAACTCCTATTTCATTTGTATACTTAAAATATGGTGATATTTTTATAATTTTTTTCTTCTATGGTCATTTCAAGTCTTGAAAGGTGTCATTACAACATCGAAATAAAACTGAACTGTTCTCCGGTGCGCCGTAACGTCATAAAACGTCGCATTTTTCGTGTGTTGTGTTTACCACTTTCCCATTTCGAATGCTCGAGAAACTGCCCAAAATTAGCAAATGCCTTAGAATTTTTACAAATTCTACAAAATTGATTGTGGAATTGAATTAGGATAATTTTAATCCAAATCTTATGTATTTAAAACTTTTATTTTGAATTCAAACTTGTGTATTCTTTAATTAAACCTTGTTTTTTTTTCCGTGCGCCGTAGGACAATACCTCGTGCACATTCAAGCATAATAAAATATTTATTTTTGCCTATATTTTATCAAAAAAAATTATCATGCACTTGAATATGATAAACAAACATTTACTGAAATTTTCAGCTTAGTGCGCCCATTACTTTTCGAGAAAGACGCTTTGTCCACGATTTTACGGGACAACCCTCGTATTTTCTTTATTATCAACTAGCACTGTCGTCTTTATTAGAGATACACTGTGAGTTACAGTAACTCACTCATTCAATGGTGTTTCGGTGGAAATTGTGTTTTATTCTTTTTTTAGTTGACAAACGTTTCTTTTCAAAATATCTCCTTTGAATGTAACTTGTTTTACCGTTAGGGTAAACTGACCGCAAGTCGAACACCTATTTATATTCGCCGTCGAGGTTGATAACACGGTGCATTATGCGTGCGATAAACCCGGAGATGTATCGAAATGTTTATCTAAATTGTCATTTTAGCATGCTGTTTACTGTCGCAACCGAATGAAACAGTTGTTATTAAAGGAAAAAGCCCGAGGTACTAAATAGATCGCAAATCGAACACATTCGACCACAAGTCGAACAGCTAGATATGAAGTCGAACGCCATTTATTCCGAGTCGCACAAATTACATATTTAATGGTGGAAACTGCTTTTAATGATATTAAAATAAATAGGCATATTTCTGAAGAGATTTTTAATTATTTAAAAAAATTCTCTAGTCTTTCCCTTATGGATAAATTTAGATTCATACCAAACATATAGTAAAATATGTTTATATCAATGTAGACTTGTTAACTTTATATTGCACAATTTTTCAATCACCCTCCGCCTTTCTGTTGGTTATACTTTATTTCTCTCCACATTATGTTTTTTTTCACAGTTTTACATTTTTTTTTCATTTTCCGTTAAACATGTCTGAAAACCTAATTTGAAGTCGCGACAAAAAAAAGAAGTTTTATTCACCGTTGTTTAAAGTAGGCCTATTTGTTTCAGACGAATTTTTAAAAGCACTGGTCAAGACTTACTTTGTTCATTATTCAAAAACTTTTTATGGTAGGAATAACTGTTTTAAATTTAAACAATATTGCCTTAAAACCAATTCAAGTATATATTTATAAAGCCAGAATATATAAAACGAAAAACAATAGTGCATAGAAGTTTACAATGTTTTCGTTTTTCTTTTAATGATTGAAATGTACATCTTTTGACACGGCCTCGATTTTCTTGAGATCAGTCTCAACAGATCTCGATTCGCCCCCCTCCCTAGGAACTGTCGCAGATATACTTGCAACATCGTTGTTTTTTTTAAGGGAAGATCATGACAACTTGCCTTAAAAAGGTGAAGATAGGAAACGTCATCGATCTCAAAAATAAATAAATAAAATCTACTTACAATCCAAATCTGCGAACAGGATATATTTAGTACTACACAAACACCACCCTGGAAATATCAGAAGTGTGTGTGTGTGGGAGGGGGTTCCAAGTTTTTAAAAATGTGTAAAGCAGGATACCTAAACAATTAGGGTAGGGTAGCAGCTAAACTTGTCAGTAAACATTTTCAAACTAAAAGTACAATTAAATATTTATTGTCGTGTAACTGGCATTAGGAAATTTCTGTTACATTCTTGGGCTCTGGAGAGCAGTGAAAATATTGTCAGGCCAGAATTTATTCTCCAGAGGGCGGGGGAGGGGGCAATAGAGAAAAAAAAAGAATCCAAGATTTTTTATTCTTTCATAGGGTGAGGAATTAACCTCAATTTTTTTTAAACTTGATTTTAGGCATCACTGCCAAAAGAAATAGCCTAATGTCCTAAATTTTGAACACGTAAAATATGGTCTGCATCGTCGAATAATTAAAGTATTCTTGATATTTTTAATTACTAAAGAGTAAAATAAAAATTATTTATATCTTCTATTATTCATTAAAAAAGTCAATTCATTTATATATTCCAATAATTATTTTTTTTATCTTATAAAGCGTGTGTTTCCTCTTATTTGAGGAGTTTTTCTACTGTTTCTGATGTCGAACACTGATCGACTTGCGATCATTTTCGGTGTTCGACTTCATATCATTTTTAATATTGATTTAAATGAAGTTTAATTGATTAATTTGCGAATTATGCATCCAAATCTATATAAAAACAGATTTTAAAATTATTTATATGCATGAAATTGTATTTCAAAATATTGATTAGCTTATTTGGTAATTGTTTGGAGCTTTGAAACAGCATTGATAATTCATTTACGACAGAAAATTCGGACAAATAACCTTTAAATTTCCCGGCATCTAGAACTATTAACATAAGAGTTCGACCTAAGAAAGACAACTCTCATTTATTAGATGGGTAAAAAAGAAGCCAGATAATCAAGAGTTGCCTACCATTTATTGTTTATTGAAAGGAGTAGGCGAGGTTAAAAACGCGTTCGACTCTCGGTCAAGTTCGACTTGCGATCAGTTTACCCTATAACATATATATCCTAACATTATTTCCCAGATACGTAAGAAAATATTTGACAAATAAATGAGTGTTGTAAATTAGCTTTAATTCACCGTTGTTATTCGCTGTGTTTGTTGGAAGATAAAGAAGAATGCGATTCCAGTGCAAAATCGAAAGCTACAAGAAAACTCTCATAGATACAACTGTTCATACAAGCATTACATACTTGTGACATTTAGCAACATTTAGTTAGCAGTGGTTTTCTTTGAAATCATTTCCTTGTTTTCACTTGACACGAAGTCCTGACGTTTGTTTTGTAATCAATATGATTTTGGAATTCAATTGGGGACAAACTAATCAGTGGCAGTAATTTTCACATCAATTTCACAATCTGTCACTCAAAAGTGATGACCCTTTGAAATCAATGATCTGTTTTAAAGGTAAGATAAAATGTCTTTGTTGCGTGCGTACCGTAAATCTGTGCATATACATGCATGTGTCCTACAAATGACATTTTAATACATGTACAAGCGCAGATCGAATAAAAGTTTATGAATTTTTATTTTCGTTCATGAGCTTTATTACATTGAACATGATTACAAGTATGTTCTAATGGAACATGTTAAAATATTTATAGTTATATGAAATGTCCATTAAAATGGAAATGATTTTAAATGACTTGCAAATAACTTAAATATTTGATCCAAAGTGAACAGAATGCAATCATATCCAGTTTCCGAGACCCCCCTCTCTCCTTGTTCTTGTTTCTGTTGCGTTTGTTTGTCTGTTTTCTCATTCATATCTATTTACCAATTGAATGTTTGTTGACATTTATTTCATTTTTGTAATCATAAGTTTAAAATAATTTAATAAGTACTTATACCCCTCTTTCTCTCCACATATTTTAAAGATAATATGATTCAATATTTCATTGGTAACCTGAGCAATCCTGTTCATGGTGGTGACTGGAGCCATCATGTCGATTTTGGGGTCTGTTTCTCTGTACAGAGTGACAGCGGGGCGGATCAAATCATACGCCATGGTGTATGACATCAAACGAAAACAGAGACTGAAAGAAATACAGACTCAGCATATACAAAATAAATGTTATAAACAGTACAATATATTAACTTTTGAATTATTACATATATTGCAATTTTACATAATCGAAAACCGATAATTGCCGATATATCTGAATCGCTGCATGTATATATAGCATTTTTCCAGATTGTATAAATTCCCCCATCTCACCAGAGGGACTTTAAGGGGGGTTATTATTTTTTAATGTACATCTGGCTGCAATAATGATTTTTTTATAGGTCTAATAAAGCTTCAAAGTCTGGTATTATTGATATCTTGTCCATTATCTATTTCGATTACATGATTGTTAAAAAAAAGAAAAGAAAAAATTGGAAAACTTACTGGGCTTTAAACTTCGAGTTAAACGAACCATTTGAAATAATTTTTTTTGTAATTATATATGTATACGTACAATTTAATATATATGTACATGTAATATTTTTGAGGGAATAGTAGAAAGTTTTTGGTAATGGAAGTAGAGTATATTTATTCAAAATGTTCAGTAATGCAAAGAATTAAATACAATTAATTGAGTATTTTTTTAAACATATGAATTTGAAACGGGGGGTGAAGGGGGTGGATTTGTACTTAAATTTCCAAAGTCAGGATCGATCACTATTAATCAATTAACTAAATGCTAAGATTTGAAGTTGATCATTTAACTTTAACCATTTAATTAATAATAAGAACATTTAATGTAGTATTAAAAATTAAAGCCGATTATCGCTTTTAAAAAAATCGCTGTTCAGGTAATCTGCGCACCTGGGCGATCACTTTACGAATCTAAAATCGTTACATAAGTTAACCTTGGCAAATAATATGTCAACTGAAAGTTGGCAACAATCTAGATTGTAACACAACACCATTGTTTTCGTTAATATATGAGTTCTTACGTGTGTTCCGAGGGGTATAGTATTCCACTACCTAGTTCGGTTCTATTTAGCAACAATCAGCCATTTGTAAACAATACCTGAGTGAGGGAGATAACTCCTCGGATACTGAGAGAGAGAGAGCGAGAGAGAGAGAGAGACCTTGTGAATTATAAAGCGATATTGATTATAGAAAGACTATCAATTGCATAATCTGAAATGTATGAAGTACATGTATTATTTTAAATTAACATTCAGGTGGAATTAATGTTTCAAGGCGTTTTGCCCCCCCCCCCCCCCCCCCCCCTTCTCAGTTTAATTCAGGAAAGCCTTGTAATTTCAATATTATGTTGCCCAAAAGTAGTTGAACACATTCTTGATATTGATCTTCATTATATCATTAAGTATAGAAACCATAAATTACATTGTATACATGGCATATTGGGTAAGTGTAACAAAATATACGATCATTTATACTTTTTTAGATGACATCGCATAAAACTTCACCGTAAAAAATCACAAGAACGTTAAAACTTGGACACACAGATGATTGAAATTGTTCATATCAATTTTACGATATTTCTTATTTTCCAATATTATAACTTTAGTGTACATTGAAAATAATGAAATATTCAGAAATTATATGACAGACAATTTCTAAAATACAAAGAAACACACCGCATCAGGCATTCTAAAAGACGTCATGAGATGCATATATAAATGTGAGTTCAACACGTTAGTGTAAAGTTAAAAGGAAGCCGTAATGTTGAATATTGGTACAGTGACTAGGTACAAGCAGAAACACTTGTATAAGTGGCTGACTCCCGGTGACGAGCGACCCCGGGGCCATACATCAATCACGCCTATCCGTCAATCAGTGCTTCCTTCACAGGGTGTGAAACTCCAGACGCTTATCACTTTTCAATAGAAAAAATGGATTTGTAGTGGTATTTCTCTGGATTTAAGAAAATAATTTTTTTGTTGGTGAAAATTGTACGAATATTTTATCAGAGGGATTTATTTTTTTCGGAGGAGTGGTGACCCGATCTTAAAACACTTTGACTAATAAGTTTGGATTAATTATCTAAAATAGGTAAGATGAAGTGTAAATTTAAAGGGTTCACTGAAAAAAAATCACATTATTTTGAAGATTTGGTAAAATGCACGATATTTTAGAGTGACCTGCAATGGAATTCAAAAAAAAAAAGACAAAAAGAACTTAAAAAAAAGTAACGCAATTTTACCTATGACGAATTAAAATGTATATAATTTTTATTTCAACTTTATTTAAATATATTTTATTCAAACATCCATTTTTTCAAATTAATGGATTGTGCTGACGGTAACACATATTACCAAAGGTGTAAACTTATACAGTTGTCGTCAGTATAGGGACTACTCCTACAACATGCCATCAACTCACCAATCAATCGATGGGTCATCGAACATTCGGAAGTAACAGGGCAATAATTAGATTTATCACCCCCGATATTTGTTTTCTTTCTATTAATTTATATTTTATCCTGCCTTTGTCTGGACTAGTGCTTGTTTTTGAATTACAATTATTCTTAATTTTGTGATATGGATTGAAAAGAAAACATATTTTCTCCTGTATCACTGGATTTCTGCCTGATTCGTAAAGGTAAGTAAAACCCCGTATATCAGTGGCGGATCCATTAATCACTATGAGGTCCCACCCCTCACCCCCACCGGAGATTTTTAAGAGTTGTTTTACTTGATATCCTAACAAGATTTGAACCCCCACCCTCAACCTTCCATGAGGAAAAAAGGCATGTCTTTAGTTTCTGGTATATTTTAAGGAAAGCATAACTAGGCAGTATTCTATTGTTGTTTTGCACTTTATTTTTTTATTTGCTTGACAGTTGGTAGTTGAAGAGTTTTTGTTATTTACACGATCTGTTTTATTATGTTTTTTCAAAATCATGATAAAAATTGATAGACAATTAATTTACAATGTACAATCTAACATGTTTCCCTCTCCTTCTCTTATTGCTGAAAAGTTTGGGCGTACGGTATATAATAAAGATACATATAAATATAGCCTTATTCGAGGCCAATCCATAAATATACCCACTTCCCTGAAAAGCACATTGACTGAGCACAAAGTACGAGATCAGACTTCTTTTTTCTGGGAAGTCTTTATTTAAGGATTGACCGAATACATTTGTTAAATTATTTTCTTTGGAATAAAAAAGAAAACAAAAGACATACAAATTCACTTTTTCACAATTTTTTAAAAAGATTATAACGACATCTTCAGACTTTCTCTATGTTTTTTTAGAAACTGGATTCAATTTACTTAGTATTCAAATATATTTATGTGTTATCAAGCAAACCAGTTCGATTTATTTAATTGCAAAGTAACTAAAAATAATATAATTATATGCATACATAATAAAGGTTTACCTCAATCTGTAAAGTCAAAAGTTGATCCAGATTACAAATACATGTACTTTTTTCCGAGACCAAAATCTAGCTAGGTTTTCTTTCTTTTTGTGTGTGGGGGTGGGGAGTCCAACATTGTCTAGTTAAGAAAATTAAAACTTCGAACGAAATAAAATAGTACACCAGTAAACGAAGTTGGTCGTGTCTTCAACCTTTTGAAGTTTCGCTTTTATTCTCAAAAGTCAAAAAGTACAACCGTTTCAGCCAATTTTCGCATTTCCTCATAAATAAATTTTGTTGCAGATTTTACCAATAATTTCTGAAGACTATAAACATATGAAGAATGAAACGTCGGAGATGCAGGTTGTCCTTCATCTGCCCGTTAACTATACTAGTGTTTATGACGTCATCAGTGAGTGCTTACAGTCAGGGCGCGGGGGCTCAGGCCTGCTCCTCCCTCACACCCTGGCACAGTGCCAACCAACCACAAACAAACCCAGTCCCTTACGTAATCACCGTGTCCAAAACGTCATACCGCCCTCTGGAGCAAGTTATAGGTAAGTGAAAATAGCTTTATATGTAAATTAAAAGTTGTGACATTTTTCAAGTCAAATCAACTCCCCGCCCCAACCATACAGAAAATGATGATTGCATTTGAAAGAAAACAGAATAAGCGCAATCTTCGCTTGCTAAGGGTTTCTGATACACCACTTTTCTCATTATGAGGAGAATAGCGTATCAATAGACCTTACGAGGAGGGTAGATCTTCAGCGTA
>PRKT01000143.1:258158-304973 GCA_003671525.1 Saccostrea glomerata
TAGGCTGGGAGGGGAGGGTTTAGCACCCTCCTTTTAAATAAAGATATATATATAAGCATTGAAAATTGGGTCTTACCTTTAAGGAAGGGGGTAAACCACCACCCCACCCCCAACTCAATTTTCTTCCGACGCCTATGTATCTATGTACGTAGAGTCAAAAATAGGTGGATGTGAGTAAAAAAATATAATTACCAGTTACCAAGAAAATGGATAGAACAACAAAACAGATAATATTCATAGAAATCAATTTGTTTATAAAACACATGACACTAATTTATGTACCATTTTCTATGTTTAAAATGTAGACTATTACCCCGGGTATAACATTGTCAATTTCTTCTGTTTTCAGTGACTATTCAGGCTTGCAAAGGATATTCTTTTAAAGGGTTTTTAATTCAGCCAAGATTGGCGCAGTTTTCTTCTCAGGACGTGAAGATAGGAGTGTTTGGCATGTACAGCAATGCCCCATATCAGTACACGTGTCCCGATAGTCGAAATGTACGTACTATTAAACATCTTAATTAAGAGGTTCATTCACTTGAATTAGTCATTATCCAAGACATTTAAACAGTTAATGTATATCACAGACGGAGTTAGCAAGATTCCAGTTGCTGGAGAGTAAGCCTAACTATTTCTCTCAACTTTGCCTCGGTAAATAGGTTTGCTCCTGGGGAACTGGAAACTATCAAATCTCTCAGTCATTGTATATTCTAACTGCATGTATGTATTGTATTCAGGGAATAAGAGGACAGGCTTTAACACACATATCAAGTGAAGATAAGACGAAAATTAGAATTGTCTGGCAAGCCCCTAGAGTACCACAAGGCCATGTTGTCTTTAGGTGAGTATTTCCAGAAGAAGAACTATCCATCCTTAACCTACTTCTATAGAAAAACACAAACTCAGAGCTTCATCTAATTTCTACCTTAGTTCAATGTTAGAAAGATATAAACCCTTGCTACTTTTTAATGAAGGAGGGGGGGGGGGGCATTTTTTACCTGAGAATTTACAAATAAGTAATAATAACTGCTATATTCATACTTGCATCATATAATTCAGACTATTGACTATTGCCTGACATAATTCCTTAATGATCTGAATGAAGAAAATTATGAAAAATTAAGAAATTCAAAGATGAAGTATATGCATGCAGCATGAACTGTACGTAGGCATGTTGCTTGGATGCTCAAATCAGTTTTCTTATCTCTTTTTAGCATGTACTTAGTTGCTTGGAAATGCTCTAATCATGCTGATCTTTTTTAGGGCCACCATTTTGCAAGAGTACACAACTTTTTGGGTTGCAGTCAATTCTCCTATTGTGTATGATGCTTATAGTTCAGTGAGACTGGCACAATCCCAGGTCCTCAGTCTAACCAATAACATCTCTCCTATCTGTAACGAACCTGTGCAACCACCTACACCACCGCCAAAAACAACCACCACCACAACAACAACCCCCAAACCAACTACACCTAAACCAACAACAACTACACCAGAACTAACAACAACTACACCGGAACCAACGACAACCACACCGAAACCAACGACAACTACACCAAAACCAACAACCACACCAAAACCAACGACAACTACAACAAAACCAACGACAACTACAACAAAACCAACGACAACCACAATGAAGCCAACAACAACAACACCCAAACCAATGACAACTACAACGAAACCAACAACAACTACACCAAAACAAACAACAGAACCCTTTACACCTCCTCAGGTAATTTTTTCATTAAATCACAGTTTTATTTTTGTTTTTTTCAAAGAAATTTATTTATCCATTTTTTAGAATTTACTTCAAGCACCATTATGATAAATGATACAGTACGCACTCTTTAAAGAGTAAGGTTCCTTTCTTATTTGTTTTATAATTGTGTACATATTTGTAAGTTTTACTATGATGATCAAATGTGTGGACGTAGATTGCAATTAATAATCACTGCACTGTTAATGAATAATTATACAGAAATAATTGCATGCAAGGTAATTGGAGCAGACATTTTGGTCAACCATTTGTTTACCTGTATAATATTAGCAGAATGATAAATCAGTCAGTTTTTGACCATTTACGCACGTGAATTCTTCCCTGGCAGGTGTGTCAATAAACCTTAATTACAGTGTTTTTACTCATATCTTTGATATTCATAAAACTGTTTATAATATTATAAATAAATTGACCTTAATTTTAACAGTTAAAATATATGTACATTTTGAAATCCTAATGTAGAAGTTTGCAACTAACACTGAAGCTGTCAAATTTAAAATTCAATTAATTCAGAAGTTAATCATTCAATTTAGAAGGACCTTTACATGGAAAAAGCTTTTGAACTCATGCACTGCTTTCAATTCTAAGGGCCACTGTGGGCTCAATAGGTAGACATTTAATGCAATGCGTGGTTAACATTTATAAGTGCAGTTTATGAAGCCAAGGTGATAAAAATGTCATTCCTAGCTGTTATAAAGCCAGCCATAGGTTAGCCTTATGTCAGGTGATCTTGTTAGAGAAGTCTGACAATGACCATATTCTATCTTATGTACTGACTGGAAACTTTGGCAACCATTAAGTCCTCTTTCATTTACTGGGAGCTATTTGAGTATTGCAGTTGATTTTCAGCTAGTACACGTACAAGTAAAATTGTATAAGGAAAAAAAGGTCACCAATCAAATGAATTGGGTGCACATAGTATTATGAAAATATTGTAGTACTAAATTTAAATACATGCTCATTTCTGATTATCATTTTTGTTATAACTATAAAGTTCACTTGAAAACACTAAGCTTTATAATTATATATATTATTAAAGATTTTCAATGCAAATTCTTTTTATTTTAGTTTGTTGATAAAATGGCCGGTTAGACGAATCTAACTTTAACATAAAATACCTCTTAGTTTCCTTTCTCTAACTACAGGGTACATATATACCTCCGGACCCGGACTGTAACAAAACCAAAGGTTGTTTTCATGACTGCAGAAGGGGTGTGTGTTCGTTTATCATCTCCTGGAGGGACAGAGAGGGGTACCTAGACATAGAGATTAGGGCACATATCCCCCTCGGGGGAGATAGATGGGTGGCAGTGGGCTTCTCTTATGACAACAAAATGGTAAGGCATCCTAAACTACAGTCCTTTATCATGTAACTAAATAGACTGATTGTAACATTTTGTAGATATGTTATAAATATAGATTTCATGAAGAAAAGTAAAAAATATACTAAAAAACAATATAGAAATGTGTACAAGACTATACAATGTGACATGATGTTTGTTTGCAGGGCAGTGACAGTGTTACCGAGTGTATGTCTGTTGGTGGACGAGTCAGTGCCTTCCAGTCATACAACTCAGATACTCACAGCAACTCAAGGCTCAGAGATGTAAGAATGTTTACCCCTGAAGTTTAGATAAAGCTCAGAACTCAATAAAACTTTAACAAGTTCTCATTTTGTACCTTTAGCTTTGAGTATTCTCAATAACCTCATTTTGGCAATTTTTCCTCAGCCCAAACTGGGACTAAGCCGCGAGTATGGTTCTTTTGTGGATGGTATATTTACTTGTGGATTTACCAGGGAAAAACTGGTTCCAACCGAGAGCAGACTGTTTAACCTCAACAAACAATGGTACATCTTGTATGCTCATGGAACAGCCATTGAAGGTAAACTCTCAGATTGATTTACAGATATACATACAGCATTGAAACAATAAAATATGTATAATTGATAATTCAAAAATTTCACTTTATATTTAATTTATGTTGAATACATTATAGATCCTTTTAGAGGAGGACAGGGTATGGGTTTTTATTTTATCAATTCACTTGGCATAGGAATTTTTTGCAATTTCAAAGTTTTGAAGTTTATGATTGTTTATGGTATATATGCATATGTCAATGAAGCATTAATTTTGAGATGCCAGGAAATTGGTTCATGTTTCAAAAGGAGTTGGAAATAATTTTAATTTTATGTTTTATTGTTTTAACAGAAATTTTGATCACATCGCAAACTTAACTGCAAAAATTTGACAACTCCTTATTTAACCAATTTTATAAATGTGATATAGCATGTGTTTTCAGGAAATGCTAAGGGATATGTTTTGATGCTTCTTAAATATCATGTCTGAATTTTTTTATGCATGCATGCAGTTTTTTACTAGCTGAATTTTGTTATATTCATTGTGTAAGTGTTTGCTGTAATTTTTGAAAATTAACAGGTGAAACAGCATTGCTAAACTGAAGTAAATTTGAATTCTCTCATAGGATTGAAGCTTCCCCATATGTACGACCCAGCACCACCAACATCAGAGAATGCCATCAATTTCCAGGCGTATTTAGTTAATATGCCAACCACCACCACTCCCCGCACCACTACCACTCCCTCTACAGCGGTAACCACGGCGGTGACCACTACCACCACAACAACCACTACCACTCAAAGACCTACCACAACCACCAGAAAAGTGACTCTCAGGCCCACCACACCATGGCGACCACCTATAACATGGAGACCTGTCACAACCAAGGCCCCGACCACCACTATCAGAACCACAACCATTCACGATCATGACAAGCACACCCATTATCATGTGAGGAGCTAAATGTTAAAATCAATGTAGCACATTTATAAAAGTTTAATTGGTTATAGTTAACAATATATGGCAGGAAAAATTGCACCATATCTTAATCTAATGGTTTAATTATAAATCTACTGATTTTATGACTTTTTTTGCAATTTTATAAGTGTTCATTTTTCTATGACTTGTTAATGGAATATTTTTAATTTTGAGCATTTAGAATGGTCAATAATTCCAAAACAAATTGCTGCCAAAAAATTCCTAGTATGTAATAGTTTTGGATAAATGAAATGAACCTTAATTAATTTAAAGTTCTTTGTTCTGTGTGTTGCAGAATGAGACCCTGCAGGCAGACTTTGGGTGTGGGGACACCAAGGGATGCTTTGCCAAGTGCAGTGGGGGGCAGTGTGACTTCATCATCACATGGAATGACACTGGGGAACATGTCCAGTTTGAAATGAGGAAGAAATTCTCAACGATGGACCCAAATGACCACTGGATGGCAGTGGGCTTCTCTGAGGACAAAAGAATGGTAACTGGGAAAAAATGGTGGATGGTTTAATTCAATGTCATAGCCATACAACTGATGGTGTACATGTATGCATGAAGAAAATGGTGACTTGGTAATTAATAGAAGGTGAGGGTGCATGATGAAAAATAAATTAAGGAAAATGGTTTATTGTTTTACCCCTTGCTTGAAAAGCGAAAGGGTTATATAGTAATCGGGATGTCCGTACGTCTTTCCATGCATCGATCTGTACGTCCCTCCTTCTGTTATGCTTTTGGGTACCTATCTCTTATCCACAACTCCTCTCATACCACTGAATGAAATTTGATGAGACTTTCTTAGAGTCTTTATTACATATTGCCATTGTGCACCTCCTATTTTACTTTTTGATCTGACACATATTTTGGGTTTCCCACAGCAAAACAGGGACACTACCATTATATTCATATGGGAGGGGGAGGGGGGCTATCATTTAGTGAGCTCATTATACAATGTACTCACAAATTCACAATACCTCTAGTTTTATGTCTTTGTATAAAATATTCAATTTCAAACTCAAAACTGTTTTCTCTCAAAGTCTCAATCTCACAGAAAGATTTGTAAAATCTAATTAAAAATTTCATTAGTTGATTTAGTGTGATAGGAGATTTTAACCTTAAAAAACAAATTGTTTCAGGCCCATTCATTACATAGGTGGAAATATTTGTTTTATGCTGGAGGTTATTTTACAAATCAATACACATGCATGTACATGTATAGGTAATAGGTTTAACTAATGATAAAAACCGTTATCTGGACAGTGACTGGTGACTGATATATTGACATGATGTAATAATAGTCCCACTTTTGTCAGGTAGAAATTAGTACCTGTCATGTACCAGCCATATTTGTCTAGATATAGCATAACATTCATAGCAGCTAGTCTATTACAATTACAAATTGTAAATCAGAATAAAAATATGTTGCAAATTTTTCTTTCTCTCTCTGTCTCTTTTTTCTTCTTCTCTATTTCTTTTTTAATTTTCACCCAAAAACTTATTTTTTCAAATACATTTTCCCTACAAAGTGGAAATGATGAGTACATGTGACAATTAATAGCTTATCAACTGGATATCATGGATAAGAAACAGGATGTAATTCAATGAATTGCAGACTAAAGGGTCTGTAACAGAAAGCCTATTCTTTATAAATCTTCATGTTATAAAATATATTTAAGGAATGAAGCTTATTTCAACTTTTGTTATACGATATATCATAACTTGGGGCAGTTTACACTTTTTTATAAACCGCTTTGTGGTTGAAATAAGCTTCATTCCCTATAATTTAATTTCAATGTAGACAATTGGACAATTTTTCCATTTTTTCCTTCGGAAAAAGGTTTCAAATATCGCATATTTTAAAAGTTAACGGCAAGCGGAGTAATACGTTTTTGATGTCACTCATTGTGACGTAGGCAAGTTAATTTGTTATACAAAAAGGATAAAACTGTTTAACCAATCAAATGACGTGTTACAGCTGAAATTAAATTATATATATATAAATTAGATCTGTGCAGGCCAATAGGAATTAAGTGATTTCAGTTTGGGAGGCACAACCTGTACCAGACATTTTTTTTTGTGGTGGGGGGGGGGTGGCTGTATTTAATTCCAAGCAAAAATTCTCTTACAATTAATTTAAAAAAGAAAAAAAAACGTAAGCAATTATAGTTATGTTGAGAGGAGAGAAGCATAAAGTGAGTTTTTAGTATTTTTTTTTATTAATACAATATAATTATACTATTTATTGCCAATATTATTTGGAGGCAATATGCCCTATAGTTTCCTCCTTGGTTTCGCAACCACGAGAATAATACGTTATTCAGAAAGAAAGTACTCTATGGAATATTAAATACATGTATGATGTTCTGACTATCTTTTCCAACTAGACTAAAGTAGCTCAATCAAAATTGAAAATGATAAAGCAGTTATTTAATTTCAGGGATCCTAGTTTCTCAAGCATGGTATGGACTCTGGACGATTGAAATATATCTAGCTTCCTGTTGCATGTTAAATTCATAGGTTGTTACACACTCTGTATAATTTTTACCCCAAGGAGATAAATATATAATCGGTGACAGTATTTTAACTTAAGGGTGTTTGCATGTTAAGTAATTTTCTGTCATGTTCATACTGCATGTAAAAATAATGAATTATCAAAATATAACTTTAATGATATAGCAAATTATTTATTCTGAATCAAGGGAGGTAATTCTTAGCTAAATCAAACTAGACCTCAAAATGTGATGTATAACTACATATAATAGAAATTGTTAAAGAAAAAAACTTTGTATGTCTCCAAGATTGTTTGAACTGTTTATAATCAAACCTAATTATCATAAATGAATTGTTAATGTGATTTGTTGATGCAAATATAGAAATCATGTATATCATGATCCATATTTTTGACTTTAATACAATTTAATCTAAAAAGGTCAACAATATTGTGCATGTAATTTAAGATAACTTTAAACAAACCCCACCCCTCCACCCCACCCAACCCCCTTAAAAAAGAAGAAATAAATATGTGGAGCTGTTGTACTGTTGCAGGGTGATGATAGTGTGACTGAGTGTGTAAGACAGGATGGCTTTATTGTGGTCCACCAGTCATTTAATGATGTCACCAAATCAAACACAAGACTAAAACAGGTATACTTATCCATCTAACCATTCATAATTATTATTGTGTCCTCATTTTAAGAAAATTCAGAATTCAGGAAAACTTATGCCATCTTCACTTTTCACCCCCATGTGTTAATTAATGGCTTTATTCACAGAGTGGTTTGGGACTGAGTGACGTATCAGGAAGCTATGTGGATGGGGTGATGATCTGCCAGTTCTCCAGAAAAAAGCATCTTCCTGATGAGAAGCAAATCTTTGACTTGAACAATGATTACTACATGTTTTTTGCTTATGGGGAGGCCTCACAGGGTGTGTACCAATAATTGTCACATTAGGAGAGTTTTTTTTCCTGCAGTTATCAAATTATACTTGGTATCTTGTATCTCATGTCAGGAATAATAAATTAAGTGACTAAATTTTATATAATTTCTATTGCACAAGATATGTTTGTAAAACGCACTTATGGAGAATTTATTATATTTATTGATCCTTATATTATCATTACATTATACAGGGGAGAAGAGGAGACACAGTTTACGGGATCTCCCCATTGTGTCCTCAGAACCAGTAGATCTCCAGAAACACAGCAACATACAGGGAAAGGCTGTTTACTTCCTGGTCAAAGTTCATGGTATGTTAAATTATGACGATAATCGATAAAAGAGCTTTTTAGTATAATTATAAAAATTCATTTTGTTAATACTGCTGTTGAGTTACATCTTTTCCCCCAGAATTAACTGGTTTACCAGTTGATCACCATTTTTTCATACTTTTTTATGTATGAACAAAAGATAGTAAAAGAAAAAGACAGTATTCTCTTTTGATTACCAGAGAGAGAGGGGGGGGGGGGATAAAGCATCCACTAAATGCACCCTTATAATTAGCTATAGGAGTATGTTAGTCCTTCTCTGCTAAATAATAATAAATTCTTCTCTTGACCAGGTTGTTTGATGGTTATTGCCTGGGTCTGTCTAGCCAGCATAGGGATCATTGCTGTACGGTACTATAAGACTGTGTGGCTAGAGGAGACGTGTATGAGGGAGAGAATCTGGTACCAGGTGAGCTACACTGCCAACAGGCCTCAATCTAGTTCATAACCCTAAAATAGCTGACAACTAAGATCTGCTCTGTTTTTCCTTCCTTAAACCTGTCTTTTCAGAGTTTTACAAGTTACTTTATCATATGTCCTATAAATTCTTTACAAAATTGGTTAAAAAATTAAAGCAATGGAGAGTATTTTCAACCAATACTCTTACTTTGGAAGGAGGGGTGTTTTTAAATGATTTTTTATTCATAATAAGAATGAAAAAGAACAAGATTTTATTTCTTGACAAATATACTTTTGAAGTTGTTATAAAGTATAAAGAGTTTCGACTTAATAAATTAGTCTAATCTAAAAAAAAATTCCCAAAAGCTAATTGTTCACATGGAGCAATTGATATAAAGCAAAACTGTTAGAGACTAACCATGCAGATGTACTCTCAATCAATTATTATAGCAAATTAAGTTATAAATACCATGCAAAATGAAATAAAAACATCTTTGTTATGAAATACATGTACCTAATAGTTATCATCATTATATTTTTCAGTCTCATAAATTTTGTATGATAACCCTGTTTCTGTGTGTAATGGTGGGAATAATCCTGATTTTTGTTGAAATACAAGGTTATAGTCAGGTGAGAATATAATGAAGTCAATAAGGTCTTAAGTACCAGTCCACATAAAAATCAGACAAAGGGTGATATATGAGGGTTCTCAGAATTTGATGATTTTTCTCTCATAGATTTACTTTGAAGTATGAACAATGTATGTAAAATGAAAAATGTTTTGAGTCATGGTAACCATGGAAACCCGGCCAAAGAAATTTCCTTAGCAACCGGCGGATTTTTCTGTGTTGAAGGACAAAAAATCACCTATCTTTGAGGCTTAAAATAACTCCCAAATACCATGAGAATTATTCTTACTTATGGGTGTAATAAAGATACACATTTATTGTGTTCTAATAATGTAATAAAAAATATTTAGATCCTAAGTCAGTTCAGTGGTAGATATTGGAAGGTACACATGTTTTACAAGTTTTGCTGATTCAGCATTTTTCCTGATTTTGGCAATATTCAAGGCCAAATTTTAAAAATGGCCAGATTAATACAATTGTTGCATGTATCTCACATAAAAGCAGAGGTATTTCTCTTTTAGAATTTGCAGTCAAATCCATGGGCTCTTTTGAAAATCGAATCTGTTGCCTAGCAACAAAAATGGGCTTTTTGATGCATAAAATGAGAAAAAAATGTAAAAAGTTTATGGAAAAATCAAATGAACGATTATTTATGATAAATAAGATACAAATTTTAAAATAGTATAATTAAATTTGGTCTCCCTAGCACATTATTGAATATTGCAGAATTCTTTATCTCCATAGCAACGACAGGTTCTCCATAGCAACAAGGCTAAGAAAGGTAGTTTTGGCGTGTATTCGTTTCATCTTATTTAGGCTTATTCAAATTAAGTCAGCAAAATGTGATTGAGCAAAATTGACAATGAACTGTTGGTTTTATTACTGTAATTTTTTTTTCGTCTTTAATCAACCCATGGCAACGATTCCCAGTGCATGGCAACCAATGTACCCTATGCCTCCTGTAAAGAGATTTAACTTTTGGATTAGTGTTCGTCATGGAAATGAATATTAAATTAATGTGTTGATGATTGTATTTGTGGAGAGTGCTGAAAAAATATATGAAATGTTAAATGTTCAATCAATTGTTGCCATGGCAACAACTACATGTGAGTGAATTTAGAATGGGGCGAGTTCAAAAAACACAGTACATGTATAAATTCTTAAACAGAACTGTGACTGGGCGAATTTAAAACGGGGCAAAATTTCCTGTATGTGTGAACGGGCAAAAATCATATGATACCATATTAAGGATGTTTTCCATAGATAATGTTTTAATGTTTGTACGATATTATGGATTAGATTCAAGACACACACGGTGCATGGTTTCAATGGCTGCATTTTATTTCCGGAACTGTTTTCATTTCCGATATTTTAAAGTTTTCATCTCTGACATTTTTCAAGCAGTACTTTTTTGCAATGAAAGTAGCTAAGATTTAAGACTTAACTCATGAAAAATATTACAGAATAAATCATGAATAAATTATTGAAATCCAAAATAATGAGTTTTGCAATTGACTTTGGGTTATGTTTTAAACCAAACCCCTTGACATGGGGGGGGGGTGTTAGGTTCGATATTCAGTACCATTTTTTTTCCAAACAGCACCACTTTGAATTCCTAATTTTGAACCTATTCAGCAATGTGTCTGTGGAAAGTAGGGGGCTAAACCTACGCAGCAATGTTCAATTTCTATACTAGGAAAAGACTAAGCCCCTTGCTGAGTTTGAACTCAGATATGCAAGGATGGAAATTAAAAGGCATACATAAACCACTTCTGGTTAATACAGACCCTTAGTAAGCAATTTCCGGGTGGGAGTGGGGGTTAGGGGTGGGGATTACAACCATATATTTTCAGTTTGGGCACTGTCAACAACCGAGAATTCCTTGGCAAACAAACCAAAAAATAGAAGATCGTCAGATATTATTATTATTGAGGGGGCACATGTATATTGTTGTGAAGTTTTCAATAGTGTTCTATAGCTAAGTATCGGCATAATAGCCTCCCCCCTCCCGTTCCTACACGGCCA
The DNA here is from genome assembly GCA_003671525.1 of Saccostrea glomerata. Classification (NCBI taxonomy): domain Eukaryota; kingdom Metazoa; phylum Mollusca; class Bivalvia; order Ostreida; family Ostreidae; genus Saccostrea; species Saccostrea glomerata. The sequence goes on from PRKT01000143.1 coordinate 269,604, forward strand.
TAGGAAAAAACAATCATCGTTGAAGGAATTCTTCCCCCCCCCCCTGAATTCTCAAAAGACAGTAGAATGTTAATACGAAGACATCACAATTACGCCTGTACATTTAGCACAGGGAAAGATATTAATATAAGTATTATTGCTACTTGTATAAGTATGTATTGAATTATAAATTTGTTTTTATTTTTTGAACATGAAATAAATTTATTTAAAATTTTATTTCCAGCTGTTTAGTAAGCAAAAAAATTGTCAGAAAGGGATCCTGCAGATATCCAAGAAATACAAAAAATGTTGGAAATGAAATAAAATTGTCGGAATTGAAATTTTAAGCATGTCGGAAATCCTATGCAAAATACTGGAAATTAAATGCAGTGAAAGAAAACATGAATATGAAATGAGCAAGCACACAAAATTGTGTACACTTAATAAAACCCTTAACCCTGGTAATGTTTATCTAGCATATATTGTGTTCATTTGAGATAATTTCCATTTTTCCAAAAATTAGAGATTTATAAGCTTGTATCTTTAACTTGTTGTTGGGAAGCTGACACTTATTCAGTTTACAAGGAATCTGTAGCTCTGGAGCTTCAAACGCAATTACCCAGAGAACAGGCCCAAGCAACACGTATCAAAGTAGTGGGAGCAACCTCCAACATCGCTCACCTGAGCACATGGGCTAGGTAAAAACAAATCAGCTCAGCACTCAAAAGTTTACTTGGGGAAGGGAGGGGGATGGACTTGAATTTTATACTTCTTACCACCATATCAATATAAATTACTGGTATCAATGTAAAAACTTTGGGCCAGGAAAGATGAAACTTATGTAGAAGCATTCTCAGGTAGTGTACATTCAAGTTTATTCAAGTCATGACCCCCGGTGGTAGGGTGGGGCCACAATGGACGACCAACGTCTTACATAGGAATATATAGGAAAAATCTTCTTCTTTTAAATAACAGCAAAGCCATGATTGGTCATGTTTATATGGAAGCATCCTCAAATAGTGTAGATTCAAGTTTGTTCAAATCATGACCCACCGTGGGTACAGCCACAATGGATGATCAAATTTTTACATAGGAATATATAGGAAAAATATATAAAAATCTTGATTGGTCTTGTTCAAATGTTAGCATCCTCAGGTAGTTTAGATAAAGATTTGTTAAAATCATGACCCCCAGGATTGGGTGGGACCACAAAAGTACATAACTTATTTGGAATAAAAGCCACAGTTAGTCAAAAAATATGTAAGCACCCTTAGTTAGTGTAGATTATTGTGTAGATTCAACTATGCATATATTCAAGTTTGTTCAAATCACCCCCCCCCCCTTTAGGATCGGGACCACTTAGGCATTTACTGAATTGATTTTTCCTAGCCACAGTGCTCAGGTGAGCGATGTGACCCATGAGCCCTGTGTTACATGGATGAGTTCGATGTAAATTGTTTTGTTTTTGCTGCATAATATTTCCATTTTAAGATATGAACTAACCGGATACATGAAGATGACCCTCTGACCATCGTTTGCATAATTTTTGAAATATGTTTGCACTACATTAATGCAAATTTCACCAAACAACATACAAAAATAAAGTTTCTACTTGTGTGAATAGCCATGTTTTAAATTCATTTTTGTATTTGTTTGATCTAGCTTTGGACATCTTGCAATATTTCTTTCAAATGGTGTAAACTTCAATTTTACGTAAGTAACCGTAACTGACTGCGATGCGACTTTTCTTATTGTCCCCCGCTTTCGCGAAAGCGAGGGGACATTAAATCTCATTCGTCTGTCCGTCAGTCTGTCAGTCTGTCCGTCACAAAAACTTTAACCTTGCCCATAACTTTTGATTTAGTGGAGCTATGACTTTCATATTTCACATGTGTATATTCCTTGTGACAAGACCTTTCTTTGGGTACCACCAAATTTGACCTTTTGACCTAGACCTTGTAGTTTGACCCACTTTTACACAAAAATTCCAAACTTTTACTTTGGCTTTAACTTTTGAATGGAAGGTACAAGGACTTTCATATTTTACATATGTATTGTTTGTAGCAAGACCTTTCATTGGATACCAACAACCTTGACCTTTTGACCTTGACCTTGGAGATTTACGTATTTATGAAAAAACATTAACCTTGACCATAACTTTTGAACGGTGAGAACTAAGGCTTTCACATGTGTAATCCTTGTGAGAAGATCTTTTCATTGGATACCAAGAACTGAGCTTCACATGTGTAATCCTTGTGAGAAGACCTTTTCATTGGATACCAAGAACTTTTACCCTTTGACCTTGGAGTTCTAACTTCTTTTTAAAAACTTTAACCTTGGTCACAACTTTTAAACAGTAGATACTAGGACTTTTATATTTTAAAAATGTATTCTTTGTTGCAAGACATTTCATTGGATACCAACAACCTTGACCTTTTGACCTTGACCTTGGAGATTACTTATGAAAAAACTTTAACCTTGACCATAACTTTTGAACGGTGAGGGCTAGGGCTTTCGTACTTCACATATGTAATTCTTTTAAGAAGATCTTTTATTGGATATCAACAATTTTTACCCTTTGACCTTGACATTGGAGTTTTAACTACTTTTTAAAAAAAATTTAACTTTGGTCACAATTTTTGAACGGTAGATACTAAGACTTTTATATTTCACATATGTATTCTTTGTGCAAGTCCTTTCATTGAATATCAACAACTTTGACCTTTTGACCTTCACCTTAAAGATTTACGTACTTAGGAAAAAACTTTAACCTTGACCATAACTTTTGAACGGTAAGGGCTAGGGCTTTCAGACTTTACATGAGTAATCCTTGTGAGGAAACCTTTCATCAACAACTTTGACCCTTTGATCTTGACTTTGGAGTTGTCCTACTTTTAAAAAACGTTAACTTTGGCCATAACTTTTTAACAGTCAGGATTAGGGTTTCATCCTTCGAAAAAATCAACTTCAATGATAATTTCTAAATAAATGACATGTGATAGGATGTTCATATTAGACACAATATGTCATAAAAAATAACATCTCACCAACAAAGACACCGAAAGCGGGGGACCATAATTCTTTGAATTTGCTTGTTATGCCCCCGTAACGAAGTTTCGGGGGTAAATAGTTTTTGCCGTGTCCGTCTGTCTGTCTGTCTGTCTCTCTGTCTGTCTCTCTGTTTGTCTGTTTGTCCGCAAAAACTTTAACCTTGCCCATAACTTTTGATTTGGTTGAGCTATGACTTTCATATTTCATATGTATATTCTTTGAGACAAGACCTTTCTTTGGGTACCACCAAATTTGACCTTTTGACCTTGACCTTGGAGTTTGACCCACTTTTACATGAAAATTTTGAACTTTTACTTAGGCCATATCTTTTGAACACTAGATACCAGGACATATATACTTCACATATGTAATGTTTGTTGAAAGACCTTTCATTGGATACCAACAATCTTGACCCTTTGACCTTGATCTTGTAGATTTCCGTACTTGTGAAAAAACTTTAACCTTGGCCATAACTTTTGAACGGTAAGTAATAGGGCTTTCATACTTCATATATGTAATAATTAATCCTTGTGAGAAGACCCTTCATTGGTTACCAAGAACTTTGACCCTCTGACCTTGACCTTTGAGATTGACCTACTATAAAAAAGCAAACCTTGACCATAACTTTTAAAGAGTTAGGGCTAGTGCTTTCATACTTTACACATTTGATTCTTATGACAAAACCTTTCATTTGATAACAAGAACTTTGACCTTGACCTTGGAGTTTGACCTTCTTTTTAAAAAATTGAACGTTGGTCATAACTTCTGAATGGTTAGGGCTAGGGCTTTCATGCTCAACATAAGTATTCTATGTGACCTTTCATTTGATACTAATTACATTGACCTTTTGACCTTGACCTTGGAGTTTTTTGTACTTATTTAAAAAAAAAAATTTAACATTTGGTTACTTTTAAATTTCACAATTGTTTTCCAGTGAGAATACCCTACTTTTGGTACTATTTAGTTAAATTTGCATTTAAGAAAAGCTTAATCTTTGCTATGTTGCTATACAGGGGCATCCGTGTTTCACAAACACATCTTGTTTTGATTTATTTTAATGTGCCGCGTCGCCCTCATGGAGCAGTGGTTAGAGTGTCTTCTCTAGAGTCACGAAGTAAGGAGTTGATCCTTCCGTCGGGGGTTCGAATCCCACTGTGGGACGCAGTAGGTGCTACCTTTGAACTACCGCGAACGGTTCTTTTCGTTTGGAAAAAACACTCTCCAATCTATGATAAGTATCAATAGAATAATTAAAACCTGATCTTCATATTCAATTGGAAATATCATTTGAAATGTTTCCATAGTGGCGTTATTCATTTTATTTATCTATTTATCTTCATGAGGAATTAATTCATACATTGTAATACTTTCTGAGAAATCTGTGACGAGTGCCTTATCTTTCAATATTATGAATAACGACTACAGAGTATCCCATACTGATAATGTAACATTGTTTGCTATGTGCTAGAAGTAGTTGTTATGGATTAAATGAGTTTAAACATACTTTCGAAAAACAAACATTTCAACATCATTTTTCCTCATGACGTGATTTAGATAAAGATTTACAGGTGACATGAATATACGTCAAACATTCTTTGTGTCGTTGCCAGGGGAGTGGTGTTGTTGCTATGGAAATAAGTCATTGAACAATATTCAATAAAATGATACAACATTTTACAGTCTGACCGACCTATCACCATGCAATTATCAGCATATTACTTGAATATCCAATTCCATGACAAACAATACAATCCCAAAGTCAAATCTGTTTTACAGGAGACTTAGGAACTTTGGTTGTCATGTACACGGAATCCTTGCCATATGGGTTGATTAAGTACCAAAAAAAATTTTTAAAAAATAACAGTAATAAAACCATTAGTTCATTGTCAATTTTGCCCAATCACATTTTACTGACTTAATTTGAATAAGCCTAAATAAGATTAAACGAATACACGCCAAAACTACCTTTCTTTGCCTTGTTGCTATGGAGAACATGGCGTTGCTATGGAGATAAAGAATTCTGCAATATTCAATAATGTGCTAGGGAGACCTAATTTAATTATACTATTTTAAAATTTGTATCTAATTTGTCATAAATAATCGTTCATTTGATTTTTCCATAAACTTTTTACATTTTTCTCTCATTTTATGCATCAAAAAGCCCATTTTTGTTTCTAGGAAACAGATTCGATTTTCAAAAGAGCCCATGGATTTGACTGCAAATTCTGAAAGAGAAATACCTCTGCTTTTATGTGAGATACATGCAACAATTGTATTAATCTGGCCATTTTTAAAATTTGGCCTTGAATATTGCCAAAATCACGAAAAATGCTGAATCAGCAAAACTTGTAAAACATGTGTACCTTCCAATGTCTACCACTGAACTGACTTAGGACCTAAATATTTTTTATTACATTATTAGAACACAATAAATGTGTATCTTTATTACACCCATAAGTAAGAATAATTCTCATGGTATTTGCAAGTTATTTTAAGCCTCAAAGATAGGTGATTTTTTGTCCTTCAACACAGAAAAATCCGCCGGTTGCTAAGGAAATTTCTTTGGCCGGGTTTCCATGGTTACCATGACTCAAAACATTTTTTCATTTTACATACATTGTTCATGCTTCAAAATAAATCTATGAGTGGAAAATCATCAAATTCTGAAAACCTTCATGTATCACTTTTTTACAGTTTTGTCTGATTTTTATGTGGACTGGTACTTAATTATTACTGCCCAAAAGGGTAAACTTAAAGCATAATTATTATAAAGTATACAATTTTAACTTTTCGGTGGCTAAATTAACAGAGCATTTTTATTGGGACAACAGTTACTGTCTCCTAAAATTCCAAAGTAATTGTTGCTTTCTATTATTAAATGGTATGTTTTTTTTTTCAGATTGATGGCAAAACCTTTCATCAGGCTCACCCTATTATGGGACTTTTGGTCACACTCTTTACTATTGCTAATGTAAGTCATCTCTAACTGGAATGTTGTTTTTGTTTTAACCATTTTAAAAGTTAAAGAAAAAAAATTAAATTTGTGAAAAAAAGTTCTCTAATTAGCCTCCCTTCAAAGAAAGAACATGTATATGACTTATTACCATTCCAGCCCATAATAGCCATTCTGAGGCCCCTTCCTGGCACTGTAAAGAGAAAAATATTCAATTGGATTCACTGGGCAGTGGGCACAGGTGCCCATTTCTTAGCAAGTAAGTTATATGATTTCTGTACATAAACATACTTTGTACTGTTTTGCCTATTTTTGATGATAACTGAAATTTGTTCCAAAGTATAATGTGAACCTTTTGTTTTGCAGTTGTGACAATATTTGCTGGTGTGGAGTTAGCCAAAGCTAGAGCCCCCTTCTACATTAGCTACATTCTGATAGCATATGTGTGCTACCTGTTTATTGTTTTCTTCATTTTGGAAGTTCACAGCTTTATTTCTAAAAGAGCAGGTCAGTTAGGAAACCGTTTGTCTGATTTCATGTGCATTTATTAATTTTAAATTCTATTCTTAATTTTGACTCACGACTATATGCAATTACTCAACAACATACGACATGAATTCTATTTGTGTATGTTGTAATCAAGAGATCTATACATAATGTATTCTCTTACTATATTACAGAACATAAGAGGGATCAGACATATATTTATGAAATGCACAGAAAGCCCCACTACTCCAGCGTGAATCATTCCCTAGACGTTGAGCCACCGGTAACTATCTAGTACATGTACTCACTAAGTTTCCTCCCTCATTGTGTTCTGGTCATTTGAGTGGACGGAGTTACCCCGGATTATCTGCTACCTGAAGTATAGGCTTAATCACTCTATATTAATCTTCCAAGGAATTTGGAGCGTTATAAAACAATACATATACATATATACACAGTCAAGTGCTTTCTTCTTACTTTTCATAGTTAAGGAAAAAATAGTATGACTTTGGAAATGGCATTGAAATGCATGCATGTATGCTCAAAATATAAGTAGTAGATTTTTCTATCTACTTCAATGAATGGACATCACTTGCTGAAGGACAAAAATGTACGGAAAACCAAAATGAAGTGCCCTTGACCTTTGACATTTTAACTCAAAGTCAATTTGGTTCTTATAATGTTATAGGTAGTTAATGTATGACCTTTTTTTGCAAAAGCTCAAGAAGCACTAAGTTTTCATCTGGAAACTTTATTTTGCAACATGTGAATTTGTGACTGTGACCTTAGGTCTTTTGACCTCATATCAGAAGCATATATTTTTCTCTCATATCAAAAAATAAAGGACTCTTTAGGAAACTTAAGTAACTATACAAATATACAATATTAAACCGACTGAGATTACCTATAAGGAAGTCACAGTGAACATCCTACATGAATGGTCCATATTGAGAATATGTAGTCTATCAATTGCCCCTTTGAAATGATTTGAAAAATTTTTCTATATTCTTTAAATGCAGAATTTAATGTACATTGTATTTATTTTTACAGTACAGCAAAGTGAAGAAGGCCATATTTGGTTCCCACATTTTAATTACAGTAACTGTGACAATTATTATGTGCATTCTGCTGTTCATATCCTAAAAACAACAAAATCCTTGGAGGGTTCTTGTCTGATATTCCTGTAGCCAGAGGTCGGGCTGTTGTCTGGTTCCAGTCTGCAGCCATGAAGAGTTGTCAGCAGGAGGAGAGTGACTTAATGTACAAGGCTTTATCCTTTGCTCTGGCAATGGGATTCTGGCTGGCCCTTAATTAATTAAAACCAGGTCTGGTTCCTAATCATTGCTATACCTTTATTATAAGAACTGATTGCAATTAAATTTTATATGTGCCTCTTTTTTATACAAACAGTCTCAAGGCTTATAATCAGGACCTGTATTTTCTTGTTTAATGAGTGCTGGTTCTATTGAGTGTTACACTGGTTTCTCTTTAACTGGTACCCGTGTTGTGAGTTCTATGTTTAGCTGGTTTATCATCAGTTTGTCCCATATCTGTGATGTCTCTATCTTGGTGAACATAATATCAAAAATATTTATATTCATGATGTTCAATTAACTTTACCTTTGTCATCATTCACATGTGTTTTTTCTTGTTTATTTTTTGTGTGTAACTAATTGATTTTCATTGTACATTGCATCTTCACCAATTTTCCATCTTGTAATTTAAATTATTAGTTTATTTATGATAGTCATATATGTATCATAATTCATATATGAATGGATGCGAGTGTTTTCTAGTCATATTCAAAATAAAGAATGTTTTTGTTCTAAGAGAGAGAGAGAGAGAGAGAGAGAGAGGTTTTGTTGATTGTACAATATATGATTGAAACATGAATTTAGCTGTAGGAGTTTTTCACTTCCAATTTTTAGAATAAGTCTTATGCAATGTGATATTTAAAATTGGAAATAAACTTTTATAACAAATGAGCTAGTTTCTATGTGATGCAATTGCTAACCATGATTTAGGAAGACTTACTTGAAAAAGTAAGAGATATTATCAATTCAAGTGAAATGTACCTTTTTGCTTTACATCACATTGATTTTGACAGATGCGCCCAGTGTAAACAATCACCCATCCCCCTTCACCCCCCTACAATTATTTTTTCTTCTTTAAGCAAATCAACGAAATATCCAATTTACTAATGAATACAAACACGAAAGAAATCCCACCAAATGCTTTTAACTTCATAGGCATCGGAAGCAAATTGAATGTGCGGGGGGGGGGGGGGGGGGGGGGGGGGGGGCAAAATACTGTTTTAGTATACATGGACATGTACTGGCCTTCAGATTTAAAGGATAAACATATCTACAATGTATATTGTTCATAAAAAAAAATGAACAACATATTTACAATTTACATAATACTGCTCCATAAAAAAGGTTTCGGGACATGAGCTACCCGGTAATTCTTTCGACAGTGGTGCGTCTTTGACAACTACAACTCTCTTTATTTTAGGGGAGGGGGGGGGTCCACTAAGATCTTTTTAAGACTTTAAAATCTATACTTTTCAACCCTTAATTAATCTTCATACATTGACTATATAACTTGGAAATTTGTAACAGTCAATTTTCTGGTTACGAGGAAGGAACGTACAATTCATAAGAGCCGCTCTGCTTTCGGACCGAGTTGGATTGTGGTTTTGTTGTAGAAGGTAATCGCTTGCTGAGGCGTACAAGTCTTTTGTATTCCCCTCTCACCTTCAAATGTAAACAAAGATTTTTATTCCAGTATTATGTTTAAACTTTTATCTTTCTTTCGGTAATTTTAATTGTAATTTGTATATATTATAAATGTGTTTAAAGTATTTTATTTTTTCTCACCAAGATATAAATGCCTTACTTTTCTGTTCATGGCACAGTGGAAGATGAAGATAAAAAGTCCCTGGAGACTGTTGAGTATGGTGAATATGTAGGCCATCACTACCGACTCCTTATTGATGAAAAAATACCCAAATACCCAAGTCAAACCAAGCAAAACCTCGATAGCAAACGCGCCTTGGATCCACGCCCTGAATGACATTAATCACTTGTAAGAATATATAACTTACACATTGTACATTTTAAACATTACTACATGTAGGATGCGAGAGGAAGAAAGAGAAATACCTAAAGGTCCCTGACTGGGAGCGATCCTGAGTAAAAACGTAAGCGGAATGTCTGCAAACCATTGTCATGGAATAAAAAAGAACCAACGCATTGATCTGGAAAAGGAATAAAACCTCTACCATGAGTTCTATTTAACATTGATAAATATTTAGATACTAGTATTTAGATATCCAGCAACAACAAACTCGATTAAATTAAAAAAAAATGTAATTTCCCAAATGAATTTCGCTAATCTAATGTACACGTGTACAGCACTGAGTTTGGATTCTTGACCATTTTTCTTACCACAAGCACTAAAGCCACAGGACCAGCAAAACTCCATATGAACCAGTTTCGTGTCGTCAACCAACAACTAGACAAAAAAGGATAGCAAAATATTTTTGAAGTTAATTGTGCTAAATCTGGACAGGCTTCAGCAGGAGTTTGATATATTTTATACGACTGTACGCTTTAAGGTTCGTGGATACTCTGATAAGAGAGATAACTCTTAATAACATCAATGTCTTTTTTGTCCAATTTTTAACAACAAGCTTTGCGATAATTATTTGTATTTTACTTATAAAAAGAATGATTGTACGTGTAAGTCTTGGAACTTACTAATTATCCGTTCCATAAGCAGTGTAGTCTGTCCCTGCTGTTATACCAACCACAAAGATTGGGGCGCCTGTACAATAACAATAAACTCTTCAATAAGGTTGTAAAAAAACCAGAGTCAGCCTTATTATAAAATAAGCAGACATTTTCCTGAATAGTTCAATTCTAAAGAAGGAAAAGTCAATCTTAAGACAGATAAATTTTCATTTGAATTTCCTGTTTTGCAAACTAGGACAACAGAATTTACATGTATTGAACTTTTGTCCCTCGGATGGTCAAAACGATATCCTTGAAAACAAACGTTTTACTTCTAGACTGTTTATTTCCTCAGTATTGAATTTCAGCAGTTTTAAAAGAATGGTAAACACTTATATCCGGCTTAAGGAATTTTCATACGTCATAGACTTTGTTTGCATTTGAATTTCTTTGGAAACAATCATATCACTTTACGTAAAATCGCCAAAAGTGTTTAAATGTATTTAAATCTGTGATTTGATTTTCAAATAATTTCGTATAATTCCGTTCATGTGTTTTGATATAAAATAATCAGCGCTACTGATTCATTTAATTTCTTAAAAAGTCTTCACGCATCCAACATGTCAAAGGGCAATGGTTCAAATGCAAAGCTTAACTTTATTTGTATTAAATTAAAAAGACCAGTTTGAAAAAAAGATGAAACATAAGGCGTGGTGTTGATTGTTATTTAGTGTAATATATAGAACATAGTTGATACTGACCATAACCTATAAGATAATAATATTTCAGCCTTGACTTGGCCGCATCGAACACTTGCACCAGCATGACTACAATATGAATTCCTTCCATCAACATCCACGTGAAGGCGGACAGGAAAAAGAAGTGAAGAAGCAGTGCCGTGGCGGCACAAGTGACCTTGAGAGAAAGAAAAGACGAGCATTACTCCAGCAGGTGGCGTTTGTCAAGACATTGTTTATTAAAACTTGTTATGATGAAAATTAATCAAAGAATATCTAGACATACATGTATAAACTACCGCTTGAGAAAAATGCATCATAAGATGTTTGAAGTATTCGGAAGTATTAATATAAATAAGCTTTATCTAGAGCCTCACACCTTTTGTTCCGTTCTTCCGATGCCGATTAAAAAGATGACCTCTGCTACGAACAGACAAAACACTAGATTCTTGTGAATGGAGTTCCTCTCGCCTTGGAGCGACCTTTGAAAAAAATATTTATAGTGATGATACATTAATATATAAGCAGCTAACATAGGAGAAAAGTGAAGGTACCCAAGAAACTAGGAACCTTTTGTCTAAGAAACAGATCCTGTTATGATAGCAAAAGATAAAGGAAACAAATCCAAAAGCAGGCAACATTTTTTTTTTTTTACGAAACGTTAAAAATGAACTTCGAATTCATCGTAAGTTATTCCCTTACCCTAGACACTGGAAGGTTAACCAACTGGTGGCAAGGAATATGATGGAGACAATGCACCCAATGTAACTTATAAATGTCAGCGACATGACGTGCTCGTACCCCAGCTGTGTGCAAGATAAACAGGAATGATTTAAAATACAATTTTATATAAAATTGAAATGAACTAAATTTCAAGAAATCATTTAATGACTTTTCTACCTCGACTCCAGACACGTCCATCAGAATGGCGAAGTTTGTGAGGTGGTCACACTGACACGTGACGTGTGTACCGTTCATGTATCTCAAAGAGCACCCATCTTGTGACCAATCTCCAACTTCTCTGCAAATACAGATAAAACGTCCCAGTTTTCATATTTTTCAGCAGCTATCTGATTTCGTCACAGATATTTGACGTTGTTGCATCAAGATATATGCATTCATTATTCTGATTAGCAACATAAAAATGATCAAACTCTTATTCTACATGACTTCGGGTCGTAAGACAGCAACTACTGAACTTTGGAATTATTCTCATCAAGAGATTACAGGGTTTAAGTTACAACCTTAACAAGCCTTTGACTTCTTAGTGGTCATGATAAGTAGCCATGTAATTTTTGTGATGACAATTTTGTCATGAAACTTTCTGGACTTTTTATGGAAACACCGAAAGGTACCAAAGGGTTCATTGATTTTTCCCGTTTTCCAAGTATTAGGAATAATTTAAGCATCCTTTTGACAAAGCGATCTTCAGACTGCCTTTATTCAAAAGATTCTGAATTAACTTTTGGGAAAATGATTTTAAAAAAGCTTAAGTCTCATTTTCACCGGTAAGTCTTTGACAAGATTTGAAATAAATGGGCAATTTATAAACAAACAGGACACAAAGTTTATAAAGTCAACAAAATGCTATCACCATGGTTAAAGGCAAACAACTAAAATGTCAACCAAATATTTTTATTACCCTTTTGAGAAGTTCCAGAAGGAGCAGAGCGGTGTTGCTATGGGAGATCCAGAAAACCTGCTTTTTTCGAGTTTCATGGTAAATGTCACCGGATCTTGTAGATTGTTGACATCAAAACCAGGAATAGAAGCGCTGAGGATGTCTTTGAGGACAGTGTAGTTTATATCAGGAACGGGAAGTAAATCGGCGCCATTAAAGTGCTTCAAGAACACCACTTTCGTTAAACCGTCTGAAAAATATTACCAGGTCACAGAGAGATGCATAATGGAGGATTCTGAGCAATGATAATGGATAATAATGAAACAAGAGAGCCTGTACCTATGTTGTAATGTCGTATTGTATGTGAGGGAACCAGGAAATCTGTTTCTGTATCTCCACTATTGAACCTCAGGTCATTTGCAGATTTAGAGTCCAAGACGTGGAACATTGCCACTGTAAAAGGAAACACAATACTAGTTATAGCTCAGAAACACTGGACATAAACAACAAAATGATTCATCTGTAGGGAGAAGGTATTTCTTACATATTGTATGTGATTTAGTCTCGAACGCCATGGGTTTGTCCATGGAATCCAGAAGTTTGCTGGCTGCATCCTCGACAGCCGACAAGATGATAGAGGCCACTCTCTTTTTATCATCCGGTGACAGATCCGAGGCATCTCTCGTCTGCTTGATCAGTAAACTTCCTATCGATATTGTGTCCTACAAAAATGGCAGCAGTATATCGCTAAGGCACTTAAATTTATAATGATAGTTTATCAAGAAGTTAAAACTTTAAATAAAACTTAATTACTTGTGCAAAATTTCTGAATTCCTCTGCATCTTTTGGCTTTAGGTCCGAGATGAAATTAAGCACACGAGTTGTTGTGACGATGTCTGCTACTGTTCTTTTGCTGGCGTCTAGAGTGTCCACTAAGTCTGCTGTAAGCTGGGACACATCTTCCGTTGTAACCAATTTCTGATTCAGGATTCTCATTAACTTCAAATAGAGAGGGAAAATGTGCTTTTTAATTGCAAGGAAAATGGAGTGAAATAATATACTTTGTGACAGTTAACTAAATTCAAGATTCCATATGTACATTTTTAGACACACAGTCTTCTATAGAAGGTCTTCCCATCCATTCTGCTCTTACGTCATCGCACTTCCAGGTGGCAAACCCTAAAACAAACGTACATCAGTTAAATCAATAATTCTCCATCCAATCTGATATGAAGACAGCAAAGTCTTTAAGAGTTACTTGCCAGGTCCAGTTTTACATGGACGACTAACCACCTCTCCATTGCTTGCTCTAGGCCAGGAAATACCGTAGGCCTCCAGGGCTGAACATCCATTTTTATCTTGGTTTTCAGCTGTTGTTGTACTTGGGGAATGTTGTGTTTTATGGAACTGAGTAGACGCCATGGATGTATTGTGCTGGTTCGATTCGTTGAGCATTGACGTTTTCGGATAAGTGGGTGAAGGTCTTGGAGTATTTTTCACAATACTTGACGGTTCTGGTGACATTTTTGCATCAGTCTGTGAATCACTAAGATGGTGTTCTGTGTACACTGTCTTGTCATCCTTTGTTGTCATGATAATTGATGTCGAGGCAGCTAGGGTCTGGTCTGTTGTTGATGGTTCTTCGTGTGTCGGATCATCTGTAAAGGCCTGATTCAGGTTGAAGAATGTGGTAGTTTTGACTGTGTGTATATGGTTCTCTGTCGCCGCTGTGGTTTGAAGGCTGGTGGTTTCTGAGGGACCTGTGGTGGTGACAGGTGATGTCACTGTTGCTGTAGACAGTAACAAGTCAGTCAATAACTTTTTTAAAAAATTTCCACAGAGTTATAATTCCGCGAAAACATTTTTTCTTCAATCTACCGGTAGAAAATTGCGCGGATTTCTCGGATTATTTGATGTTTAAATATATAAATTATGACAAATTGAGACTAACAGTATAATCATTTTTTCAGAGTTCAGATCTGATCATCCAATGAATTTCTTTGGGAAGAAATCGCAGCAAAAAATCCACTAAAACCTATTTATTGACCCAAACTTCATTTTACATACGTAGGTACAATGTATCATGAAAATTCACTGACCGGGCATCTCCTGGTAAATCCAATTAGATAAAGAATGTATAGAAGATTTAGTTGTATGTATACTTACGAGGGTATTGCTCACAAATGAAGGGGTTCAACTTGTCACACTTTTGGTCATTTAGCTTGCCTGCAATATTCATTTCTCCACACTCTTCTTTTCTCAAAGAGTTGTTAGGCTCACCGGGTTTCCAAGCACTACAAGGACACTAAAACTATTATTTATTGTTAATCACCATCTGATTATACATTAGAATTTTTTTCCCTGACTGAATAAAAAGCACTTAAATAATATTGTCTTCAGTACACATATTGTTTTCTTTATTGGTACTTACATGACCGTCGTCTGAAGGTCAGTTCCGTCTTCCCATTTCCATTTGGCGATTTTTTTGTTGAGGGAGAGTCCGAGCCACCACTGCCTCATTGACATGGTCTTGATCAGAGGGTGAATATTTAGTAGAACCCGTACCTACAAAAATTACCAAGTCTATCAAATGTAACTTAGCAACTACGTACGTATAATCATCCTTCGGCAATAAATTAACAGAAATCATACCTAAACACAACTGCAGCCAATAAGTTTTGAGCAGAACCCATACCTATGAAAAAGCTTGGTAAATAACATGTAAATCAGCAGAAACACTACCTAAACACAAACCTCAGTCAATTATATTAACTTCATAGAATCCGTACCTAAACACAAACTTCAGTCAAATCACTTTATAGAATCCGTACCTAAACACAAACTTCAGTCAAATCACTTCATAGAATCCGTACTTAAACACAAACTTCAGTCAAATCACTTCATAGAACCTGCACCTAAACACAACCTCAGTCAAATAACTTATCAGAACCCGTACCTAAACACAACCTCAGTCAATTTATTTATCAGAACCCGTACCTAAACACAACCTCAATCATTTTTTTTTTATCAGAACCCGTACTTAAACACAACCTCAGTCAATTTATTTATCAGAACCCGTACCTAAACACAACCTCAGTCAATTAACTTCAAGGAACCCGAACCTACACACAAACCTCAGTCAATTAACTTCACAGAACCCGTACCTAAACACAACCTCAGTCAATT
The DNA here is from genome assembly GCA_003671525.1 of Saccostrea glomerata. Taxonomy (NCBI): domain Eukaryota; kingdom Metazoa; phylum Mollusca; class Bivalvia; order Ostreida; family Ostreidae; genus Saccostrea; species Saccostrea glomerata. Next base: position 285,351 of record PRKT01000143.1, read on the forward strand.
AATTTCAAAGAACCTAAACACAACCTCAGTCAATTAACTTCACAGAACCCGTACCTAAACACAACCTCAGTCAATTAATTTCAAAGAACCTAAATACAACCTTAGTCAATTAACTTCACAGAATCCGACCTATACACAAACCTCCGTCAATTAACTTTACAGAACCTGCACTAAAACACAACCTCAATCAATTTTTTTTTTATCAGAATCCGTACCTAAACACAACAACAGTCAATTATCTTCAAGGAACCCGTACCTACACACAAATCTCAGTCAATTAACTTCATAGAACCCCTACCTAAACACAACCTCAGTCAATTTATTTATCAGAACCCTTACCTAAACACAACCTCAATCAATTTTTTTTTATCAGAACCCGTATCTAAACACAACCTCAGTCAATTTATTCATCAGAACCCGTACCTAAACACAACCTCAGTCAATTAACTTCAAGGAACCCGAACCTACACACAAACCTCAGTCAATTAACTTCACAGAACCCGTACACAACCTCAGTCAATTAACTTCACAGAATCCGCACCTTTACACAAACCTCAGTCAATTAACTTTACAGAACCTGCACTTAAACACAACACTCCGTCAATTAACCTCATCTTGTGAAAATCTCACAGTTGCAACTTGGACATAATAATATGTGCTGACTTGATACTGAACAATGTCACATCAAAGTCACTAGACCCAAAATTGAAAAAAAATATCTATTGTACATGTATTTTATATATTTCCAAACCGCAAAAATAAGCCTGAATTTCTTCAGAGCATAAAATCGATTATTATTAATTACATATAATAAATTATTTATAATCAATTATCAATTTTAAGTATTATTCTAGATCTACATTCTTGAATTTAAATACTTCTCTTTTGAAACAAATATTATACAATAAAACATCTATTAAAATTCCTTCGTGAGCTAACTGTCTAATGTTGGGGGTGGAGGTAGGATCAAATGCTGGCGTTTTACTCACGCTGTATATATATAATTGCGGGAAGTATTTTTTCTTTAATTTATTTCGTTTACAAACGTTATTTCTATGAAGAAATCGTGATGCTAGCTCGGCTACGTACTGTTCATGAAACGCCGGGAACTCAATCTAACCCAAGGTTATCATTCTCTCGACCAAAGAGTGATATGTTTATCTTTGGATTCTTAAACAGGCTTTATTTTTTCCCGACTTCACTGGTCAATTGTAATAAACGTATTATATAATAACGTACAAGAATTTGCTTTTTGTATACAAAATACAGCAGGATAAAGATATTTAAGGGTTGTTTGTGGTACATAAGTATACCGTATAAAAAGTATGGGTAATATAAAAACGAACAGGCACAGAAGAATATCTAAAAGAAAAACAAAAACTTGGGTCATGAGGGGAGACAATTTAATCGTAAAAATGTTCCAGACAAATGAAATCAGAAGGACGGATGGACAGAAGATATAGGACATGGACATTCATTCCTTATCCAATAAATCACTTTACCGTTTCTGCTTTACTGGACATGGAGGCCAAGTGGCCTCCCTCTTTTTGACAGGTCTGCCTGGCCTCGTACCACGTGACCAGGTCCTTCTTAAAGAGGTAGCAGCCACGGTGTACCTTGGTCCACGGCGGAGTACAGGTCGGCGTGGACTGGACTGTAAAAGTTAGAATTGCAAACTGTATAAAGTAAAAGATTGCGCAATATTTTTGTATTGCTGAGCATGTTGTTCACCAATTTTCGTACACAAATTGATTGTTTAAGGAAATTAAAGTAGACGAGAAAAAAGCTCTATTTAGAGCAAATTTAATTTTTATAGCATTTGGTAAAATCTATATTAAAAAAGAGTTTACTGGTTATTTGTCGAAAATTGATACGATAGATTATTTAATGATATTGTGCTGTCCCTCAAGCCGAAAGAGGGTCGAGTTTGACAATTTTCCTTTTTTTTTTAATTATCTTTTTTATAATTGTCTTTTAAGTTAATTTTTTCCCTCTGTCTGCTTTCCTCCCCCTTTCAAAACCCATGCAGCTAAGCCCATCCCTGCTTTATATGATATCCTACTGGTGTAAAAAAAATTATTTTACTGTCCAACATAAAATTAAGCCTTGATATACAAAGAAATGGTGTTTGAAGAAAAAATGTTCAGAGAAACCGGGAAGAATTTTACGACGGGTGGTTTCAGATGATCAATTTGTAAAGGCCTTGCAGGTGTTTTTAACTGACTTTGAAATACATATATATGTAATATAAATTAATCGTCTAAAATTCCTTCTCTCAGTGAGATTTAGAGACGTATTAAGTTGCGGTGTGTGCACCTTTTTTTTTCTTGTGAGAAGAAAAACCAATAGAGAAATGTGAGAACAAAAACAATTTGTCTGATAGAATTTATAACTGTATGCCTAGGTCAAATGTGTTCAATTACGCATTTTATTTAAACATTTATTTCTTACATGAAATATGCTACATGTATGTTAATAATAAAAAATATATGAAATTGAGTAAAGGATTCTTTTAAGTTTTTGCAAATTCAAAAACACGACCAAAGACATGACTTAATATCATATATTTATATACATGTATTTTACTGCCGTATTTATGATTTGGAAGATTTATATCATAGCATTGAGAGAAGGAGAGTCGATGTATTTAAAGGATTGCAAGCTATGTAACATTATTAAGAGGAAAGAAAGCTTCTTGGGCACAAGAAAAGAAAACATTTGAGTATTGAGGCATATCCCCTGTTTACAAAGTCTAAGTATTGTGGAGACTTTAAGTCGCCTGAATGTCTGAAATTACATTTTCATCAGTACTGCTCTAAGTATCGAACAAATTGACTTGTTTGAATTAAAAAAGGCGATCTACTTATAACAGGAAAACACCTCTAAACGTGAAAAAGTTTTCCAAATTATAATTAACGGTTATCTGACTAGAAATCTAGAAACGTATATAAGGTCATTAAAATAGCTTTTTAAAAATTAATAAAGAAAAAAGAAACATTATTCGGAAAATATATTAATGTGGTTAAAAAGAAATAAAAATAAAAAATTCTGAAAATAGTTTTTTTAAAAATGTCTATATTAATTTATTGTAACGTTCTCGCTATTTATTTGTAAAACAAACAAGCTTTTATCATTTTATACTTTTGGTTTACACAATAAAGTACTTTACATAACCGGTAGAAAATAAAATCAACCTGGGCGGTTTTGGAACGTACGCATTTGTAAAATAAAATATCAAATAATGTCTATAGAATAGAAAACAAATGCAAAAAGTTTGTCTTAGTAATATTAAAATTTTATGGAGTATATGAATACCCCGGTAAATAAATAAGATTTATATGCATTATGATATTCATACAACAAGAGATATCATGATATAGAATAGACAAAACATTCCTTAATATAACCGTGGAGGGTGGGGTTGGGGGTTGGGTGGGGGTATCTGAACATCTGTCTGAGCAAGGACAACCCAACTCAAATACGATATTTATAGTTAATTGGCAAAATGCATCGTCAAGAGGGAAAAGGACACTTTTTCATCTAATAGGTATTTTATTGCATTTCCTTTGTCAATGTCATGCATGACCGTAGTATTACATGTTCTTAACAAATTGGGCGTGATGCTTAAAGAGGACAAGGATAAATAGATTAAACAATTGTGATACATAATTATATGGAAAAAGAAATGTAAATATACAGAAAGAGGAAGATTTGACTCAGATTGCAGTCTGACACATGAATTCGTGACCTATTATTACAATTTTCCTAAATCTTTTCGGGGGTACTAATCCTTTAGAAGCGTAAATACTACTCTCCCCCCGCTTTTCTTTACCGTTCTACTTGAGTCTGGGTTGATATCATTATCTGATTTGTATAGAGACTTCCGTCCACAGAGTACTAACATATAACGCACTCAGTAGCTTCCTATCCCCCTTTAAAGAATTAATGGCAGATGCTAATTAGGACACTTTTTATATTGGTCGTTCCCATATTAAACAAACGTATCTACCGCATTTTTTAATGCTATGTAAATTATTTACCATTGTCAAATTAGATTTACCTATAATTAACAATAGACTACATTATAGTACTACTGATTTGCATTTTCAAAATATACGCCTGAATTGCCTTCAAATAAACATCTATCATGCTGGTAATAAAAGCGCAAATTGTGGCAAGTTGGGGAATACAAATTTCATTTTCAGTCAAGAATTTCACTTTAATTTTCTAATTTTGTTTATCCATTAAAAAAAACTAATATAGAAAATATTTTTGAAAGTATAATACTATAGTAATATATAAGAGTTAAAATATTTTAGTAAGGAAAACTTTCGACGCGGATAATATACATAATCAAATAAATTTTCTCCATAATCGACTCCAATAAAATAAAATGTACTCACCTAAATTGTTTGCAATCAGTATTGACACTACACAAACCAATATTAATTTCTCCCACATACTTAATGTATTTCTTTTAGAACGTCTGACCATTAAATGACTAACATCAAATACTGCAGCCACACATATGAAAGCTGTTTGGTTTAAAGAGGTCACGTGACGCATCTTCAATTCAACGCGGAGATTTGCAAGAGGAAGACCCAAACTCATTATTTGTTTATTTAATTAAATTATTAATATTAATGATCATTAAAGTCTAGTTTTTAAAATCCAACGAAGAAGAAAGAAGTGTAGAGAAAGAATAATATATTCGTCTTAAACTTATGCTAAAACCTCTTTAATGTGATTTCAAGTATGTAAAAAAAAATTACCAAGGTTTCTCACTAAATGCAAAGGATTTAAATCAAAGTCCAGTCTTATTCCTAATATATTTATTTTTCAACTTCGATCTATGAAAGAAGTAATTATTGATATTTAAAGTTAAACTTTCTCCCTACTACACTGTATATTGAATTTATGCAATAAATCATTTTAAAATCTCTAAAAATAGTATAAAAATGAAGAAAAACTCAAAGTCTATTCAATTATAAAGGTCCAAAACAGGGCAAAAAAGTTCCAAAATACCTCAGTATTTTAAAATTTTAAAATCAGTTCGAAAATGAACATAAGAATATCAATTATTTTTTAAAGATAGGGGCGTCAAAGACACATTTATTTACTAAAAAGGGATTTGATTTTTGTTTTGTCCTTCACCTCTCTACCACCGAAATTAAATGACCTGTAAGAATCTAACAGTTTCTTTGATTGGTAGAAAAAGTGGGGGGGCCTGCCCCCCCCTGATACTACGCCCCTGAAATGACCTGTAAGAATCTAACAGTTTCTTTGATAACTTTCTTTAAAATAAAATTTTTATATTATGCTGCATGTCTACATAAATTTGCGTATTCAAAATTTAGCGCAATCATTGGGTATTGATTTGTATTCATGAATTTCCGCACCTGATATTGTATCTATATGATTTCTCAGTGGTATTGTTCATGAATTCGCGCAAAAATGTCTGCTCCAAAGCCCGCATTTTTAAGTATACACGTACAGTACTAGTACCGGTATGTCGATGTCGTCTCATCAATGCATTCTCATTTCTATGTTGATTTGACATATTGCCCTGAACTCGATATTAGAGATGCTACAGAGTCTGAATTGTCTATTTCTTAATTGGATATTTTACTAGAAAATAGGGTTCATGATGAACACTCTTTAAGATGAACGTGGTGACTTCAACTTTTCCATCGTCAACTTCCCTCCTTTATGTAGCAATATACCATAACCACCTGCATATAGAGCTTATGTCTCCCGGTTGGTTCGATACTCAAGAGCATGCTCTAAGTTAGTCAGACGTTTACGGTTTTTGAGTCTTTTTTTCACGAGTTTGATATTTTACGTGTCAGGAAAAGTCGGAACCGGTGCCATTACGAAAACTGGTAATTCGCCGCCTCCAATCGGAGGCGACTTTCTCGTGTTGATTTTCGATACCGAATTAAATGTCAGACTTGTTATCAATAGTACAATACTTTGAAACTCACCAACATCGTTTTTATGGTTCGTTTATGTATTCGTTTTTAAAAAATATACAGTCCGATGAAAACATTTTATCAGACTGTTGAGATTTGTATTAATTTTCAAGTTGTATTCAATCTTTCAAGTCCTGTATCGAAATGTGGAGTGATGCCTTCTTTTTATCGATATTGGTGAGAACTATATGGATTGTGCTACTGATAAATTGTTAGATCGGTATTAAATTCGGTAGCAAATCTCAATAATCATCTCCGGTTGGAGACGGCGAAATTTTCAGTTTGCGTAACTGTGCTAGTTCAAACGTCTTCCTAGCACGTAAATTATCAAAATCGCGATAAAGCCCAGAAAACTTCAGATATTTCGGAAAGTTATTGAATGTGCTGTCGGGCAAAATGCGTTTTATTGACCCTTAATCCAAACAAGTTGGTTCTTGGGCCCGAAAAAACGCACGTTGCACCTCGATCTCAGTTAATATACGTACATGTATATTATTAAGTCTAATGTTGACTGACGTTTTCCATACAGTTGTAAGACTATTGAATAATTAATTGGTACGGATTGTTCTGTTTACCAGATCATGACAAGGAGCACACGGCGGGTGAGACCAGACATCAGAGGGTGATTGATCCTTTAGGGCACCTAATCCCACCTCTAATGTATTTCGAGGTCCGTGTTTGCTCTGCTCCTAAACTGTATTGCATCAATGGACTTTGAGCACGATTAATGTTCTTTTTCTCCATATTTCATGTAGTTAAGGTAGGACTGGACTAAACTGATAAAATTTTTTTTGTAAAAAATGCACTCAATATTTCTACTTTATAAAAAATCTCCATATTTCATGTAGTTAAGGTAGGACTGGACTAAACTTATTAAAAAAATTATTGTAAAAAATGCACTCAATATTTCTACTTTATAAAAAATATTTACATGTACAATTATTTTCATGTTTATTAATTAGAATTAAAAAAAATAATTTAATTATTTATAGTCCTGAGATTTTATATTTACATTCTAATGCCATGACGTCTTTGAAATTTACATCACGACTAAGACAGGGACTGAAAAAGAAAATGCACAAGCGCACTTTTTGTTTATTAATCAGTGATCAGAAACTGTTTTGTCTGTATAGTTTGTCACTTTTGTTTTTTCTTTTCAATATTCACCATTGCCGGTTTATCAGATATATGACTATGTTGGAAGTTGTCAGATTCATTAAATATAACAGATCAACCAATCATTGTACACCACTTTTTTGCATTTGGCATTCATTTATAATTTAATATATAACAATTACTATTAGAGTAATATTTATTATCTATATATTTGGAGTTAATTACTTTAGTATAATATTATACAAGAGCAAGCAATGCCAAGCATGAATTTTGTTGCGGGTATTTCGGATCTCGAGGTTGATTTGCAAAAATTATTCATTTATTCTGATATAAGTAAATATTGGTTAGGTGGATAGCTGCTAATAGCATGTATTTTCTTCCTGTGTATTTATTTTCATACTTATCCGTTCGTTACATAAATTTATTCTCAGTATTCACTGGTTTTCACAACTGGAAAAAAAAATCCCCCCCCCCTTTACTCGAGTGTCATATTTTTAAAGTAAGGGCTTATAGTTTTTTCTTTGATTTTACAATAGGTGTTTTATTTTGTACTTCGTACGCTTTTAAGACGACAATGACCGAAAATAACATCACCGGTAAACATTGACAAAATCGCTTCAAGTTGATATAAACAACTGGAATAAATTAAATTGGTTTGGCAATGATGAAACTTTTTAATTCAACAACACTTGTATTATCGTTGAAGAAAAATAATTCATCTAAAGACGTGGAAGCGCTCATGAGGAACAACCTACATGTATAGTAATAATAACATTTAGGAGAATTTGCTCAGAATGACATATGTAAACAAAGGTTCTGAAACGAACTTTTATAACACGTCAGTTTAGTTTCAAGGATGTTTTCGACAAAGTCGTCGTTAGAACCCAAACTTGGGGAAGTTGCCTTTAATTGTTTCTAAATCAAAACTTTTAATATTTCATCTTTAATATGTTTAAACTTGAAATAAAATTGTTACCAATACTGTTTTCAAAGGACTGTTTGCTAATTAGCTTAAAGCGTCCAAAAGGAAATGGAGTCACGGAAGCAGTATAGTGCTCGGATGACCCCCGCCTCAAGTGCTTGTTTACTTTCTGGTAAGTCACTTGTTAGTTCATAAAAGGCAAGAAAGGAGGGATCTATTGAGAGGGAAATAAAGTATTAGTTTGGGCAGACTTAATTTATTTTGATTAGTTAATGCGTCATTTTGCAATTACATGTTAATCAAATGTTGTTTTTCATACAGCGTCCTAAAAGTAACCAATACATGTATATAACATGACGTTTGAGACCGCGGAGAATGTTTTATAATGTTTACATAAAATGTATAATTAAAAAAAACAGAAGATAGACTGAAAAAGGACTAAAAGGAACATACTAGTAATTTGTGCCAATGGAAATTCCAACAGATACTGTTGGTAGCCCTGACCTGGTCTCCAAAGACATACATTTTAATTGCTAATAAGGAACTTACAGCATCTTCCAATATATTGTCCTCTACAAAAAATAAAATATTTCAATTAAAATTTGTCAATAAAAAATCAAGATTTGTAGAAGACAATATTTTTAGAGAACTCTAATGAAGAATCACTATTCCTATCACAGATGACCAATCAAAATAGTTTTTTTTTTTTCAAAATTGCCAGTTTCGTATTTATTGAAAATGCAGATTTCAAAGCATTTATTCATCAATTCTAACCCTGACCCTTGGGCCTTGAAATTCACAATTCTGGAATAAAGATCCTAAGTTGCTCATCAAAACTATTTAGGTAGTTCATCTGCTTAATACCTAAGAGCAGAGAAGAAGATTTTCAAAGAATTAAATAAATGCATTTTCAATGTACATGTACATTGTATACAGCTCTGCTTTAAGGATATCCGATCCTTAGCCAGGAAGGATAACTCTAAAAATTAATATTTAATTTGAAATGCATCAAAAAGAAGCTTGAAAATTAAATTTTTTCATGCAACAATTTTTATTTTATTCATTTTTATAAGATTCAAGGTTTTTGGAAGTCTTAGAAAAGTTGACATTTGTACCCTATAAAGGAAAAAATTAATACAGTTTTAGAGAAATAAGATTTTCTTTAATCCAGCCTTAGATACAAAAGCTTATTAGCATGATGTGAAATAAGAAGTGATTTGTGGTGTCTTGCAATGATAGCAAAGGCCTTTACACTATGTATTATAGAATACATGACAGAAATAGAAGACAAAAAATACCAAATAAGTATAAAAATCATGACAATTTCCCGGAATGCCTGGATACCTATCGTTTTTAACCTAAAATATATTTGTTGATCGATTTGCAATTAGAAAATGCATTGCTTATATTCCAAATCGCTTTTTCTGCAAAAATATTGGAGATTTAACAAGTTTCCCTATATAACATGATTAACTTTAATCTTTAACTTTAAAGAAATACTGTGGATTTTACATAACTTTGTGGATTCAGAGAAAGTTTTATGAGTATTTTTGATTACTTAACTGCTACTTCTATGAACCCGAGGATCGGAATACCTTAACAACAGAACCCCTGACCCAGGGGCCATGAAATTCATAATTTTGAAAGAGGCACCCTTGCTTCTCATTACTATTGTAGATATTTTTTTTAATACAAAGGAGCAGAGGAGAAAATTTTAAAATAATTCATGCATTTTCACTATTTTGGTAATTAGTGGCTCGATGCTTATCATGGCATCATGGCAACAGTTTGACTGCTTGATGTCCAGGAGTAAGGAAGAAATTTTAAAAATTGCATTAATTTTAGTGGTTTTGGTCCCACCCCTCAGGGGCAGGGGCTATGATATTCAAAATTTTGTTCCCCATTCACCCATTGATACTTTATACCAGAATTGGTTGAAATTGGTTGAGCGGTGGCAGAGAAGCTGAAAATGTTCTAATATTACGCACGACGCAACACCGCACGACGACGCACAAAAACAATTTACTCAGAAGACCTAAAAAAACAAGATGTGTTTGTGAAACACTGATGCCCCCGTATGGCAACATAGCGAAGGTTAAACTTTCTCAAATGCAGATCAAACTAGAACTGTCCAAACGGGACAAAATACCCCCCGTTGGGTTTTTCAGAAGCAAGTTTTTCCATAATAAAGATATGTATCAAACACTAATTATGAAATTTTTCTTCCAGTGACCTTGAATTCCCCAAATGACCTTTGGTCAAGGTCATGACACACTCTTGGATCATGGGCAATCTTTGGGTGAAATGAGAACCTACCAAGTTTATCCATATGAAAGATATGGACCGGAAACGAATTATGAAATTTTTCTTCCGCTGACCTTGAGCTTTCCCAAATGACCTTGGGTCAAGGTCATGACACACCCTTGGGTCATGGGCAATCTTTGTGTGAAATGAGAACCTACCAAGTTTATCCATATGAAAGATATGGACCGGACAAGAATTATGAAATTTTTCTTCCAGTGACCTTGAATTCCCCAAATGATCTTGGGTCAAGGTCATGACACACCCTTGGGTCATGGGCAATCTTTGTGTGAAATGAAAACCTACCAAGTTTATCCATAAGAGAGATATGGACCGGACACGAATTATGAAATTTTTCTTCCAGTGACCTTGAACTTCCCCAAATGACCTTGGGTCAAGGTAATGACACTCCCTTAGGTCATAAGCAATCTTAGTGTGGAGTAGAAGATTCTAATGTCCCTCTGTAAGAAAGATATGGACCGGACACGATTGCACAGACAGACAGATAGACAGACAGACGGACAGACAGACAGACGGACAAGGTAATTCCTATATACCCCCCCAAACTTCGTTTGCGGTGGGTATAATAAGTTGGTACCTAAAGTAAGGCCTTTTCACAAGAAATACAAATGTTGAATATAAAACCTTAGCACCACCGGTTCAAGGGTTATGACCAAGGTTAACATTTTAATAGGTAGGGCAAACTACAGGGTCAAGGTCAAAGGGTCGAGGATGCTGGTTTCTAAAGAAAGGCCTTGTCTCAAAGATTTTATATGGGAAGTATGAAAGTGTAGCCCATTCCGTTCAAAAGTTATGGCCAATGTTCAAGTTTGTAAAAAGTAGGTCAAACTCCAAGGGCAAGGTTCTTGATATCAAAGGAAAGGTCTTGTCACAAAGATTACATATGTGTAACACAAAAGCTGTAGCCCCTACTGTTCAAAAGTTATGGCCAAGGTTAAAGTCTGTAAAAAGTAGGTCAGAGGTCAAGGTCAAAGGGTCAAGATTGTTGATATCCAATGAAAGGTCTTTTCACAATTAAATATTTAAAGTATGAAAGCCCTCACGGTTCAAAAGTTATGGCCAAGGTTGAAGTTTTTTCGTTAGTTTGGAAATCTCCAAGGTCAAGGTCAAAAGGTCAAAATTGTTGGTTTCAATAAAGGATTTGAAATACGAAATTCCTAGTATCTACCAATTTAAAATTAGGACCAAAAAACATTTGGAATTTTTGTGTAAAAATGGGTCAAACTCCAAGGTCAATGTCAAAAGTTCTTGTCACTAGGATTAAATATGTGAAGTATGAAACCCTTGTTCTAACCCTTCAAAAATGTTTCTAACCCTTAAATTATGTTCAAGGTTGTATTTTATAGTAGGTCAAACTCCAAGGTCAAGGTCAAAGGGTCAAGATTCTTGGTACTCAATAAAGGGATAACATATGTGAAGTATGAAAGCCCTAGCATTTACAGTTCAAAATGTATAGCCTAGGTTTAAGTTTTTTTTCATAAGTACAGAAACCTCCAAGGTCAAGGTCAAAAGGTCAAAGTTGTTAGTATCCAATGAAAGTTCTTTGAACAAAAAATATATATGTATAAAGTTTAAATGTCCTATTATCTACTGTTCAATAGATATGGCCAAAGTAAAAGTTTGGAATTTTTGTGTCAAAGTGGGTCAAACTCCAAGGTCAAGGTCAAAAGGTTAAATTTGGTGGTAACCAAAGAAAGGTCTTGTCACAATGAATACACATGTGAAATATGAATGCCATAGCTTCACTAAATCAAAAGTTATGGGCAAGGTTCAAGTTTTTGTGGACAAACAGACAAATAGACAGACGGACGGACATGACAAAAGCTATATACCCCAAAAACCCATTTATGGGGGCATAAAAATGCTTAAGCTATTCATATACTGATATCGATACTACTATATTTTCTTCTCAATTCACCATATTTAAACTTTTGTATAGTTTCCTGATTTAGTATTCTTCCCAATTTTGCCGAAAGGAGTAATTTGTTTAATAGCTGGTTTATATTTTGAATGATTTTTATGCCCCCATAAACAATGTTTTGGTGGTATATAGTTTTTGTCATGTCCGTCCGTCCGTCTAGCTGTCTGTCTGTCTGTTTGTCCACAAAAACTTTAACCTTGCCCATTTCTGATTTAGTGGAGCTTATGACTTTCATATTTCACATGTGTATTCCTTGTAAAAAGACCTTTATTTGGGCACCACCAAATTTGACCTTGAAGTTTGACCCACTTTAACACAAAATTACAAACTTTTACTTTGGCCATATTTTTGGACAATAAATGTAAGGACTTTCATACTTCATATATATTCCTTGTGGAAAGACCTTTCATTGGATACCAAGTGCATTGACCTTTTGACCTTGGAGCATTGACCTTTTGACCTTGGAGATTTCTGTACCTTTGAAAAAACTTTAACCTTGGCCATAACTTTTGAACGCTAAGGGCGAGTCCTTCATACATGTACTTCATATATGTAATCATTGCTAGAATGCGCTTCATTGGATACCAAGTGCTTTCATACTTTACATTTTTAATCCTTGTGACAAGATCTTTCATTTGATATCAAGAATTATGATCCTTTGATCTTGGAGTTTGACCTACTTTATGAAAAGAATTTAACCTTGGCCATAACTTTTGAAAGGGTAAAGCCAGGGTTTTCATCCTTCACATATGTATTTTTTTTTTGCAGGACCTTTATTTGGATATCCATTACCTTGACCTTTTTATTTCACCTGAGCCAAAGGATCAAAATTTGTCCGTGTCCGTCTGTCATCGTCGTTGTTGTTGTCGTTGTTTTTGTAAACTTTTCACATTTTCATCTTCTTCTCAAGAACCACTGGACCAATTTCAACCAAACTTGCTACAAAGTATCCTTAGGTAAAGGGAATTCACGTTTGGTTAATGAAGGGTCACACCCTCTTCCAAGGGAGATAATTATGAATTAGTTAAGAATTAATGGCATTAAAAAAAAATTTTCTTCTCAAGAACCACTGGGCCACAAAAAATGAAACTCATATTGAATCATCCTCAGATAGTGTACATTTGAATTTGTTCAAATCATGACCCTTGGGGGTAGGGTGGGACCACAATGGCTGATCAAAGCTTTACATAGGAATATATCTCAAAAATCTTTAAAAATCTTCTCCTCAAGAACCATTGGGACAGGAATGATGAAACTCATGTTGAATCATCCTCAGGTAGTGTACGTTCAAGTTTGTTCAAATTATGACCCCCAGGGGTAGGGTGGGGCCACAATGGCAGATCAAAGTTTTACAAAGAAATATATAGGGCAATCTTAAAAATTTTCTTCTCAAGTACTGCAAAGCCATGATAAGTGATATTTATATGGAAGTATCCTCAGGTAGTGTAGATTCTCCACCAGGGGTAGGGTGGGGCCACAATGGGGATTAAGTTTTACATTAAAATATATTTTTAAAAATCATCTTCTAAAGAATAGCAAAGCCATGATTACTGATATTTATATGGAAGCATCCTCAGGTGGTGTAGAATTAAATTTGTTCAAATCATAACTCCCAAGGGTAGGAAAGGGTCTCAATGGTGGATCAGAGTTTTACATTGGAAAATAAATGGAAAAATCCCAATAACAGAAAAGCTATGATTAAACATATTGACATGTAAGCATCTTCTTGTATTGAAGATTTAAATTTGTTCACATCATAAGTACTGCTTGGGGTAGGGTGGGAAATAATGGGGAGTGGAATTCGAATTATTACAAAGTCATATATATACAAACAAAATGTTAAAAAAATCTTTAAAAATCTTTTTCTCAAGAACTTTTTTAAGAAGTTATATGCAGTATTGATATGGAGGCATTCTCAGGTAGTATTAGAATTCAAGCCCTCCCCCCCCCCACCCCCTCATTGATATGGAGGCATTCTCAGGTAGTATTAGAATTCAAGCCCTCCCCCCCCACCCCCTCAGTAAACTTTTCAATTCAAATCTGATTTTTGCTTTTTCCTAGCTCAGGTGAGCAATGTAGCCTCGCGCCTCTTGTTACCTTGACCTTGGAGATTTCCGTACTTATTAAAAAATTTTTAACCTTGACAACAACTTTTGAATGCTAAGGGCTATAGTGCTCTCGTACTTCACATGTGTAATCCTTGTGAGAAGACCCTTCATTGGATATCTAGAACTTTGAACCTTTAACCCTGACCTTTTGGTTTGACTTACTTTTAAAAAACAAAACTTGACAACATCTTTTGAAGACTTATGGCTAGTGCTTTCATACTTGACCATGACCTTTACTTTCATGACCTTAACCTTGGAGTTTGACCTACTTTTCAGATTTTAATCAGGCCAAAACTTTTGAAAAGTTAGAGCTAAGGCTTTCATACTGTATATACATATGTATTCTTTGTAGCAAGACCTTTCATTGGATACCAATTATCTTTTGACCTTGACCTTGGAGATTCCCATACTTAGGAAAAAAAACTTTAACCTTTGCCTACTTTCATATTTCACAATTGTATTTCCAGTGAGAATACGTTTAAACTTAGCTGTGTGGCCATACTGGGGGAATTTGTTTCCTATATATTTCTATGTAAAACTTTGATTCCCTATTGTGGCCCCGCTAAACCCCCGGGGGTAATGATTCTATCAATTTAGAATCTACACTACCCCAGGATGCTTCCACATAAGTTTTGAACAGCTTTTCTGTCCCAGTGGTTCTTGAGAAGATTTTTAAAGTTTTTTCCTACACATTTCTATGTAAAACTTGGATTCCCTATTGAGGCCCCACCCAACCCCGGGGTCATGATTTGAACAATTTAGAATATACACTATCCAAGAATGCTTCCACATAAGTTTTAACTTTTCTGGCCCAGTGGTTCTTGAGAAGGTTTTTTAATGACCCCACCATATTTTTGTCTTTTCTTGATTACCTCCCCTTGTGATGGGTTTTGGCCCTTCATTTTAACAATTTAAACTCCCTTTTACCTTTCGATGCTTTGTACTAAGTTTAGTTAAAATTTGCCCAGTGGTTCTTGAGAAAAAGTCAAAAATGTGAAAAGTTGCCAGAGGGACAGACAGCTAGAAGAGACGAACAGAGGACAGACAAAATGTGATCAGAAAAGCTCAGGTGAGCTAAAAATGCTGCACAAAGTCATGCGGTCTCAAATTAGAGACAGCCTCATTAAATTTTTTTTTTAAATTTATAAAATAATATTACGTATCTCAGTGTAGTCTACTTGCATGCCACATAGTAAAATCAGACTAAAACTGTGTTTGTAGTAGCATTTTGAAAGAATTTCACAGAAATTTGACCAAAAATGTATCCAACTGTATGGCTTGCCTTAAGGAAGATTGTGTTAAAATTTCAAGCATCTGCGCTGAGTAGTTGCTGAGAAAACTGCAATGAAGATTTGTTATATATGAAACAAAAAAAGGCACAGACAAACTGGAAGTTGACATTAGATTTGAACAAAAATGTATCCCACCATATGGCATGCCTCAGAAAAGATTGTGTTAAAATTTCAAGCATCTGCAATGAGTAGTTGCTGAGAAAACTGCAACGAAAAATTGTAATGCATGAAATGGGCAGACGGACAGACAAACCGGAAGTTGACATCAGATTTGAACAAAATTGTATCCCATAAAATAGCATGCCTCAGAGAAGATTGTGTTAAATTTTCAAGCATCTACGATGAGTAGTTACTGAGAAAACTGCAATGAAAATTTGTTACAGCCAGACACACGGACACACAGACGGTCAGACAGCTGGACAGACAGACAGAAACACAAGGGTAAAACAGTATACCCCCCTCTCCTTTGGAGCAGGGGTATAATTATTACCATAATAGGCATAAGTCATAGGGCAAAACTTTTCATAAACAGAAAACAAATTAATAAACTAGAAATATTTCCATATACGACATGAATGCCCCGCCGAGGATATAGTAGTAAAGCAACATGAAAATTTGTATGTGTTTAAAATTTGATCAGTTTGGTTAAGGTAGGGCTTATAGTTACTTGGAAATGAAAATATAGGTCAGATCCAGCATCCGAAGCAAGTCTGGTCGTGTACATCCCTAGATACATAATCCATGCTAATTTGGTTCAGGTAGGGCTTATAGTTACTTGGGAATGAAAATATAGGTCAGATCCAGCATCTGAAGCAAGTCTGGTAGTGTCCATCCCTAGCTGCAAAATCCATGCTAGTTTGGATTCAGGTAGGCTTATAGTTACTTGGGAATGAAAATGTAGGTCTGATCCAGCATCTGAAGCAAGTCTGGAAGTGTCAATCCCTAGATGCATCATCAAGGCAAGTTTGGTTCAGGCAGGGCTTATAGTTACTAGGGAATGAAAATATAAGTCAGATCCAGCATCCAAAGCAAGTCTAGTAGTGTCCATCCCTAGATGCATCATCCATGCTAGTTTGGTTCAGGTAGGCTTATAGTTACCAGGGAATAAAAATGTAGGTCAGATCCAGCATCCGAAGCACGTCTGGTAGTGTCCATACCTAGATGCATCATCCATGCAAGTTTGGTTCAGGCAGGGCTTATAGTTACTAGGGAATGAAAATATAGATCAGATCCAGCATCCGGAGCAAGTCTGGTAGTGTCAATCCCTAGATGCATCATCAAGGCAAGTTTGGTTCAGTTAGGGCTTATAGTTACTTAATGAAAATATAGGTCAATTCCAGCATCCGAAGCAATTCTGGTAGTGTCCATCTCTAGATGCATCATCCATGCAAGTTTGTTTCAAGTAGGGCTTATAGTTCCTTAGGAATGGACATGCACCGTCACTCATCTGGAAAATGTAGGTCAGATCCAGCATCCGAAGCAAGTCTGGTAGTGTTCATACCTAGATGCATCATCTGTGAAAGTTTGGTTTGGGTAGGGCTTATAGTTCCTTGGAAATGGACCTGCTCAAAAAACTTTAACCTGGTCACTCATCTGGAAAATGTAGGTCAGATCCAGCATCCGAAGCAAGTCTGGTAGTGTTCATCCTGGTCACTCATCTGGAAAATGTAGGTCAGATCCAGCATCCGAAGCAAGTCTGGTAGTGTTCATACCTAGATGCATCATCCATGCAAGTTTGGTTCAGGTAGGGCTTATAGTTCCTTAGGAATGGACCTGCTCCAAAAACTTTAACCTGGTCTCTTATCTGGAAAATGTAGGTGGTCAGATCCAGCATCCAAAGCAAGTCTGGTAGTGTTCATCCCTAGATGCATCATCTGTGCAAGTTTGTTTCAACATGTGAAGTTTGATAACACCATCTTGAATGGTATGTTTAAAACTGAGCTAAACACTAATTTAAGAAAAGTGAGGTCAAGGTCAAAGGAAAGGTCAAGGTCAAAATATGTTGATGCAGTTGCATAGCTCTCATCAATATCTATCAGCATATGAAGTTTGATGAAAATATCTTGGATAGTTTCTTTGAAACTTAGCTTTGAACAGAGCTAAACGCAAAGTGTGACGGAAGGACAGATGGAAGGACAGAAGACCGACATGACAAACACTATACCATATATCTTTTTTTTTATGCGTGTTGGAAATTTTGCGAAAAATGGGGTAGATTAGTACAGTTTATATTCTGCCTAAGTTATTTCTTATGTTTTGAGATTTTTCTGTTTAAAATGGTTATGTTTTTATGTCACATTATAGCTGACATAATTTCTGCGTGTTTTATATTTTGCGAATTAAAAATGATCGCAAAAATACGAAAAATACATCACCACGAAAAAAACTCGACCTACGGTATGCCCCCGCCATATTCATGATGGGGCATAAAAATTATTGCCATAAGGGGTGCAATTTCAAAATCTGCTAAAAATTACAATTGCTTTTTCAATTTTTTAAAGCTGTGTTTGCCTCTTAAATGTTCAGAATCAGAGATGAATATTTTCAAGAAATACGTACATCATCATTATAATCCAACAGAGACCTAATACCAGAGCCCCTCACCAAAGGACCAATTACCAAACACACAATTTGACTTTTAAAAAATAACCCCTCTTGTTCATTATAAAGTATGTATATGTGTGTAGTAAATACCCATGGACAGAGAAGATTTTTCTCCAAAAGAAATGGTTATATCATATAATTATATTATAGCTAGTATATTGATTCAAAAGAGCCCTGGCCTAACTCCAAACCCCTGCATGACCCAGATATTATGCAATTCAAAATGAAAAGTTTGTCAGCTGAGTGACAAAAAGGGACAAAGAGGACGATTTTCAAAGAAATATATACTAGTAATCTATTTCACTTGAAATAAAATTCACAATTGTGGGAGAAGAATCCTGGCTTATATTGTATCTTAAATTGGTTTGTTAATTAACACCCAGAAGAAGAGAGGAAGATTTTGAACACACCATGTAATGATGTACCATACTTTAGGCAGCTATGATGTACGTTCCATAGCTTGGAATACCTTGAACAAAATAGGGGGATGAATGCTGTACATGGAATTCAAATATCCATACTTGGAAAATTTAAACTACATGTAAGGAGATGGACGTGGATGTCCGCCGTCTTATGGTCATTTATTAATATAAGCAGCAAAATGATACAAGAAGTTTTTGTCAAACACTGATGCCCCTACCCTGAGTTTTTTGGAATATTTAGTTTTAATATTTCTATAACACACAAAAAAAATTCTACTTTTCCTCAGCATTAGGGATAAAGTTTACATTACTTTCTGAAAGTGCAATGATGTGTTAATCAAATGATTCACAAAATTGGTAGTTTATATTTTATGGAAAATGCTATATATAGTAACATAAAATTATAAGTTATGATACATGTATTATGTACAGTATATATGAACTCCAAATCTATGTCCCCATTTTAAAATTACTGTGGAAAAGAAAAATTAAAACTAGTTTAAATATGAGAATTTTGTTTACCTTGTAGACATCAGCTAAAAAATGTTAATACACTGTATTCATTTAAAGAGAGCAACAAAGTTGCATATGGACATACATGTAATGATTTTGCACTGATCATTTCAGCAAAACAATGCAAGATTATAGAAGATACCAGTGCTAGAAATTATTTGGTAATTGATTTTTAAAAAGTTTGATCAGCTTTGTCTACATTATATTGGCTGCACTTGATCAATACATTCAGTAATGTACTTATTGTTAAAACACCAAAACTTTTCCTCTGCTTTTAAGGGCTTGGAACCTTCTGCTTGAAATAACATGCAAATATGTTAATTCAGGCAGGCAGCATTAAAAGTTTTGTGCCTTTTTTCATTTTTTTTTTTTCTTTCATTTTTTTTTGGTTTCTTTTGTTTTTCTTTCATTTTTTTTTTATATTTCATCTT
>PRKT01000143.1:306436-331879 GCA_003671525.1 Saccostrea glomerata
GGGGGGGGGGGGGGGGGTGTTCAGGTTATTTTCAGTATAGCAGTAGGCAGCTGAAAAATAACCAATTTTTAATTTAGGCCCAGATTTCTTGATAGTTGTATGATTGATATTACTTAATGTTAACTGATTGATGGTTTTGAAGATTTTCGTAACATTTGAATGACACTCATATGTCCCACCTTACTTTTTCTATCTATCGTAAAAAAAAAAAAAAAAAAGCCTCCCTCCCTCATCATATTTCTTGAAAAAAGGCCTGAGAACCTCAGAATTAACTTTGCATGGCCTAACTCTCTCTGAAAAAGAAAAATCTATATGTATTGCCGAGGAAAAATAAGTAAAACTGTCAGAGGGCAATGCATCATTAAAAAAAACTTATGGTATGGTGTGCCATATTTTATTTACAATGCTAGAGTACTCCTAAACTGACGTCAAAGTAAAGAAATATGACGTCGTATTTATACCAGTACCAATTTAAAAATAAAGACCTATATACTTGTGTCAAAATATAGATTATTATCACTGTATTTAATTTAAACCGAGATAAATGCTTAAAAAAAGAAAAAGTAAAACATTTATAAGAAAGCGACATTTTTGTCACTTTAGCGTGGAAAGGGTTAAATTCATCTAAACAATACCAATAACTAACTATTATCTCATTGGCATAACAATAAAAGGAAAATAAAAGACAAAGCAGCCTCCAACTAGTCCCTTTCAGCTTCTCCTCCCTTAAGTAATGCCCCAGGGTAACCAAAGCCTACTTACAACTAGCCTTCAACTACTTCATCCTATAAAAAAAATGAACAACATATTTACAATTTACATAATACTGCTCCATAAAAAAGGTTTCGGGACATGAGCTACCCGGTAATTCTTTCGACAGTGGTGCGTCTTTGACAACTACAACTCTCTTTATTTTAGGGGAGGGGGGGGGTCCACTAAGATCTTTTTAAGACTTTAAAATCTATACTTTTCAACCCTTAATTAATCTTCATACATTGACTATATAACTTGGAAATTTGTAACAGTCAATTTTCTGGTTACGAGGAAGGAACGTACAATTCATAAGAGCCGCTCTGCTTTCGGACCGAGTTGGATTGTGGTTTAGTTGTAGAAGGTAATCGCTTGCTGAGGCGTACAAGTCTTTTGTATTCCCCTCTCACCTTCAAATGTAAACAAAGATTTTTATTCCAGTATTATGTTTAAGCTTTTATCTTTCTTTCGGTAATTTTAATTGTAATTTGTATATATTATAAATGTGTTTAAAGTATTTTATTTTTTCTCACCAAGATATAAATGCCTTACTTTTCTGTTCATGGCACAGTGGAAGATGAAGATAAAAAGTCCCTGGAGACTGTTGAGTATGGTGAATATGTAGGCCATCACTACCGACTCCTTATTGATGAAAAAATACCCAAATACCCAAGTCAAACCAAGCAAAACCTCGATAGCAAACGCGCCTTGGATCCACGCCCTGAATGACATTAATCACTTGTAAGAATATATAACTTACACATTGTACATTTTAAACATTACTACATGTAGGATGCGAGAGGAAGAAAGAGAAATACCTAAAGGTCCCTGACTGGGAGCGATCCTGAGTAAAAACGTAAGCGGAATGTCTGCAAACCATTGTCATGGAATAAAAAAGAACCAACGCATTGATCTGGAAAAGGAATAAAACCTCTACCATGAGTTCTATTTAACATTGATAAATATTTAGATACTAGTATTTAGATATCCAGCAACAACAAACTCGATTAAATTAAAAAAAAATGTAATTTCCCAAATGAATTTCGCTAATCTAATGTACACGTGTACAGCACTGAGTTTGGATTCTTGACCATTTTTCTTACCACAAGCACTAAAGCCACAGGACCAGCAAAACTCCATATGAACCAGTTTCGTGTCGTCAACCAACAACTAGACAAAAAAGGATAGCAAAATATTTTTGAAGTTAATTGTGCTAAATCTGGACAGGCTTCAGCAGGAGTTTGATATATTTTATACGACTGTACGCTTTAAGGTTCGTGGATACTCTGATAAGAGAGATAACTCTTAATAACATCAATGTCTTTTTTGTCCAATTTTTAACAACAAGCTTTGCGATAATTATTTGTATTTTACTTATAAAAAGAATGATTGTACGTGTAAGTCTTGGAACTTACTAATTATCCGTTCCATAAGCAGTGTAGTCTGTCCCTGCTGTTATACCAACCACAAAGATTGGGGCGCCTGTACAATAACAATAAACTCTTCAATAAGGTTGTAAAAAAACCAGAGTCAGCCTTATTATAAAATAAGCAGACATTTTCCTGAATAGTTCAATTCTAAAGAAGGAAAAGTCAATCTTAAGACAGATAAATTTTCATTTGAATTTCCTGTTTTGCAAACTAGGACAACAGAATTTACATGTATTGAACTTTTGTCCCTCGGATGGTCAAAACGATATCCTTGAAAACAAACGTTTTACTTCTAGACTGTTTATTTCCTCAGTATTGAATTTCAGCAGTTTTAAAAGAATGGTAAACACTTATATCCGGCTTAAGGAATTTTCATACGTCATAGACTTTGTTTGCATTTGAATTTCTTTGGAAACAATCATATCACTTTACGTAAAATCGCCAAAAGTGTTTAAATGTATTTAAATCTGTGATTTGATTTTCAAATAATTTCGTATAATTCCGTTCATGTGTTTTGATATAAAATAATCAGCGCTACTGATTCATTTAATTTCTTAAAAAGTCTTCACGCATCCAACATGTCAAAGGGCAATGGTTCAAATGCAAAGCTTAACTTTATTTGTATTAAATTAAAAAGACCAGTTTGAAAAAAAGATGAAACATAAGGCGTGGTGTTGATTGTTATTTAGTGTATCACAAACAAGTATCTTTATCATCAGGTGCTGGAAGAGCTGTGCAAGTGTAAATGTTACCGTAATTTGATCTGTTTTGATGTTAAGATAATTATTAATTTTAACTAACTCTAATGATTTATTGAAAATATTAGTTGCACTGGTACGCTTTTCATGGATCTTTTGAAAGAAGGATATTAAATGAAACACAGAGTATATAAAAATTTAGTAAATTTGAGGTACCACCTCTTATCTTTAACAATTTTCTTTACTTGAAGCTCGTATACTGACATCGTTTTTCCTGACCGGGGACATTGGCGTCATCCTGAATTTCACTGTAGCTGCTACTATGAACATGACTATTTCATGCATGATCATTTATTACAGACAGATCACAAAAAACAAAACAGAATAAACTTTTGGTTTTCTGTATATACACATTATACCTCTGCAAAATTGAAGCCATGCAAACCATTAAATTTGATTATGAATTGATTGATGGAAATATTTCCCAAAATAATCATGTGTTGCTTTCTTTTCTTGAGAACTGAAATGGGTTTTCTAATTATGTATATGTGTCTTAACTTTCAATTTATTGTATCAACTTGATTATTAAAAGTTCCATTTTTAATATGTGTGTTTAGATACATTGTACATGTATTAATATTATCTGTATCTCTGTAAAAAAACAAAGAAGGAAAGCATCCCATTGTTAAACTATGTGCAATAGATTTTATGATAATGAATGATAAGAAATGGATAATTGTTGAACTGTGTTGTAAATTTATATTAATTTGCCATTAAACAACTTGGAGATGATTTCATTGTGTAAAAAGGATTTCAAAAAATGCAAAAGGTGCTTATTTGCTTTAGTAGACAAGCATGGATAACTATAGATGCTATCACAAGACTGTTATATACACCAACACTTAGGTTTTTGTCTCTGAATGTACTCACCTCCATATCTGGGTATCAAGGGAAGAGGTCCTATAATTCTCTGGTTTACAAAAATGTCAGTTTCAATCATTGATCATTCACCCAGTTTAAAAACCTAAATGCAAATCCAGGTACAGGACACACCTATACTTCTAATAAAAATGATTGGTATACTGTGAGAAATTTTCACAGAGGATCGATTTTGTTGAAAAGAAAACGATTAAAACAAAATTCTAAAACCTTACTGTACATCTACAAGGTACCACCAATCATATTCCAAAAAATGTGGTGGCTTCTGCGAAGAATATACAAGAGGTCCAATTCGGCCTTATAGGTGATCCAACAACTTTCCAACAATTGAATTTGATTTGTGTTTTAATTCTGAAAGACGCACCATTGCTCATCATAACTATACTTGTAGCATGCTTAATAAAAATACCCAGAGGCACAGCCGAGGAACAAAAAAAAAATGCACCTCTGTTATATAATCAATAGTGCAAAACCCCAAAGGACCCCTCACTCTGTGGTTACACATTTAACAATTTTGGACTGAAAAGGCACCCTTGCTAATCATAAATTTTTGATTAATACCAAAAAACAGATTTCAATGCATTAATTCAATGTCATACAATTGTGAAATATGATAGGCCAAGGTTTAAGTTTTTCATAAGTACGGAAATCTTCAAGGTCAAGGTCATTGGTATCCAATGAAAGGCCTTGCCACAAAAAGTGCATATGTAAAGTATGGAAGCCCTAGCCTTAACCGTTAAGAAGTTATGGCCAAGGTTAAAAGTTTTAAAAGTAAGTCAAACTCCAAGGTAAAGGTCAAAGGTCTTGCTACCAAATGAAAAGTCTTGTCACAAGGATTAAATATGTAAAGTATGAAAGCATTAGCCCGAGCCCTTTAAAAGTAATGGTCAATGTTTGCTTTTAAAAGTAGGTCAAACTCCAAGGTCAAAGAGTCAAAGTTCTTGGTATTCTATGAAAGGTCTTCTCACAAGGATTACATATGTGAAGTATGAGATCGCTAGCCCTTAGCATTCAAAAGTTATGGCCAAGGTTAAGGTTTTTTCATAAGTACAAAAATCTCCGAGGTCAAGATAGTTCGTATCAAATGAAAAGTCTTGTCACATAGAATACATATGTAAAGTATGGAAGTCCTAGCCCTAACCGTTTAGAAGTTATGGCTAAGGTCTAAAAATTTGAAAAGTAGGTCACACTCCAAGGTCAAGGTGAATGGCTGAAAGGTCTTGGTATCAAATGAAAGGTCTTGTCAAAGGGATTAAATATGTAATGCATGAAATCACTAGTCCTTACCCTTTAAAAGTAATGGTCAAGGTTTGCTTTTTAAAAGTAAGTCCAAGGTCAAGGTCAAAGAGTCAATTGAAAGTTCTTGGTATCCAATGAAGGTTATTTTTCAGAAGTAATATATATATGAAGTATGAAAGCCCTAACCCTTACCGTTCAAAAGTTATGTCTAAGGTTAATTTTTTTTACAAGTACGGAAATCTCCGTGGTCAAGGTCAAAAGGTCAAGTTTGTTGGTATCCAATGAAAGGTCTTTCAACAAAAAATACATATGTGAAGTATAAATGCCCTGGTATCTACTGTTCAAAAGATATATCCAAAGTAAAAGTTTTTTTTAAAATTTTTGTCTAAAAGTGGGTCAAACTCCAAGGTCAAGGTCAAAAGCTCAACGTTGGTGGTACCCAAAGAAAGGTCTTGTCACAAGAAATACACATGTGAAATATGAAAGTCATAGCTCCACTAAATCAGATGTAATGGGCAAGGTTAAAGCTTTTGCGGACAGACAGGGACGGTCGGACACGACAAAAACTATATAGTTACCCCCGAAATTTCGTTTACGGGAGCAAAAAAAATTGTAAGAGGAATTAATTCATAGAAGTGAAAAATATGGACAGTATCTAAGCTCAAAATTCCTTAAAACAATACAAATTCAGAGCAGAGCAATCACAGAACTCTGAAACATCAGAGGTTGGATCAGGTGCCGTGGAGGAGTAAGCATCTCCTGCCGACCGGTCAAACCCATTGTGTGCTCCTTGTCATGATCGGTAAACAACGTAAAAATTCGATCGTCGACAATTCAGTGTGTAAATAATTACCAAACAATAAGTATGAAAAACATCAGTCAGCGTTTGACTTTGATAAACTGTATCTGCTGACAAGGTCATTGTATCGACCATAGAAGGAAACTAGAGGTACTGTGAGCGATGAGCTCACTAAATGATACCCCCCGCCTCCCATATGGTTATAACTGGTGAAAAAGTCCATGTTTTCCTGTGGCCGGGAAACCCAAAATATGTGTCGGATCAAAAAGTAAAATAGGAGGTGCACAATGGCAATATGTAATAAAGATTCTGTGAAAGTTTCATCAAATTTCATTCAGTGGTATGAGAGGAGTTGCGGATAAGAGATGGGTACCCCAAAGCGTAACAGACGGACGGACGGAATTAACGATTACTATATACCCTCCCGCTTTTCAAGCGGGGGGTATAATGATGACGAGACTGTTGATATTCTTGTTTCATCAACTTGTTTGTCAATTAATTACCCCGTTTTAGAAATTACCCATGCGTAAAGTATGCTCTTGTGTATCGAATCAACTGAGAGATATAAATCCCGTATGCAGGTGATGAAGGTATATAGCTGCATGAGTAAGGGAATTGTTTGATTGAAGTCATTTCATTTATCAGTGTTTTCATTTCAATTCGTCACTCACTTAGGATTTGAATTCTAGAAAAACAAAATGTGTTTGTGAAACACTGATGTCCCCCGTATGGCAGCTTATGGCGAGGGCTGAATTCTCTCAAATGCATGTCAAACTCTAAAGGCAAGGTCAAAAGCCCAAAGGAAGGTCTTGTTACAAGGAGCACACCCGCGAAACACGAAAGCCCTAAATTCTTACTGTTCAAAAGCCATGACAAAGGTCAAAGTTTTTAAATCCTGGGTCAAACTCTAAGGTCAAGGTAAAAAACATTATACCAGGTACTGTCACAATGAACACACATGCGAAAAACGAAAGCCCTAGCTCCAACTGGTTAAAAGTTATGGCCAAAGTTAAAGTGTAGTATTTTTTTGTAAAAGTAGGTCAAACGCCAAGTTAAATATGAAAGCCATAGCCACCTACTCATAGTTAATGACTAGTAGGTTAAAGTTTTCAACAGACAGACAGACAGAGAGACAAACAGACAAACAGACAGCTAAACAGACAGGACAAAAACAATATACCCCCGGGATCTTTCGATCCTGGGCATAATAAATAGTAAAAATAAACATAAAATATATTAATCTTGAGTATCGTAATCTATTCAATAGATGTAACACATTTCTGCTATCCTTCGGGATTTTTTTCTGTCTTTCTTTTGTTATGATGAACATGCTAACTAGTTAAGCAGTTCAATACTGCGCAAACGAAAGTGCAGACATATTGAAACAGAATTTCAAAAATTAGAATAAAAGTAATTAAGATATTATGTAAGAATGTCAGTGTAAATTGAAGAATTAAAATTGATACTTCAGAAAAATAAAAAATAAAATAAAATAAAATATGATTCAAACTATATACGAGGGTTTTTACCAAAATTCCGTAGACCGAGCTTATATCTTTTTAAAGAAATTAATGTATCTTTATAAAATTATCTGGGTGGATAAAGTCTTTTCTTGGCAGATAGATTACGATTTTATCATGTTTGCTTGAAAACAAATTGAATTTTTAGATTTTAAGTGTTAATTATCGTTCGCTAACATCCCGAGCAATCTGCAACGTCGAAAAAGACAATTGTCAACGGTTCAATTTCTTGGAGAAAACATTCCAATAACCAGATTTAAATTCTTTAATTAATCAAAACGATTATAGACATAAACTTTTGCGCAGTTCTTGGCCTGTCTTTTTTTTTTGGGCGGGGTGGGGGTTCATAGGTGTCGGAAGCAAATCGAAAGTGCGGGAGGTACTAATTGAAAAAAGGGGGGGGTAAAACAACAACAAAAGGTTAACCCCAATTTTCAATGCCTATATTATGTATGTATTTGCAAAAAAAGGGGGGCTGAGCATCCCCCCCTAACCCCCCACCCCCACCCCCGGTTCCGACGCTTATGAGTAATATGTTATGAAGATGACATTATGGAGAACATAATTTTAGAAAAATACAACTTTTCCGTGAATTTGGAAAATTAAGAAAAAACTCAGAGCGGGCGGATTGTCCACGACTTGTTTGTTTGTGAAAGAGAGCACAACTCACAGTTAGGTCAGTTCACTTTGATGCTATAAATAGAATATATCGATTGACGAACCTTGCTTTTCATTGGGCGCACTCTGATCATTTGATCCTAGGTCACGTGTTCATTTTGGTGGGAATTTTTTCTTGTTCTTTTCGCTGAATGTGCGTGTGAGATGTTTCCCTTGAATCCCTTGAACTTGTCTTGTTGTTAAGTTGACATGGATTTTTAAATTTTTATCCCAGGTGAGTTGTCTTGAAATATATGCATTTTTGTTCCAAGTAAAAGTGCAAGTATGATAGTTTTTGTTTTTGTTTATCAATAAGAACACAGGAGAGTCGGGCAATGTTTCAATGATTTTTCCTTGTTTATTAATGTTAACACTGGAGAGTTGGGCAATGTTTCAATGATTTTTCCTTGTTTATTAATGTGAACCTGGATAGTTGGGCAATGTTTTAATGATTTTTCCTTGTTTATCAGATCCGGACGATGTGGTGAAATGGGAAATGCCCAGTTGACGGTATCTCTTCATTCGAGCAGCGGTCTCTAGAGAAATCTGTCTCTGCAGTCCTCAACAGGTACGATCACAGTTTAACTTTTATTATTTCTGTGGCAGTTTCTTGGAATAGGGAGATAACAATGAGAAGTCATGCGAAAGAATCAATTTAATATAGTCAGAAGTCAATGTCAATCACCACACTAGATTTGGCCACACACATTGATTTAGCTATATTCCTTTCTCTGGCTTATAAAGAGGAATGGAGGAAATTCGGATTAGGAAAAAAAAACAATTATTTTTTGGAAATTAAAAGTAGAATTGCAAAATGGATAAGATTATGGATATTTACGAAGAATAGAAGCATGCTGCATTGAAAATTTTCATTCATTCACTGGCATTGAAGACATATAGCAATAATTAACTTCATCAAAAAGAGCAATGTAACTTTAAAATGCAATATATATCTTAGTTTTGACAATTTCTTAAATCACACTTAATTGCATTTTTATGCGCCCAGATCGATAAATCCGAGGCGTATATTGTTTTTGTCCTGTCTGTCTGTTTGTTTGTTTGGTTGTCTCCAAACTTTAACCTTCGCCATAACTTTTGAACCATGAAAGGTAGAATCTTCATATTTGGTATGGATTAGGTGCTTTCAAATGACACCAATATGAATGACCTTGTGACCTTGAATGTGACCTATATGCTAAAAATAGCTTTTCTGTCTGCAAACTTTAACCTTCGCCATAACTTTTGAACCATGAAAGAAAGAAACTTCATATTTAGTATGCGTACTACACTAATAAAATTCTTTCAAATGACACCAAGGTCAATGACCTGGTGACCTTGAATGTGACCTATAACCTAAAAATAGCTTTTTTGTACCATTTCACCGTAACTTTTGAACCATAAAAGATAGAGACTCCATATTTGGTGTGCATACTCCACTAATCAAGTTCTTTTAAATGACACCAAGGTCAATGACCTTGTGACTTTGACTGTTACCTATGCTAGTATGCTAGAAATAGCTTTTTCGATTTTTT
The DNA here is from genome assembly GCA_003671525.1 of Saccostrea glomerata. Lineage (NCBI taxonomy): Eukaryota > Metazoa > Mollusca > Bivalvia > Ostreida > Ostreidae > Saccostrea > Saccostrea glomerata. Next base: position 316,001 of record PRKT01000143.1, read on the forward strand.
TTTTGCCGCCGGGCGCATAGTGTTTCACAAACACATCTTGTTAAATACTGAAGTTGATAAAAATAATAAAAGTAAATATATTTACCTGAATTTGAAGAAAACAAAGATTAATGAAGGTTTACGACATTCGTGTGGTTTTATACTGCATATATAGAAAAGTGGCCAACACAGGGACGCTTACCCTTAATCGTAAAAGTTCCAATTTAATAAAATGACCAATCAAATTGCGTCTTGTTAATTGATCTATTATCTTAATGTGCTAAAAATTCGTTGTCCAGATGTGGCCATGCCATGTTCCTTTGATGATAGATAATTGCTGACATAATAATTGAGTAAAAGATTAACTTAATAGAAAGTCCTCTGCAAGGCTTAATTAATCCCTAAACAAAAGCTAGACTATTGGTTTTGAGAAATAAAATGTAAACATGGACACCTACTTTTTCACCTGAGCAATTACCTAAAAGATTTGATGTAAATACATGCAATTACTTACGATTAACAATAGGTGACATGAACATAAAAGAAAACCAATGTTAAAAAGATGAAAAGGTGCTATAAATATTTCCATTTGACAATTTTTGAAATTCCGAAAATACAACTAAATCGAGTTTAATTTATATTAGTTAATTAATGTAAATATTTTCTACCAAAAACACAAATTTTTATATTTATTAAGATCAGCTTTTAAAAATAATTTATAAATGTTAAATTACTATCTTAAATTTTTTAATATATTTAATTAAAATAAATCTTAATATAATTTGAAAACAAACTTTTCCTCATGACACTTATGTGGAAGCATCCTGAGGTAGTGTAGATTCTAATTTGGTAAAATCATGACCCCCAGGGGCAGGGCCACAAAAGGGAATCCATGTTTTACATTGAAATATATAGGAAAAATCTTTTAAAATCTCTTTCTCAAGAACCACTGGACCAGAAAAGCTGAAACTTCTGTGGAAGCATCCTGGGGTAGTGTAAATTCTGAAGTTGTTAAAATCTTGACCCTTGGGGGTAAGGCAGGGCCACAACAGGGAATCTAAGATTTATATATTGATATTGACCAGACATGTATATGGGAAAATCTTCTTCTCAAGACTAACTGGGCCAGAAAAGCTGGAGCTAATGTGGAAGCATCCTGGGGTAGAGTCAATTCTAAGTTGTTAAAATCTTGACCCCTAGGGGTAGGTAGGGCTCGGGTACAATAGGGAATTGAGATTTTACATTAATATATAAGGCCAAGGTTAAAAAATTCTTTGCTTGCAGTTGCCGACCTATAATTTTTAGACTTTGACGGTAGGTAGGCTTTTTTTTTTTTTTTTTCCTTTTGGAAAAAAAATTGGATTTTTGTTAGATAACAAATAAAAGAGGTTTTAATAGACCTACTTAACTCACATGAATAAGCTCAACTCTTGTTATAAACCACTGATTGATAAAACAAAAGTCAAAATTTGAAAAAGAAACAGTTTCAATATTCTGAAAAATTGAAAAAAAAATAAATTACAAAATGGCTAAAAAAAAAAAGTTTGGGTCGGGTTCATTTTCACAGGGTTGGTAGGCAACTGCAAACAAACTTATTTTTATTTTAGGCCTAAAGAAAAATCTTCTCAAGAACCACTGGGCCAGAAAAGCTGAAGCTTAATTGGAAGCATGTTTGGTGAGAGTAGATTCTAAATTGTTAAAATCTTAACCCCTGGGTGTAGGGTGGGGCTACAATAGGGAATCCAATTTTTAGCCGGGCTTATTGCTCAAAGAGCAATTACCGGCTTATGTGATCCTGTTCAAGGCAGGATGTTAACCCTATAGTCGCCATTTCAAAGTTACAAGCAAAAATATAGTTCTTACTCTCAACCACTTTTGAGATAATACAAACGCTAAATAAAGCAACAAAAATAAAACGAAGTTTTATCTTTATAAAATAAACATTAGTAGTAATGACTTTGAAAACTTCATAAGTCAAAGAACATAGTTCATTAAGCGTAAGGATTTTTGATAATCAGTGTAACCGTAGTTCTCTACACATACGAGGTAAAGCAGGAGGGGGAACCAGACTGGCCTGTTTGTTTACGTTCGGTACCGTTTAATAATGATTCTGACAAATTTATCGGACCGTGGTATTAGGATTGAAAAACTCACTGTCAGTGTCTTATCATTTATATTGATAGTTTTAAAATAATTTTTTCATCAGAATATAAACGTGATTCATGTAAGAAATCCATTCAACTCTGTAAATGAGCCTGGCTCTCTGTACTTCTGAGTACTTTGATTACATTGAAATATGAGGGTTGTCCCAAAAAGTCGTAGACAATGTTTATAATTCTTTAAACATGCAACCAATACTTACCAAATTTTGCATATACTTAATATAGTCAATGTTCTTAAAAATTGTGAATTTTTAGATACATATCTTTTATATTAATAATACTAGGACGATTTATATGAAGGCCAATAAGGCCAGTCGGCGCACAGACAAAATTCGAAATAATTTACGCATATAATTATTACATTTGCTTTTTAGCTCACCTGAGCTGAAAGCTCAAGTGAGCTTTTCTGATCACCCGTTGTCCGTCGTCCGTCCGTTGATGGAAACAGCAGATGTACCCACCTGGACTTGGTAGAAACAGCAGAATTTTGCACCCGACAGGACTATGTGGAAAAAGTAGATGCACCCAACAGGACTTTGTGGAAAAAGTAGATGCACCCAACAGGACTTGATGTAAACAGTAGATGCACCCAACAGGTGGAGACAACTAGAGGATGCAGGACCAATGGATGCAGATCTTCCAAGATTGAAAACTGCAGATGGACCCAGCATGGTGGATACAACTGGAGGAGAGTTGCCTGATGATGTTAACCTTCCCAACAAGACATATTAAAGGAGATAACTGATACTGATCAGGTATATGTAAATGACATAATAGTGATTCAAGATCATCTAATTAACCATGTCAAATTAACTAGCTGACTTTTTATCTTAAGCCTGGCTTATTTTTAGCTCTACTGGTCAGAGACAAAAAAAACTTATGTGATATATAGTTAATATGGTCATGGTGGAATTATGGCAGATGGACCCAAGAGGACTAAGGAATGAAGAAACTGGAGGAGGCAGGGCCCATGGATGCTGGTTTTCCAAGATGTGGAAACAGTAGATGCCCTCAACCGTACATGGTGGAAACAGCAAACATAGTGGAACAGCAAATACACCCAAGAAGACATGATGGAAATGGCAGATGCACCCAAAAAGACATAGTGGAACAGCAAACGTAGTGGAACAGGTGAAACAGACTTGGTGAAAAATCTGGAAGAGGCAAGGCCAATGAATCTTATGGACAATGACTTTCCACTACACCAAAACACCAACTACACCCAAAGGGAATTGGTGGAAACAACTAAAACAAACAAGCCTGATGGACAGTGATCTTCAAAATATGAAACAACAGATGCACCCAACAAGACTTGGTGGAAACACCCCTGAAAGATAATGCCTGATTGATGTTGACTTTTCCACCCAGACATACCACAGTGAATAGCTGACACTGATCAGGTATATGACATTATCATATTCCAAATCATCTTATTGTTTATATTAACAAGGTCAAGTAAACTAGTAGACCAAATTTTTAGTCCAGGAATCTTTTTTTTTTGTTTCTGCTGTTTCTACCAAGTCCAGGTGGGTACATCTGCTGTTTCCATCAAGTCCTTTTGAGAGCATCTGCAATTTTCAGATTCTTGAAAGTTAATATCTATAAGTCCTGTCTTTACAGGGCGGATCTTACATCTGAAAAAAGGAACAACTTTTATCTTTGAAAAGTGTATGTAAATTTTTGCATAATAAATATGTACTGTAAATCTGAATATGGAAGAAGTGCACAATACCAATTGATATTAATTAACAGGATCTTAAAGAGTTTCTAATTGTAATGTTCATCTTCCCCGGGTGATATGCACAAGCTAACTGACAACAATATGTTTATAAACCTGTGTTTACAAGAAGTATTTCTCGACATGGAAAACTTATATTTCCTATAATTGTGAAAAAATGTCAAGTCTAGAGTTAATTTACACAATTACAGGAGTTGGGCATATGAGATTGAAAGCTAACAATTGAGTAAATGAAATATTTAAAGATAATAAGAACAGTTTAAAAAAGGTCAGAGGCCTAATAAATCTAAAAACAATTCAAGTCAGGAGGGTGCAAACACAGTACACCTCTAAAACATCAGGTGGGATCGGGTGTCATGGAATATCTATAATTATCAAATTCATGGATTGACTGCATGTATCAAGTAGGGTTGCAATGTTTTTGATATTAGGAATTACAGTCAAACATATAACGATGGACAATTTGGCTTCATTTAAAGTGTTCTTCATTACATTTGTTACTTGTACAATATATTATAAAGTCCAGTGAAATAAAATCACCAAGCATCGATTCACTACCTGTAACTGTGCTGGCTATAAGTGAGTTGTATTAAGGGAGTTGAATGGTTTATTCATGAGTAAAATTAACATAATATACATAGGAAAACATTCATTTTTTCATCAAATTGTATAATTAAATCAATTGAATTAAGTGTAGATGCCACATTTTGAAGAAATCTGTCATCTGAATATTTTTAATACCATCAAAATATAGGTACATTTTCTTTAGGATTACCCGGGGTTAAAGGGAAAGAGTTTTGTAATTCAAAGCAAGTTTACAAATACCACAATAGATTCTTTGCTCAAATTCTGACTTCAGAAGTGTATTTCTATAGTGTACATTATAAATAAGAAATATAGGAGGTACATGTGTCTAAAATGTTAAGATTTAAAGTCTCCCTCTCCATGGGGAGTCACAAAAAAGAATATGAAAGAATCTAAAGATTTATATAAAAAGTGTCAGAAAAATGTTAATTCAAATTTGATTTTTAATTTCCTGCATGTAACACATCAATTAAAAGCATATTTTATACATATTTTATAACCCCTCTTAAAGAACTGATGTTCATCATGCCATTCATAAACAAAACTTACCTATCATTTTAAGAACAATCATTGAAAAATGAGTTTTTTAAACATGGAATTAGATTTATTCAATGCTTTAAAAATATCAACAGTTTTATTTCACTGCATGTATTTTACACTTAATACCCTAGTCAGTCCCTTTCAATTAAGATTCCAATTTCTGTAATTTCTCCGATTCTTAACTTTTATTCTGCTCCTTAATTTTTGGTCTTTAACTTGTTTAAAAAATGATCACATAATAAAGGTGACCACTTCATAGAATAAAATTTCATAGGATATTCCATTGGGAAAGAATAAAATGGCCATCTAAGAAAGATGACTGCTATATAAAGGTGACTACTATGAAGTTTGACTAAAAATTTTTGATTTGATTGATTGATTGTATACTGTTTAACGTCCCTCTCCAGAATATTTCACTGATATGGAGACGTCACCATTGCCGGTGAAGGGCTGCAAATTTGGGCCTATGCTCGGCACTCAGGGCCATTGAGCAGGGAGGGATCTTTATCGTGCCACACCTGCTGTGACACGGGGCCTCGGTTTATACGGTCTCATCCGAAGGACCGCCCCATTTAGTCGCCTTTTACGACAAGCAAGAGGTACTGAGGACCTATTCTAACCCGGATCCCCACGGGGTTTTTTGATTTGAAATGAACATTATAAATCTATATTCTAAGTTAACAATTATACTTCATTTCAGTTTTCTATATATTTTTCAATTCTTATAAATTCAATATTTTCTATCTTACCCTATCGATGATGGTTTAGAATATGGCTTATTCCTCTTCACCTGAAGTGAATGTCCATGCAACTACAAAATACTAATAAAATTTTAAAATAGAGCTGAAATAATACATAATAAGGTCCTCAATCAGACCAGATGTTTTGGTTGAAACACAGTTTCCTTATTATCCAACAATATGACAACCTCATAACAATTAACAAAACTCATAACAATAACAAATAACTAAAAATCTCAACCAAAGCAAATAACTAAATCCCATAACAACTAACTAAAACTCAACAACTGTCACAATAATAAATAACTAAAACTCATAACAATAACAACTAGCTAACACTCATAACAATAACAAATAACTAAAAATCACAACAAGCAAATAACTAAAACTCATAACAACTAACTAAAACTCATAACAACTGTCACAATAATAAATAACTAAAACTCATAACAATAACAACTAACACTCATAACAATAACAAATAACTAAAAATCACAACAAAAGCAAATAACTACAACAAATAACAACAAATGCTCATAACTGTCACAAATAACAAATAACTGAAACTGATTACAATTTCAACTAATAAAAGTCATACAAATAATAAATAACTAAAACTCATAACTATAACAAATAACTAATATCCTCCTATACATGTAAATATAACAAATGACTGATCCTCATACCATTAACAAAGAACTGACATATTTAAAACAATAGCCAAAAATTAACTTAAATACTGATAGATAACAGATCTCTATCAATTATAACAATAACATTATGATTTTACACTTGCACAGCTCTTCCAGCACCTGATGATAAAGATACTTGTTTGTGTGAATGGGGGAGGGGGATTTGAATATGGGGGCATGTTCAAGGTCACAGTGCAACGGGTACTCTCTTCACAGATTCTTTCTTCAAATTAATTCTTATAAATGCAGCGAAAGTTACCATTAATATTTTGGTGTTAGATTTTATTTTAAACTACAGTAAAACTCGTTTAGTACAACACAGATATTGCGAATTCATGGATAGAGCAAGGTTATCTTGGATCCCAAGCTATAAAAATTTAAAGTTGTAGACATAAAGTTAATGTATTTTGATCAGAACTTACCAGTAGCACCATATGTAACAATACACCAGGTCATCAGGCTAACCTGTCCTGGATTCTTACTTGAATACAATAACTTGATTTGAGCAAGTTTACTGGTAAAGGAAAGGGGGGTCACCAGACTCTATCAAAAGAAAAGTGGAATAATTGGTAAAGAAATAGTCAAATTATATTCATGGATGATTTTTTAGTTTTATGTTATTGAATTACTAAATATTGTAAATAGTTTGGTGCAGATTTTGCTTTTTAAACAATAAATCAGCATGTTTGATTACTGTGTTAATTAATTAACTCACAATCACTGCTGTAAGAATAATATCTGGAAACCATCGGAATGCTATCCCTGTGTACACTAAGAAATATCTAGGCACTCAGTTAAGTTATTTAATGTGAAACAATAGAGGAGAAAAATGTCATAGACCAGATTGAGATTTGAATCTATATACAGGCCCCCTGAATCTCATCTTCCCTAGCCAAGGGTGACAATCCCCTTGGCTAGTGAAGATGCCTGAATCTACAGTCAGGTGTTCATCTGACCAAAGGTGATTGAACCCATCTGAACACCACACACACATGTATAAATGGGGGAAGAAAGACAACTCTACCTCTTAAAAAGGATACAGCAGAAAGACTGGTATAGTTTTCATTTTCAGGAGACCATCAAAGTGAAGTATGGCAACAATCAAAATCAAGTCTGCAAAGAAAGAATAGGGTATAATATTCTAAAAACATGATTTAAAATATTGTTAGTGGATACACATACAGCAAACGTTTTGGCACGTACGTGTGTTTTATTTACTTATTGATGTGTATAATTATAGTTTATCATTACATTTTTTTTACTTATTAAATTATTTCAGTCAGTCTGTATACAATTATAACTTTCAAGAAAGTGAACCCACTTTGAAAGAGACAGGCAATTAGGATACAGTTAATTGAAAATAATAAAAGGTAAAATAAGTAAAGTTGCAAACATTTAATGAAGTTAAACTAATTGTATAATAACCAATATACCAAACAACAAAACAATTACATAAGAATTCTATGTGGCAAGACCTTTCAGTGGATATCAATTACATTGACCTTTTGACCTTGGAGATTTTTTGTACTTATTGAAAAAACTTAAAAATTGGCCTAATTTCAAATTTCACAGTTGTTTTCCAGTGAGAATACCCTACCTTTGGTACCAATCAATTCAATTTTCATTTAAAAAAAGTTTAATCTTTGCTATGTTGCCATATGGAGGCATCAGTGTTTCACAAACACATCTTGTTTTTCTTCTTTTGGTTACTTATCATAGTTATGTTCATTCTGCATGTAAATGAAAGTGAATATAAGATAAGGAAATGCCATCTTATTTTCATTGAAAATAGTGCAATATATACATACAATGTATCTCAATACAGTTAAAAATGTCGCAATACAAAATCTATGGCCAATACCCAGCACTATGAAAAGCTGATACTTATGTGGAAGCATCCTAAGGTAGTGTAGATTCTAATTTGTTAAAATCATGACCGTCAGGGGTAGGACAGGGCCACTATAGGGAATCCATGTTTTACATTGAAATATATAAATATAAATCTTTTAAAATCTCTTTCTCAAGAACCACTGGACCAGAAAAACTGAAACTTCTGTTGAAGCATCTTGGGGTAGTGTAAATTCTGAAGTTGTTAAAATCTTGACCCTTGGGGGGAAGGCAGGGTCACAATAGGGAATCTAAGTTTTATGTAAATCTTGACCCCTAAGGGTAGGGCTGGGGTACAATAGGGAATTGAGATTTTACATTGAAAAATGTAAGAAAAATCTTCTCAAGAACCACTGGACCAGAAAAGCTGAAGATTAAGTGGAAGCATCTTTAGTGAGAGTAGATTCTAAATTGTTAAAATCTTAACCCCTTGGGTGTAGGGTGGGGCTACAATAGGTAATCCAAGTTTTACATTGAAATATATAGGAAAAATCTTCTCAAGAACAACTAGGCAAGAAAAGCTAAAGTATATGACATTGTGGAAGCATCCTTAGGTAACTTTGTAAATTCTAAATTGCTAAAATCATGACCCCTGGGGGAAGAGCGGGTATTACAAGGGGAGGGGATCTGGTAAAGAACAGTATGGCCAAAGTTACTCAGCTGAGTGATGTGACGCATGGGCCTCTAGTTTGAATTAAGATTTACAATCTATTTTACATTAAAAGGTACATATAAGGAATTACTGCCTAGTTTGTTGGGTATGCACTTCATCGTTGGAGAGTGCGGAATAAGGATTTGGAGGCAGCTGGCTCTTCATCGTTGGACAACTTAGAGGCTGGGCTTATTGGACTGGAACAGCATGCCAACAACGCTGGAATGGAGGTATTTTGTGGTTGTAAAGGAAAAGCAGAGGTGAGATGGTTTCATTATTATTTTGGGACTCCTTCTTAGTACTAACATTTCCCTCCCCTCCCACACTCTCATTATAAAATTTTACTTTGGCCATAACTTCTGAACAGTTAGGGCTAGGGCTTTCATACTCGACATAAGTATTCTGTGTGGCAAGACCTTTCAGTGGATATCAATTACCTTGACCTTTTGACCTTGGAGATTTTTTGTACTTATTGAAAGAACTTAAACATTGACCTACTTTCAAATTTCACAGTTGTTTTCCAGTGAGAATACCCTACCTTTGGTACCAATCAATTAAATTTTCATTTAAAAAAATTTTAATCTTTGCTATGTTGCCATATGGAGGCATCAGTGTTTCACAAACACATCTTGTTTTTCTTCTTTTGGTTACTTATCATAGTTATGTTCATTCTGCATGTAAATTAAAGTGAATATAAGATAAGGAAATGCCATCTTATTTTCATTGAAAATAGTGCAATATATACATACAATGTATCTCAATACAGTTAAAAATGTCGCAATACAAAATCTGTGGCCAATACCCAGCACTATGAAAAGCTGATACTTATGTGGAAGCATCCTAAGGTAGTGTAGATTCTAATTTGTTAAAATCATGACCCTCGGGGGTAGGGCAGGGTCACTATAGGGAATCCATGTTTTACATTGAAATATATAAATATAAATCTTTTAAAATCTCTTTCTCAAGAACCACTGGACCAGAAAAACTGAAACTTCTGTGGAAGCATCTCGGGGTAGTGTAAATTCTGAAGTTGTTAAAATCTTGACCCTTGGGGGGAAGGCAGGGTCACAATAGGGAATCTAAGTTTTATATAAATCTTGACCCCTAAGGGTAGGGCTGGGGTACAATAGGGAATTGAGATTTTACATTGAAATATATGTAAGAAAAATCTTCTCAAGAACCACTGGACCAGAAAAGCTGAAGATTAAGTGGAAGCATCTTTGGTGAGAGTAGATTCTAAATTGTTAAAATCTTAACCCCTTGGGTGTAGGGTGGGGCTACAATAGGGAATCCAAGTTTTACATTGAAATATATAGGAAAAATCTTCTCAAGAACAACTAGGCAAGAAAAGCTGAAGTATATGACATTGTGGAAGCATCCTTAGGTAACTTTGTAAATTCTAAATTGCTAAAATCATGACCCCTGGGGGAAGAGCGGGTATTACAAGGGGGGGGGGGGATCTGGTAAAGAACAGTATGGCCAAAGTTACTCAGCTGAGTGATGTGACGCATGGGCCTCTAGTTTGAATTAAGATTTACAATCTATTTTACATTAAAAGGTACATATAAGGAATTACTGCCTAGTTTGTTGGGTATGCACTTCATCGTTGGAGATTGCGGAATAAGGATTTGGAGGCAGCTGGCTCTTCATCGTTGGACGACTTAGAGGAGGCTGGGCTTATTGGATTGGAACAGCATGCCAACAACGCTGGAATGGAGGTATTTCGTGGTTGTTAAGGAAAAGCAGAGGTGAGATGGTTTCATTATTATTTTGGCACTCCTACTAAGTACTAACATTTCCCTCCCCTCCCGCACTCTCATCACATTTTTTGTAGTGGTTCTTTCAATTTGGTTTTTGTTGTGTTTTTGTTTCTTTGTCTAATCTTGTCTGTTCTCTCTTTGCCGGGACTTCATCGTTGGAGATGGCGGAATAAGGATTTCGAGGCGGCTGGCTCTTCGTCGTTGGACAACTTAGAGGAGGCTGGGCATATTGGATTGGAACAGCATGCCAACAACGCTGGAATGGAGGTATTTCAAGGTTATTAAGGAAAAGCAGAGGTGAGATGGCTTCATTATTATTTTGCACTCCTACTAAGTACTAACATTTCCCTCCCGCACTCTCATCACATTTTTTGTAGTGGTTCTTTCAATTTGGTTTTTGTTGTGTTTTTGTTTCTTTGTCTAATCTTGTCTGTTCTCTCTTTGCCGGGACTTCATCGTTGGAGATGGCGGAATAAGGATTTCGAGGCAGCTGGCTCTTCATCGTTGGACAACTTAGAGGAGGCTGGGCATATTGGATTGGAACAGCATGCCAACAACGCTGGAATGGAGGTATTTCAAGGTTGTTAAGGAAAAGCAGAGGTGAGATGGTTTCATTATTATTTTGCACTCCTACTAAGTACTAACATTTCCCTCCCCTCCCGCACTCTCATCACATTTTTTGTAGTGGTTCTTTCAATTTGGTTTTTGTTGTGTTTTTGTTTCTTTGTCTAATCTTGTCTGTTCTCTCTTTGCCGGGACTTCATCGTTGGAGATGGCGGAATAAGGATTTCCAGGCAGCTGGCTCTTCATCGTTGGACAACTTAGAGGAGGCTGGGCATATTGGATTGGAACAGCATGCCAACAACGCTGGAATGGAGGTATTTCAAGGTTGTTAAGGAAAAGCAGAGGTGAGATGGTTTCATTATTATTTTGCACTCCTACTAAGTACTAACATTTCCCTCCCCTCCCGCACTCTCATCACATTTTTTGTAGTGGTTCTTTCAATTTGGTTTTTGTTGTGTTTTTGTTTCTTTGTCTAATCTTGTCTGTTCTCTCTTTGCCGGGACTTCATCGTTGGAGATGGCGGAATAAGGATTTCGAGGCGGCTGGCTCTTCATCGTTGGACATTGTGGATTGGAACAGCATGCCAACAACGCTGGAATAGAGGTTTTTCTTTGTATTTCTTGGATGTAAGGTCTCTTTGTTATTTAGTTGTTTATTGTTTTGTTTTTTTTGTTGTTATTTGTTATTTGTTTCTCAGTATTGTTATTTGCCTATTAGGTTGTAATTACAGTTTTTTGTTTATGAGTGTTGTAAAGCTGTTAGTTTTCATGTTTTATTTGTTATTTGTTACATTATTTTTTAATGTGTTGGTTATTTCTTGGTAAAGAAGTAGTCATCTATTGGTTTAAGTTTTGTTTTTATTTGTTATGTTACTTTGGTGAGGTTGTAAATTGTTATTGTTAGGTTTTAGCTTTTGTTAGTGTTGTTAAATGTATGCTATTTGTTATTTGAATGAGTCGTTATGTTATTGTTATGATTGATAGATATTTGTTATCTATGAGTATATAATGTATTTGTTATTGTTTTGAATATGTCAGATCTTTGTTAATGGTATGAGGATCAGTCATTTGTTATATTTACATGTATAGGAGGATATTAGTTATTTGTAATGTTATAGTTATGAGTTTTAGTTATTTGTTATTGTGACAGTTATGAGCATTTGTTGTTATTTGTTTTAGTTATTACCTTTTGTTGTGGTTTTTATTTAGTTATTTGTTATTGCTATGAATGCTAGTTAGTTGTTATTGTTATGAGTTTCAGTTATTTGCTATTGTGACAGTTATGAGCATTTGTTGTTATTTGTTTTAGTTATTTGTTTTTGTTGTGATTTTTAATTATTTGTTTTTGTTGTGATTTTTAGTTATTTGTTATTGTTATGAGTTTTAGTTATTTATTATTGTGACAGTTGTTGAGTTTTAGTTAGCTGTTATGAGTTTCAGTTATTTGCTTTGGTTGAGATTTTTAGTTATTTGTTATTGTTATGAGTTTTTTAAATGTTATGAGGTTGTCATGTTGGATAATAAGGAAACAGTGTGTTTCAGTCAAAACATTGGGTCTGATTGAGGACCTTATTATGTATTATTTCAGCTCTATTTTAAAATTTTGTTAGTATTTTGTAGTTGGACAATTCACTTAGGAGGAAGAGGAATAAGCCAAATTCTAAACAATCATCGATAAGGTAAGAAAGAAAATATTGAGAATTGAAAAATATATAGAAAACTGAAATGAAGTACATGTATAATGGTAAGATTATAGATTTATAATGTTCATTTCAAATCAAACATTTTCAGTCAAACTTCATAGTTATCACCTTTAGATAGCATCCATCTTTCTTAGATGGCCATTTTATTCTTTCCCAAGGGAATATCCTATAAAATTTTATTCTGTGAAGTGGTCACCTTTATTATGTGATCATTTTTTAAACAATTTAAAGACCAAAAAATAAAGGAACAGAATAAAAGTTAAGAATCGGAGAAATTACAGAAATTGGAATCTTAATTGAAAGGGATTGACTAGGGTATTAAGTGTAAAATGCATGCAGTGAAATAAAACTGTTAATATTTTTAAAGCATTGAAAAAATCTAATTCCATGTTTAAAAAACTCATTTTTCAATGTTCTTAAAATGATGGGGAAGTGGACACCTTGATATTTTTTGTTTATGATTGACCTTCAGTTGGACTACTGTAATACATTGTACAAGTAACAGATGTAATGAAGAACACTTTAGACGAAGCCAAATTGTCCATTTCTGGGACTTCCTTATGACCATATGTTTGACTGTAATTCCTAATATCAAAAACATTGCAACCCTACGTAATACATGTAGTCATTCCATGAATTTGATAATTATAGATATTCCATGACACCCGATCCCACCTGATGTTTTAGAGGTGTGTGTTTGCTCTCCACCTGACTCATGAATTGTTTTTAATAGGCCTCTGACCTTTTTTAAACTGTTCTTATTATCTTCAAATATTTCAATTACTCAATTATTAGCTTACAATCTCATATGTCTAACTCCTGTAATTGTGTAAATTAACTCTCGACATTTTTTCACAATTATAGGAAATATAAGTTTTCCATGTCGAGAAATACTTCTTGTAAACTTGGGTTTATAAACATGGTGTTGTCAGTTAGCTTGTGAATATCTCCCGGGGAAGATGAACATTCCAATTAGAAACTCTTTAAGATCCTGTTTATTAATATCAATTAGTATTGTGTACTTCTTTGATATTCCAAATGTACAGTGCATATTAATTATGCAAAAACTTATATAATATATATTAAAGATAAAAATTGTTCTTTTGTCTAATGTAAGATCCACCCTGAAAAGGCAGGGATTATAGATATTAACTTTCAAGAATCTGAAAACTGCAGATGCTCTCAACAGGACTTGATGGAAACAGCAGATGTACCCACCTGGACTTGGTAGAAACAGCAGAATTTTGCCCCCAACAAGACTTGATGGAAACAGTAGATGCACCCAATAGGATTTTGTGGAAACAGCAGATGCACCCAACAGGTGGAGATAACTGGATGATGCAGGGCCAATGGATGCAGATCTTCCAAGATGTGAAAACTGCAGATGGACCCGGCATGGTAGAAACAACTGGAGGAGACTGGCCTGATGATGTTGACCTTCCAAACAAGACATATCAAAGGAGATAACTGACACTGAGCGGGTACATGTAAATGATATAATAGTGATTCAAGATCATCTAATTGTCCATGTCAAATTAACTAGCTGACTTTTTAATTTTAAGCCTGGCTTATTTTTAGCTCTACTGGTCAGAGACAAAAAAAGCTTATGTGATAGTAAATATGGTCATGGTCGAATTATGGTAGATGGACCCAAGAGAACTGGAGGAGGCAGGGCCCATGGATGCTGATTTTCCAAGATATGGAAACGGTAGATGCCCTCAACAGGACATGGTGGAAACAGAAGATGCATCCAACAGGACTTGGTGAAAACAACTGGAGGATGAATAGATAATGGATGCTGATCTGACATTTATTAGGTATGTGACATTATCCAAGATCATTTTATGTACAAATTCAAATTAACTAGCTGGCTGAAATTTGACCTTGTCTTATTAGCTTACCTGAGCCGAAGGCTCAAGTGAGCTTTTTTGTTCAAAATTTGTCTGTTGTCTGTCACCGTTGGCATTGTCGTTGTTGTTGTTGTTATAAACTTTTCACATTTTCATCTTCCTCTCAAGAACCACTATGCCAAATTCAACCAAACTTGCTACAAAGTATCCTTGGGTAAAGGGGATGCAAGTTTGTTCAAATGAAGGGCCATGCCCTCTTCCAAGGGGAGATAATTATGAATTAGTGAAAAATTAATGGCATTTTAGAAAAATCTTCTTCTCAAGAACCACTGGGCCAGGAAAGATGAAACTAATCAAACTCATGTGGAATAATCCTCAGGTAGTGTAGAATTAAATTTGTTCAAATCATAACCCCCAAGAGTAGGATGGGGTCTCAATGGTGGATCAAAGTTTTACATAGGAAAATAAAGGGAAAAATCCCAAGTACAGAAAAGCTATGTTTAGTCCTATTGACATGTAAGCATCCTCATGTATGGAAGATTTGAATTTGTTCAAATCATGACCCTCTGGGGTAGGGAGGGAAACAATGGGAATCAAATTCAAATTATTAAGAAGTAATATATACAAACAAAATGTTAAATTTAAAAAAAAATCTTTTTCACAAGAACATCAAAATTATATGCTGTATTAATATGGAGGCATTCTCAAGTAGTAAAAAAATTCAAGCCCCCCCCCCCTTTTTTTGAAGCGCACTGCCAGGTAGAATACACACAGGTAACAAAAGTTTCATTCATAAAATTCAGTTCTCCTGATGTGATTTGATAGTTTGCCAACAGTCATTCTTCTTCTGTCTTGTCTCTAGATTTTATAATTATTTTGTTTTTTCTATATAAAAAATAACGATTGTCAACTTAATTTATTAGCATTTCGCGTTTTTTGGTATATCTATTACTTGTATATAATTAATTTCATTAAATAGTGCAAGAATAAATCAGAAAAATGGTACGTTATTTCCATAGTTTTTATTC
>PRKT01000143.1:349656-382827 GCA_003671525.1 Saccostrea glomerata
TTTTTTTTGGGGGGGGGGGGGGGGCTTATATCCTTTACGTTTATATCTTTTACAAAAAGAAATCGTATAACCACTATTTCATATCACAAAATATTTAAAACTCAGAAATTCTAAAGAGAACAAGCTTATAGATTTTGCAAGTACATGTATATAATTGCTTAACTCGTATCTCATAACCAAACTGTCTGGCAGGTTTTACGGAGTACTAGTTACTCAATACTAAAATTATTGTCCTACTCTTGCTGATGTTGGGGAGGTAACTCTTTCATTGTCACTGTCATTATACAACTGTTATACTGTGTTGCAAAAATGATCATCTGTGTATATTTCTTTGAAAAAAAAAATGTCAAAAAACTAAGTACCAATGCATACATTTGGTAAAAATTTATAGGAATTAATATCATTTTGAGGTAACAACATAGTTTTAGTTTATCTAAGGCTCATGCTTTACTCTGTTAGTGTATATTAGAGGAACTGAGTTTTATATTGACAGCTGCTTTTTCCATTAAAATGGAGCTTATTAATGTACTCATCATGACATTGGTCATTTGCAAAATTATTTTGTTAAAAATCACTCTGTATACACAAGTACTCTGAAGTTGATATTAAAAATCTTAAGATGCTTGACTTTTTAATCGACATTATCTATGTGGGGTTTTTTTGGGATACCGTGTTTTCCAACAATATTTTGGAATACCCATGGATTCCCATTGCGCCCCGTTATTAACAGGCCTAATTTTGTATTTATATGAAGCAGAATTTGTCCAAAATCTTATTCGCAAAAAGAAGAAAACTTTTGTTATTAACAATTGTTTTATTGATAAAACGTGGTCGTTTTATTGGAATGTGGAGTTGAAAGCAATGCAAGTGTTTCTTTTTTCATTGATTGTCTAAAGACTAAATCACTTGGTCTCCAAAGGTTACAAAGATGTTGTCAATGAGAGACTGTCTTAATATCAATCTCAGAGTGCTAATGGCTAGAGTTAGAGTGGATTTGAAAATTATTTTGAGGATGCCTCCAAACACAAAAGATATGAAAATTTCCATATTACATTTTATTGAGATCAAAGCCTTGTTTTGATATTATGAGGAATAGTGTCCAAAAGTAAGATTTTTTTATGTGTTAATTCATCTGATTTTGAAAATGTTTTAACAATATATTCTAATTTTTATGTTTTATGAATTAGAACTAACTAAAGTACTAGTAATTTGGAATTTTTGAGAATCCACATATGATTCACACAATTCTAATGTACTGTAGCACAGTAAGTTTAATGTCTCTCCATTTTATTAGCAGTTCAATTTTTTTGTGAGGAGTAAAGGGCTTGTAGAGTATTTGCTGAACTTTGTTAGGATTTTCATTATTTTAGAATCCAGGATAAAAGTGTATGTAGGGAAGATCGTAAATATATGTGCAGTCTATTTCATGATGAACATGCAACTGATGAAGGTAAAAAAAAAAATAGATTGTCCCAATTTTAACAGTTTTGGTTTACCCCTGCGTAACTCTTTTTGTTCCTCTTAATTTACCTGAAAATGCTTTATAGTCAAAAGTTGATCAAAAAATAAAAACAAAGGAGGTAAACAATAAAAATATTTAATAAAACACTTTTACAATAGTATGTCACTACACAGTTAAGTATACATTACAACGAAACAATAAAATGTACAAAAAAAATCTGAATATATAAACAGCATATACAGATTAACATTTATGTATATTGCATTATGACATGAGGAATTTATGACTTTGCAAACCTGAGGAAAGTTAACATATGAATATACATGGATTTCAGAGACATTGATTTTTCTTTGGATTTCCAATGCATCACATTCTTTTTTGACAATTGACAACCGGTATATATATGTATAGACTTGCAAACCATGGCACTAAATATAATTGGCTGTCCTTTTTTTAAGAAAGCGCATCTGATTATATATCACTAGATCACTGTCTGGGACAATAAAAATGTAAACTCTTTCTGTTTTGGAAAGTAAAATTCGTTTAAAACGTGTAATTGGGAACTTAAGCAATCGCCTCCTGACAACACGTGTTCATTTTGACTGTAAGCAGATTTCTTGTAAGAAGCGTTCAAAGCTCAATTATAACTTTGTGGATTCTGGCTCCCCCGTATAATAACCTCGATTGTTAAACCCGGGACCCACATTATCGTATGCCGGAGGTTTGTCCACGCCTAGGGTTTTGTCTATTTCTAGGATTTGCTGCTCTTCCGGTTCCCTGTATTTATAAAAATACGCCACAATGATGAAGACTACTGTATTGACTGCCATAAGTCCAGCCAACATGAAAAACAAATACTCCGTTTTTCCATCGTTCATTTCCTCAGGAAACCAGGCATCTTAAGAAAAAATAAAATAAATGCCGTCATTAATTATGTAGAATATAAGTAACTCTGCGAAGAACATGCACAAATGGCTCAAAGAGACATAAAAATTATCAGCTTCCAGCAAGATAATCATCATAAAATAAAAATTCATTTAAGCTAACAACAGGCATAAAACCGAGATAATCATTAGACGCGATCATTAAAGAAGACAAAATAATTTTCTAGGTACAGGGACATTTCTTTTTAGATTAGCATCATTAATGTTTGTAAAAAAAAATTAAAAAAAGACAGTTGCCCTTACCGAGTCCAAATTGCAAACGTAACGTTCAAATGCAAAGGTTTCCAATTATTACTCTCTATATGAAAAATCTTCAAATAGTTTTTCCATACAGATTCTTCCTTTGCCATTTATTTCATATAATTATGTTTCCAGTTAACCTTTCTGAGATCGTGTGTTTACTGACACTATAACAGGACCCACCTGGTGGCTCGGTTCCTGATGCCTCCTTGACTATCTCCAGAATGGCCTCAGAGACGTAGTTCCCTAATCCAGACATCATTAAAAATAGACCCATAACCAGACCCTGCATAAATGAGGGTGCTTGAGAATATGCAAATTCCAGACCTAAATAAAAAAGGATTAAACAGACAGTTTTTTTTATCTTTTCGAGAATGTTTAGAAACATTTATTACAATTCTTTTAGCAGATTAAATTAAGTAAACTGATCATATACATGTATTATGGTTAATAGAAAGACACTAAAAAATTAATCTAATGAAATATACAGGTAACATGACTCAAGCAAGTCAACAATGAAATGTACCCCCCAAAAAATCTGAATATATAAACAGCATGATTCAACAGCATGAGGTATCATGATTCAAGCACGAAAACAATACAGAGTATACATGTACGTAATGATGGACCTCTAAAAATCAGAGGCTTGATCTCGTCACGGGTCTCTCCAGAAATTATGCCTTTCACTATGATCCTCGAGAAAAACATCACTTATTAGGCTTGTAAATGACAGTATAGAGCATGTACAATCGAAATTGATCAAATGGTAATATTTTGGTAGACAGTCGATAATGTTGAGTTACAAACCAAATATGTATTCCATATAACTATGGGTTTACAACATAAAAATGACGTTAAGTTTTATGGTTTTTTTTTAAATAATTGCTGGCCCCATCATTAAATTATCTATTACATCGTTTCATCATTTCATTGCCAGTGAGAACATGATGTGTTTATTTTTAAAAAGAAGCTCATGCTATCCACTGTCATTCCTACTAGTCTTTTTTATTTGATATAATCTCAGCTTGTGGTATTTGAGATTTCAATTGATCCAGATTGACTTACCAGAAACACTGGCGAAAACTTCACTAGCTCCAACAAGAGCGAATTCTGGGACTTGGGCAAATATAGAAATCTGAGAAGCATTAAATTTGTCCGATGCCAGTTTCTGTGTAATGTATCCATTGTTTTCAATATCTTTCTTGCGATAAATTTCCAAAATCCCTGCCACTAGAACTGAAAGCGCCGATAAGATGAAACCAAAGGCTACAACATAAAACAAAAAAGATCATGCGTTCATTTGAATAAGGTTGTCATGCTTTGGAATTCCCATGGGAACCAATTGCGCCCGCCATTAGCAGACATATCCGTGATTCATTTGAAGCAGAATTTGTTCTAAATCGTTTACGTGAAAAAAAACACCGGTATATCCCAGTGAGCTTAAAATAGAAGATATCGCAGATTCTAACACATCTGTTTCATATTTGAATATCTTACCAGGAAAAGGCGTTACTGGTTATCTAACAACAAAGCTTTACCTGATGACTTTTACTTTTTAATCTTCAACTTCCCTTACTTATGTAGTAATACAGTTATACACCTTAGTCATCTGCATATATAGTTTTTATCTCTCAGTTAATTCAATAGGGAAGAGCATGCTCTATGTATGAACAATTTTAAATCGAGGTAAAGTTTTGACAAACAAGCTGATGAAGAAACAATTATCAGCAGTCTCGTTTAATGTCATAATTTCGTAAGTTCTGTGGTCGATACAATAACATTGTTAGCAAATATACTAGTAATTCATCATTAAGTTAAATGCTGACTTTTTCATACTGATTGTTAGGGCCATTATTTACACACTGAATTGTCCACGATTTTAAAACCGTTTTTTCAAGAACATGACAAGGTGCACACGGCGGGTGTGACCCAGGTCGGCAGGGGATGCTCACTCCTCCACAGCACCTAATTCCACCTCTGATGTTTGGAGGTCTGTTTGCTTCGCTCCTATTTTGTAATGTTTAATGTTTGATGGACTTTTGAGCTCGAATACGTGTTTGTTATCTCGTATATTTCAAGAAACAGAACATTTGTTGCAGCATTCAGATGTTCCATATGTAATTTTGGGATGTCTGCCTTAAACATTTCAATCAAACAGGACAATTTAATCCACGTAAACTTTATTTTTCACTTTGCTTTTGTGATTGTTGGACCCACGGCCCATCGGTCATATATGGTTTAACCGTCGGTCTCTGACGAAGGACCTCTTTATAGCAGACAAGGACACTGTTTCTTTATTTACAGTCTGAGTCTGACTGTCACAAAAAAACTTGGTCATGGAGTAAAATCCGTATTTTTTAACTTTGCATTTCAATTTTTATGACGATTTTGTAGACAAACTTAAACATTTAAATTTTCCTTCGCAGTGGTTACAAAGAATTGTCTCTTAATTCCAGAATCCTATTTTTACAGTGAAAATTGAACTGACCTATTCTTTGTAAATGTGTAGGGCTCCGGTTGTGTCTGGCCAAAAATGGATAAATGATTCGGTCCATGATAGGGATAAGAATTAGGATGATGATGGTATTGAACACATTCAGTACAGCTATTGGCATCGTCACACTGCCTATTTTGGCGTCCATGCGTTCACCTTGCAGGAAAAATGTCGATTGCATCTACAAAAGAAATGTTCACAGTTTCAATAAAGTATTTCATATTAGTTTTAGTCTAATGATTTTTATCTTTAATTGTCAAATGTACAAACCTAAAATTTTACATGTTGTCCATAAGTCATGAAATATATGGTGATAACAAACAGTATTCAAGCTTAAATGTCAATTCAAAAAATACAAATCAGGAGCCAAATAAACACGGGCCTCTAAAACATCAGAGGTGGGATCAGGTACCATGGAGGAGTGAGCATCCCCTGTCGACTGACCGGTCACATCCACCGTGTGCTCCTTGTCATATCATAGCTTCATAGAGATTAAACTGGATATTCTTAATCAAACTAACCTGAGAATAAATAGCCCAATACAAGATTATTAATAGAAACACTGGGATAATTCGAAGAACAGCAACCACCCCATCCACAAATTCATCTTTGTACTGTCCTCCACTTGTTTTTCGGGCTTTGTCAAAATTTCTACAGTTTGCCGCACAACAAACACCCAAAGAATCGACGATTATACTACCTACAAAACAAGAAGGTTATATATATATATTGGTAATCTTTCTACAGATCACAAACACTAACATATGTAATAATCTGCCTCGAGAAGACGAAGACTACCTATTATAACCTGCTTACGGATAATAAAGGTTACATATGTTAAGATCTGCATGCAGACAAAAATGGCTTTAAATCCAATGGGGTATACTTTACTTGCAAATTAACGTGTATACTTGACATCTGTTTTGGTCTGTATTTGACTAGAGAGCATTTGGACATCTTACAAGAACCGTTTATTTTCCATATTTCTACAATAAATATTTATATTTTTTCCATTTTAGAAATTCCTTTTTTTACTTTCTTAAATCTGTAGGTGATGGCGCAGAAAGACTGTTGTTTACGAAACCAGATGTAAAAAATTGCATTCATTTGATTTCAGTAAACCTAAAGGTCTTTCAGAACTGATTTTTTTAATACTGCATACCTCCAGGAGGTCGTTGTTTGTATTTGGATTTCACTGCAACAAAAATGACGAGCGCTATAATCATGGAAATAAATGGGATGAGATAGCCCAAGCTGAAACTGATGTTTTGTTGTACATAAGCCACACCCAGGAACGCCACGAAAGACCCAGCGTTTATAAACCAGTAGAACCTACCAAAAACAAAAACATTCCGTATATACTACAGAGAAAGGTAATAAGTAGAACCTACCAAAACAAAACATTTGCAGGTATGCTGAAGACGAAAGTGTTAACAGTTCTAAAAAGGGTTTAACAAGCAAAATCGTCATACCAGTTGAAAAATGACTGGACTGCTTCTGGTCCCAGATCTTCTACTTGTTGAGCACCAAATGGACCAACATTTGCTTTTATTCCTCCCGTGCCAATGGCAACGAATACTAGACCCATGAAATAATAAACTCTCCGCATTTCCTAAAGGAATACAAAAAGACCTTTAAGCAAATCTAGTTACAATTAAATTCCTTTGCGAAGCGATACTATGTGAGCAGATCAAAGGATCTAATTTCAACTAGAAAGAACATAAAGTTTATTTTTTTCTTTGCTAACAGTTTTTGTTTTCTTTTATGAAATGTAATTACATTTGAATTAGCTTTTTTGGCAATATCCAATTAAAAATTTAAAATATTATATATTTATATTTGCAGAAGGTACCGTAGATAAGTCGTAACTAGAGCCATCACCGTCACTTCCAAACCAATCTGAATAGTCCATTGCTGAGGCTGGCAGGAGGAACAGCCCTGAAATGTAGTGCTGCTTTTTGCAAAGTCCAAAAAAGAACTATACCAAATACTAGTATTCAGATAACTGATGGACAAAAAAGTATTGCATTTTCAAAATCGAATGTTCTATTAAATAATCAGGGATTTCGGTTCAAAAAGAGGTACCTAAGACGTATATCAGTCCAGATCCTAAGATTGTATTGTATTTTCCCGCCAAAGTGTCAGCGATGTAACCACCAATCACGGGGATGATAAACACAGTCCCTGCAAGTAAAGTATATCAATTTTTATACACTGAATTGACGACGGAGTTTCCCGTTATTTCCCGATTATGTCAAGGAGCACACGGCGGGTGTGACTTGTCAGCAGGGGATGCTCACTCCTGCATGGAACCTGATCCCACCTCTGATCTTCAATACAGCTGTTTGTTATTTTTATATGTTTAATACATACTAGTACGCTATTCGATTGTTTTAGTTATTGTTCTTGAGCATCAGTTCTTCATAAATTATTTCACACACAATATGCATTCAGGAGCACATTTTCTCGCATAATTACGCGAATAAACATTAATTTACAGCAGTTAATAAGATAACCACTTTAAATAACTGACCAGTAAATCGAAGACTCACTGAGGCAGCCGTGGTAGTCTCAAGTTCTAAAACCGAGGTGCAAAATAAGACCATGTTGGCAGTAACACTGTAATACGTTAGTCTTTCACAAAGTTCCGTGAACAAAATAGCCATAGCCAAGAGCAGGTGTTTCCCTCTCCAGATGGAAGGCGGGGGAGTTTTGTCACCCCCTTCCCAGCCATCCGCTGATAACAGAATTGTTTTTTCTTCATCCCGAGCTGCCATTTCACTGGAGTATAGGTCACATGAGATTTATTTTTCATTAATGTACTCGAGTAGATAAGTGTATGTACCGGGGATACCCCCGTGTTCAGCTTATTTCAACGTCATTATCCATAATAAACCTACGTTATCTTTTGTTTGACTAAAGTTTATATCACCGATATTAATAGTATGATTGTATTTAGAAGTATAACATTTTTTTATTAATATTTCAGCAATGCAGGATAAAACAGAGGAAAGTGGACATCGTATTCTAAGAAAAGAGAGAGTCTACAAACTGGGTTTGTAATAATGTAATCTTTGATATCCGATCAAAACTTTTTTATGTGCGAGGTTTACTCAGTAGGATTGTGATAACATTATTCACTTCTATTTACTAGGAGTACAGAGGAAACTTGTATCGAATCTAAAGTCAGTGGTTCATTTCTGCAAACCTGCATTAAATATAGAGGCAAACAATAAAAGCGGTAGGAAGAGCATTTATCATTTGAAGTGCCATTTTCTATTACTGTTTACAATAAGGGGGTTGTATCTTCGACCAAGACAAATGAATAACCGAAGACCTGTTTTGCTATCACGAATCTCACAAAAATCCCAACATGCAAATAGAAGTTCGTTTGCTGTTGCAAATATTGAAGATAACATACAGTTATTCTTAAAATAAAAACTAATGAGCAGAGCCAACATGGTCCTATGAATATGGAAATGGTATCAGGTGACATAAACGTGTAAGAACTGCTGTCGACTGGTCACACCTAACGTATGCTCGTTGCTTAGATTGCGTAAATGGAAAAAAAAAGTGTGGAAATAATGGCCGTGTATAGATTCCGTCAACATTCGTTTTAACAAAAGATTTTATTAGCAAACAAATTAAGTCACTGTATTGACCAAAAAAATCTTAAATGTTAACTTAAAACAATATTGTTGTAGATGTCATCAACTCATTTGTTCATATCTTGCAAGTTTTTGAAAAGTGTTCATATGTGGAACACGCCTTTACTTCCCTTGCAGTAGTACTCACAGTGCGTTTAAACTGGACTTGTAAATACAGCAAGTATCACCTCCGCTTCATTATAAATGCGTTTCCTAATTTCATTTGAATTTTTATAATAAGAGAAATATTCCAAAGGGTAACAAAGATATTTGCTAATTAGCTAGACAATGGGATGCAAATATATATATTTCCTAATTTTATATTGCTTATTTTGATTTTTTAGTTCCGGTACAGATTCATTTTTAAAACAACATAGAAAGCACTGTTGACTTCTCTTTCCAAGCTTTTCCTTTTGTATAGATATGGCCTTACCCGAGAACACCAGACTGACGGTGGCGGCTTGTGTACTTTCCAGTTCCAAAACATCGGTACAGAAAAGGACAACATTGGCAGTGACACTGTAGTACGTCAAACGTTCACACAACTCACACATCAGTATACAGCCCACCACTATCAGTTGTTGCCCAGACATAGTCCGCTTCACCCCCAGCGCTCTCTTCTCCTCCATTTTGAGCCCGATGTTTACACCCTTCTTCAGTAAGGGTTCTGATTCGTCTGTGTCTAAACTTGCCATATCAAGGGACCCTGTACCTAGTCGATGGAGGTATTTTGCCTGATAAGAAAACATTATTTATTTGAATTTTCTCTCTGAGACTTGCATATAGGTAGTGCTTGGTGTTAAGGTAAAATTAAAATGTCTTTGTAGATAAGGTTCAATTGCTGTCTTTAAGGTGGCGGGTGTGACTTTCTTTGCAAAGAATAAAATTCCAACGGATTTTGCCTATTCATTAAGATAAGCATTAGTTTTTGTTTTGACTACATATTCCAAGTTTTGATGAATTTCAATTATCATTAGGTATGAACTTGGGGGCGGGGTTGTCAAAAAGTGCAAAATTGTATTTTTTGCACTTTGACATTGTGTAAATGAGTCCTTATCTAATCAGTATATAAGTACATGTACTCGTATAAGTTTGATTTTCACGGGATGTAACACGATTTAATTTTTTCCCGTCATTCTTGTGTAGTGATTTGATGTTACCTTTCAGTTATGATGCAGAGTGATGTTAGTCCCTACCTTGTCAAGTGAATGTGCAAACGAAACAGTACAGATCGTCAAATGAAAGATTTTGAAATCATTGAAAGTTCTGCAAAAATAATACATGTTTACTATTTACTCTTCATTTTGAGGTTTGAATTTGCAAAGTTGGTTAAGTTTTATCCCCTCAATAATTTTTATAATTTGACGAAGCAATTAAGAAAGAGATTAAAACAGTTTAGTTTTCTTTTTTTCGATAAATGCTAATTATGCCCCCCCCCTCGTAATCGAAGATTAGGTGGTATTTAGTTTTTGCCCTATCCGTCCGTCAGTGATTGATTGATTGTATATTGTTAAACGTCTCTCTCGAGAATTTTTCACTCATATAGAGAAGCCATCATTTGCTGGTGGAAAGCTGCAAATTCTGTCCTATACTTGGCATTTAGGGCCATTAAGCAGAGAGGGGTCTTTTTCGTGCCAGCACCTACTGCGACACCGACCTCGGTTTAGTCGGTCTCATCATAAGGACGGGTCTCTACGTTCAAAATGGGATTCGAACCCACGAAGTAAGAATCAACCCCTCACTTAGCGACTCTTGAGCAGACGCTCTAACTACTGCGCCACCCGTCCGTCAGTTTGTCTGTTAAAACTTTAACCTTCCCCATAACATTTTACTGAGTGGAGCTTTGTCGTTCATATTTCACAGGTGTATCCTTTTTGACAAGATCTGTCTTTGGACACCTTCAAATCTAACTTTTGGACCTTTACCTTCGATTTTGACCCACTTTTTAAAAAAATACCAAATTTTAACCTTGACCATAGCTTTTGAACAGCTGGTGCCAGGACTTTTATAATTCACATACATGTGTATTCATTTTGACAAGACCTTTCAATTCGTAGTAATATTTCTACCCATTGGCCTTGACCTTAGAGTTTGACACACTTTGTAAACGAAATTTAATCTTGGGTATAGCTTTTGAACAGTTAGTACTAGGAGTTTCATATACCACAGGTGTAATCCTTGCAAAAATACCTTCCTCTTGGTACAAGTCTTCCTCTTGATACAAACAATATTGACATTGATCTTGGATTTTATCTTGCAATAAAGAAAGTTTAACCCTCGTCATAAGCGCCATACGGGGGTTTCAATGTTCACAAACACATCTTGTTTTTCAAAATTGTATTGCTCAAAATGTCATACGTGGTTGATGTGCTCTTGCGGGTGTTTGTATATTTCTTTTATGATTTGGCTCTGTTAATCTTCATGAAAAGATTTTATTCTGGTTTTTCGATCTCATCTCATTTTTTCGTAATGGTTAGAGCGTCTGCTCTAGGGTCGCAGAGTAAGGAGTTGATCCATACGTATCGGATTCGAATCCCACTGTGAGACGTAGAGACCGGTCCTAAAGATGAGACTGTATAAACCGAGGTCCCGTGTCGCAGTGGATGAGGGCACGGAAAAAGATCCCTTGAAGTGTTCAATGACCTTGAATTTCGAGTATAGGACAAAAATTTGCAGCTCTCCACCGGCAAGTGGTGGCGCGTCCATTTGAGTAAAATAAATCTCGAGAGGGACATTAAACAACAATTAAACAAAACATTTTCTATTATAAAAATAGATTTCTAGTGTGACATTATCTTGACCTTGGATTCGAATTCAGAATTAATATAAATTTGAACCCTATAAAGGTAACATTTTATTTATGAACTTTATATTTTTTTACTCATTGATATCTAGTCTAGTGGTCAACTAATCCTCTACGAAGTTCCATTTTAAACATGGTATTTTCTTAATTCATCTTATCTTTTGTTACTTTTGGATACTGCACAAACACTTGAATAAATAAAATGTATCATGAAAAGCTGAGTAATGTAAAATATTTCCTAGTTAAATATGGTTATGTATGAATATCATGCATATATCTAACATAAGATATTACTCGTGACGCTGATTAATTAATTGATTCAAGTAATTAAAATGCTAGAAATCATATGATATACATATACAATAAGACATTTTCAAAAAATTGACATTTTTGAACGGCATATTTTAGAAAAATGAAAGTGGTTTTACGACTTTATTTGAATAATACAGTATTAAACTACAAAAATCTACCACATTGTAGAAAAGAAAAATACATGTATATAAATTTTAATAATATTGCCATTCCTGTTATTTTTATTAAAAAAACTGTAAAATTCTGTATTTCAACACGTTCTTCAAATAATCTTTCGTATCTTGTTTAAAAAGATGAAAAAAATGTAGTAGATCGCACTTTAACCACCTTAAAAAAATATCGAAATTAAAACATGACCTGCTTTCCATAGAATTTAAATTAATCAGTACAGGTATAAAAGGGTTACATAAATTTGATTATACCTTTTATGTAACATACTATGTATATTCAAATGTCACAAACATATAAAATATATTATTTAATCATGAATACTTAATACAGACCCCAAATTCTACCTGAAAAATTACCTGTTGTCCTAAGAATAAAACTACAATGTTCTAGATATTGGTGTTTTTATCTGCATCCCTCTCCCAGCTCTTGCTGAATAAGAAATGTCATCTCAACTAGTCCCCATCATGTGTTCACTATTTCCCTGATTTATCATACTTATTCAATTGTTAAATCGAAAATAATCTATCAATCAAAGTATGAATATGTGTTTGTATCCCTCGAGACATTTTAAGTCATATGATCTTTCCCCTATAAATATCCACGGGTCAACGCGGAACATTTAAACCGAGGTCGTTTTTCGGAATATCTGCATGTATGGATGACATATTATTTCCTTAAGCTCGTGTACAATAGGAAAACTGTGCGTTTATCTGTGCTAATTCCGCAAATATAAAATTACTCCGAAACCTTACTGGATACCATAAGCTGATAACACGTGAAATTCAGATAATATATAATTTTGCAATTGAATGTACATGAAATATACATTAACCTAAAAATAGAATCATTTTACTTGGCTGTTCAAAATTATAGAAAGGGAAAAACGTGACACAATAATAATTATACTCCGCAAAAACAGGAAATTAAAAATTAGAAATTAAGTTTTTGATTATAAGTATAACCCTTTGTTTGAGGGAGTTTCTTATTTTTTAGTAAAAGAAAAATGTAAAGTTAAATTTTCAAAAAAGCAAAAATCAACATATTTGTTTTTTTTTCCATTCAAATAAGATAAAGAAGCGATCTGTTCAAATTCTGATATCAAATGAATGAAATTTATCAACGGAAAATAAGAGCGTAATCATTTCACACCAAAAAGCCGGATACAAAACAATTAATTTTTCCTTAACAGTTTTCAGATACACATGTATGTATTTGTATACATACACGATTGTTAAGAAGTGAAAAAACATATATCCGTCTTTTTTTTTCAAATCATTTATCCAATAATGTACAATATAACAGTGAGGCAAAACCTCCGCTGAAGCCCTCTGGTAATACCTCACCAGGGGTGCCAGGAGCTCCCTGGATCGATATAATATTATATATCTCCAATATTTGAACACAGAATTTTTTCACATTATACTAATATATAATAACGGACGCTTCATTTTCATACATTTACATAAATATCTCAAAGCAAATTAGCACCATTTTTAAATGATAACAAAGTACACGTTTAACACCATTATACTAATTATATAATTATTGACGCATTTTCATACATATAATAAATATCTCAAAGCAAATTAGCATCATTTTTATATATAATAATAACAGAGTATACGTTTAACACCAATAGAAGCATGACCCTTGTTGCAGTGGAGATTGTGTGAAAAAAAGAAGTCTATATCAATCTCACTGTAAGTAGTGTATATAGGGCCAGGTCACCCTCAAATACCGGTCTTTTTATGTTTTACAGCTTATAAACAAGAACAATATGTAGAGTTTTGTGATAATAAAATTAGAGTATAAAAACATCAGAATGAATGAATTTTACAAAGACATGAATATTTTTTTCCTCACCTACATAGTTTGAATCTGGCATTACATTTTCATTTGATGATCTTTATACTTATTCATCTTGAATATATTTTAAACATAAAGTTTCCAGTTACACGAAAAATAACATAGCAAAAAACTAGTGTGCCTTATAGTGGATTAAAAAATGTGAATATATGTATATATAGTTTATCACGGCAGCAGATACTGCCAATAACACTATGACTGGTATTAGAATCACAAAGAATTTTGAAACATATGATTTATTTTCTCTTTGAAATTTGTCAAATCATGTGATTGTAATAATAAAAGATTCGATTTCATTTCATTTTTGAATGCATTTTTAATACTGAAGTCAGTTATTTTTAAATTCTCATATCAAATTTTATTTCTTGTTTTCCATATGACCCATTTATATTAAAATGTTAACAACGGTTCTTAGGGTTTGATGTTCCTTCATGTATCCTAATATTATTGTTTGTTTGTCAATTTGTAAAGTTCCATTCAGTTGTAGTATATTTTCAATTATATCTTCTAGTAACTTGAGTGTTGTTTTCACTTTTGTGCAATGGAAAAAAAAGTGTTGTTGATTTTCTTTTTGATTTTTACACAAGGTGCATAAACCGTTGGATAGTCCGATTTTACAACATAATTTATCTTCAGTGTACAATATATTATGCACGCATTTCCATTGAAATTCTTGAATTTTATTTTTAACTTTCATTTTTGAAATACTGTCCCAAACTAAGTTCCATTGTATGGTATTTTGATACATATTTTCCCATTTTTTCTTGACATTTTGGAATTATTGTCTTGTTTAATATTTTTTCTATGTTCTTTAACTTGATATCTTTATTGGTTACCACTTTATTAGTATGTCTTTTTATGAGTAAAGTATTATTCAATTTATCAGGGAGTTTTGTTTCGCTATTAGATACGGAGTTGTTTCTTTTCAGTATTGGATAAAACAGTTTAGGAATGGCTGATTTTATTTTACTATATTCAAATATCCAACATCTTTTATCTAATAATATATTAAAAATGGTGTCATTATATTTAAAACAATTTTCCGCATATTTCAAAATGTCTTTAATTTTTAATAAACCACTTTTAATAAATGATTCCACATATAGGCTTTTCCCTTGGAATTGTATGAGTTTATTACCAAAGAGTGAGAGGTTAAGTATTTCCTCTCGATTCTCTGGCTCGAATTTTGACTGAAATTCGCTAAATGCGACGAGTGCTTTTTTTTATAAATTTAAGGAAATTGGAGATAAATCTGAACAAGCGCATAAGAAATATTCCTGACTTGAATGCATATCTTTACTCTGTAACTAGTATTTACCAATAGCATTCCATGTTTCTAACTTTGAATGCATGATTTTATAAATTGTTTTTATTTGTTTACTATTTATAAAATTAAAGATATTTATCATGTTCATCCCTCCTTCATTCTTGCTTAAGCAGCACACATTTCTGTCAATTTTATTCAATTTATTATCCCAAATAAAAGACCAGACAATATTATTTGTTTGTTTTGCATATATATCCGTCTTCATTTCTCTGTATGTTTAATTTTAAAAAAATGCGATAGTCTTACGAAAATGGTATAAAAATTAAAGATTTTATTGGGGCAAATTGCCCTATATATGAAAGATTATTTATGTAGAAAACCCAGCTTAATAAATTATAACACTTCAAATCATTAGTTTTCTTAAGGGTTGAGTTTTGTGTTTCTTTGTCGCCCTCTATGTAATTTTTTACAAAATTTTACACAACTTTTTAACCTTATGACAAAATCTTACAAAATCCTCCCACAATTGGCAAATATTATTAAGTCAGGTTACCAATTTAAATATAAATCTCTGCAAAAAGTTCGTTTGTGTTACTACCGTTATCTTCAAGTGTTTAGTTCATTCAGGACCTAGCTTCTATACACAACGTTTGTCCACTCTGAAATATTATATACTTGAAATATTATTATAAAAATTTACTTCAATAATGCATGAATCGAATCACATTGACGATCTATAATTGAATTCCTATTCATAGTCTGATTATACATTGTTTGGTTGTGGTGAGATTGCAATTGGTTTATATCTTATGTCCTCGCAAAATTTTCAATGATTTATTTCAGAAAACATTATACGACATAAAACTGCAGGTTTAAAGCTTAAACTTATCTGAAGTAAAATCCAACAGATTTATTCTAGCCCGAGAATAAACGTTTTTTTTTAATCTGGGAAACGTTAACAAAACACTTATAAATTGACATTCCTTTGAGTCTTGGAGAACCTTGGCAGGAGAAATTGGACACTTGTTGGTAAAATTGCAAGCATTCACTTTTTATTCTTGCATTTTCTCGACCTCTTTTTTGAATAGCAACATTTTACTGCATAGTCAACTTTTTAACAAGAGTTTGAGCGACAGTTTCCTATCAAAAGGGAGAGAAATTAAACAGTTTTGAACAATATTAACATCCAATATATCTTGATATCTTGTTACAGAGGGGTGAAAGTGAAGTTGAGGTTTCTCATAATTATTTTTGTTACATATCATTTTATTTGTATGAAACTCTGTACTTGATCATTATTTGTTTCCATTTGTATCGTGAATTTTTATTTATATTTGATAATTGTTCATTTTAAGGAGACTAGGTGGTCAACAAATTATTCTTTTATTGACCACCAGATATCTTCTGTCATTTAGCAAAATATATATACTCTATAGTATTGTCAACCAACTAACACATTGTGCATTCACTGTTTATGCTACCATAATGTCTATATGTAATCAATCCCTACCTACCGAATGTTTGCTGTGCCCTGGGGCACATAGGACAAGAACTATAGACTTCTCCACTCCTCTCTGTCCTGAGCATTTCTCTCCAGTTCTCCCCAAGTTAGTTTGTGGTCTCTCATTTCCTTTTCCACAGTCCTTTGTCAGACATTCTTTGGCCTACCAGGTTTCCTCTTCCCTTCTGGTGGTCATCGAAGTGCTATTTAGTGATGTTGTTGTGTATATGTATTCTAAATTTCATTATTAGTATTGTATAAAAAGAAATGCCAAGTGTTTTGAGGTTGTGTTTTTGGAATTCGTTTCAAAATGACTGAGACAGGATTATGTGACATTTTTCACAGACATATTCCTGAGTAGATCGCAGAAAAAAAAATCACGTGAAAAAATTCCATATTTAATTTCAAAATCTTGAATATTTCTCTTTTTCGTCTATCATATTTTCTACATTTTCCTTTCAACTCTTTTATTTTATATTATTTTCAGTTTATGTGACACTAGTTATTTTCACATTGTGAAAATGACGTACATCTATCTAAATATCAATTTCATTTTTGAATAAAATACAGTGTTTCACCTTCAAAGTCTTTGTTTTCTTTGATAATTTGATGTGAATTATATGTTTTAAATTTCTTTAAATTTATTTACAAAAAAGAAAGTACCAAATATCAATTGAATCCATAAATAATGCCAAAAGAAACATAAACAAGTAATTCTGAAAGTAGTGAACTTATACTCAAAGTTCCCTTTCTAAGAAATAATTTCTAAATTATATTCAATATTTCCAACAATCAAAATAACTTTAAATTACAAAACATACATGTATACCGGATTCCTAAACTACCTAAAATTCATTATACCCCCCGCTTGAAAAGTGGGGTATATAGTAATCGGTATTTCCGTCCGTCCGTCCGTCTGTTACGCTTTGGGGTACCCATCTCTTATCCGCAACTCCTCTCATACCACGGAAGGAAATTTAATGAAACTTTCACAGAATCTTTATTACATATTGCCACTGTGCACCTCCTATTTTACTTTTTGATCTGACATATATTTTGGATTTTCCAGAGCAAAACATGAATACTGCCATTATTATCATCAAAGACTTACACAACACTATACTAGTATTCGAGAAGTGGTGTAAAATCAGCTGATGAAACATAATAACTGAGGAACTTATCATTTGAAAAACAACATTTTACAAACAATTAAAGTATAGAAACGTGCGACTTTCTAACACTATATACAATTTATTTGACCAGTTCCGAATAAGAAACGGATTCGGTGGTGCTATAAAATAAACGAGGCATTATTTCAAAATCTAAGTTTTTTTGTCAAGGTAGTTCAATGACTTGTGGAATTAGATATTGTTTCATAAAAGTTCAGCCTTCCCCCAAAAAATTATTTCGCAAGTTAACATAGGTGTCCATTTAACCAGTTACGAATAAGCCGACGAGTTCCGAATACCTTAGAGGTACCCATTCAATTCAACCCTAAATTGAAAATATACGTCCCACACATTATACATTGGCATGCCTAAGAAAAGTTAAATCAATTGCTTACCAGTAAGATATTTGTATTTCCAAAGGATAAAGAGAAAGAAGGGGAACTGTGGGCACTGAGCTCACTTTAATGATACCCCACGCCTACTATATGATTATTATGACAAAGTCCATGTATTGCTCTAGGAGACCGAAATAAGTGTCGGGTCAAAAAATAAAATGAGAGGTCACATGTACAATGGCACAATGTAATAAAGAATCTATGAAAGTATCATTAAACCTTAGTTGAATGGAGGAATTGCGGATAAGAGATGAATATACTCTTCAATATTAGAAAGAATGGCAGTATCCACCTAATGCTAAGGGAGCCCAAATTATGTGCCAGATAAAAAAAAAAAGAAGGTGTACTTTGGCACTATTTAACAAAGATTTTGTGAAAACCTCATTAAATTCTGTGAAGCCTCATTAAATTTCATTCAAATTGGTAGAAGAGGGGTTGTGGATAAGAACTCGGGAACCCCAAAACGTATCAGACGGACGGACGGACATACAGACGGATAGATGGATAAACATCCCATCACTATATACCCCTTCCCCCTCTTTTTCAAGCGGGGGTATAATAAGTCACGTTTACAACGAAGAATGAATTTATAATAGTGTTTTAAATGGGTATTCGGAACTAGTAAAATAACAACACGAAAATATTCCGATATTTTCAAGTGTTCTAAATATTTATTTTAGACAAGTTTTTAGTATTTGTTAGCGTACATATCAAAGTTACTTTTGATACCTGGAATGTTGTTTTATGTGAAAAATGGTGTCTCTACAGAGGTTTTTCTACAGACTTAAACGTCGCGGTGATTCAAATTTGTTGCATTGTAAAAGTATGTCGACTCTTTCAAGTACGATAACGAAACCGAACTGACGGCAAAAAAACGAGGTAAGTTATTTTGAAACAAGTTGATAAAATAAGAATATCAACAGTCTCGTTTAAAGTCATCATTTTGTAAGTTCAATGGTCAATACAATGATCCTGTCAGCAAATACAATTTATCATTGAGTCAAATGATGACTGACGTTTTTCATACTAATTGTTAGTCCATTATTTATACACTGAATTGACAACGGATTTTTCTGTTATTTTCCGATCATGACAAGGAGCACACGGCGGGTGTGACCGATCGGCAGGGGATGCTTACTCCTCCATGGCACCTGATCCCACCTCTGATGTTTTGGAGGTCCGTGTTTGCTCTACTCCTGTTTTGTATTGTTTCATGGACATCTGATCTTGATTAATGTTCGTTTTCTTTATGTTTCATTTCACGATTTGTGAAACTATGATGAACAACTCTTAAGTATAGTTCACGAATGTAAATTAAAGTTTACAGATGTGAATCTATGTTTATCAACAAAATCTATTGTTAACGTTTTATTACAGACAGATAAACTTAGATTAACATTCGTAAACTATAGTTTACAACCATTAAATATAGTTTTACAAATGAAAACTATAGAATATGCATCGTTAACTATAGTTTACAATCGTTAAAAACCCAGTTTATCAACTGTAAAACTATGTTCAACTCATTTTTGTGAAATTGGCGTGCCATAAAAATGTTATTAAAAAAAATTGATGAAGAAAATTGTTAATTTTACATAATTTATTATGGAGTTCACCGTTTGTCCGTTTATGAAAAAGCGACACAGAGGATGTAACCGGTTAACAGGGAATGTTTACTAATGCATGGCACCTGATCCTACCTCTGATGTTTTTAGAGATACGTGTATGCTCTGCTCCCCATTCATAATATTTCAATGGACTTTTCAGCTTGATTGCCTTTCCCTACCGTCGCCCGCGTGGCGCAGTGGTTAGTGTGTCTGCTCTAAAGTCGTGGAATAAGGAGTTGATTGAACTTGATTCTAAGGTCGCGAATTTGAGTTCACGGCGGGACGTGGAACCGTGTTGCAGTAGGTGTCGGCACAAAAAGATCCCTCGTTGCTAAATGGCCCTAAGTGTCGAGTATAGGTGGTGGCGTCTCCATATGAGTGAAAAAATCTCGAGAGGGACGTTAAACAACAAACAAACACTTCATATTATATTTCATCGTAAAATAATTTTGTTTATTTAACAATAAAATGTAAGGAAAAAATGTACAGTACAAATGGAAATTATAAAATAAGGATAAAAATACGACAGTTATAGAATATATATAGAAAATGCGCAATGTAAAACTTTAATTATTCTCATACTTGTAGTTCTCTTTGTATTAGTAAAAAAATAAAAAATAATAAAAGATAAACAAGCAGTTAATTCAAACATAATATACTGGACAAAAAAGTTGAGGATCATCAAATTAAATATGTTTTACAAATACTGTATCATAGAAAACAGAATGCAGTTTTAATTTTAGTATCATATTTTATATTTAAAAAGTGAAAATTAAACATTGGATGTAATAAATTTGTTAGAACACACGCTACGAATTGTTCATTACGGTCACTTTAGAATATGACATGTTGGGGGCAGACCTGAAAATGATTTTTTTCAGAAGAGTCAAGTTACGTCACAAAAAATGATTGCCAGTATTTTGTATGACCTCCCCGCGAGGCCCTGCAGCGCAGACCAATGCTGCCCATCAGCCGTCCAAGGCTACCCTGTTGCCATTCCTCCTGCAATGCTGTCTGAAGCTCCCGTCGATTTTGGGGAAGTGTACGACGAACTGAAATGCGTTGCTAAAGAATGTTCCAGGCATGTTCAATTACTATTAACTTCAGGTCTAGAAAACGACTTTGCGGGTCCATACGCTAAGTTGTTTCACTTTCCATATACTCGTTTACGATTCGGACTCTATGAGGTCGAGCATTATCGTCCATCAAGATGAAATCCTCCCCCGAGTACATGCAATATGTCTAACAATAAGATGATGAATATCATTTCAGTATTTAAAACCTGTCAGGTTGCCTTCAATAATGTGCAGATCAGTTTTGCAGTCAATACTTATGCCTGCCCAAATCATCACCAAACCTCCATTTACTCTGTTTAGCTCAGAAATGTCACAATCAGCATATCTTTCCCCATTTGCAATCCAAACAAGTCTTCTGTCATCATGGAAGTCAAAACAAATTCGCAACTCGTCTGAGAAGAGAATACAACACCAATGATGTTATTACCAAATTTTGTGTTCTGTCGCCCACTAGAGTCTATTTCTGCGGCACTCTAATTTTAATACAGGACGTACGCATGGTCGGCAAGCCTTGAGATTTGCTTCCTGAAGTCTGTTTCAAACTGTTTGAGTAGAAATCCGTCTGTCCGTTGCTCTCTGATGCCCAGTATTAAGCATACGAGCACTTTGGAAGCGGTGCGTCTCAGCAAAATTGGCCAAAAAACGATCCTCACGTACTGCAGTACACCTTGGACGTCCCGATTTTAGCCATTTTTGTCAATTTTCTGCCTATAAATATCGGTTCCATAACCATTAATTCCGCTTTGGGAAAGATAAAGTCTTTCTGCAACGTGACGTTGCGATTTGCCAGCTTCCAGCATCCCTGCTGCCATGGAGTGTTCGTCCATACTCATATGCCTCCTCATAGTGTCTTATCTGGCCAGATATACTGAAATTTTCTTATGTTCACTAAAGAAAACCCTCTTTAATACTTCTATGCTTCCATTGTTCCACTTACTTTTTTAACGCCACGTACTTTCTTGACCAATATGTCCCAAAACTCACTTAACACGAGTGACTTAAGTATCGAATCGTGTTAATGGTATGTTTTTATAACTACTAAAGCCTTATTGTCACATAAATTCATGGGTATGAAAATATTGTTCTTGTATAAAAATATGATCCCTAACTTATTTTGCCCAGTATAGTTCTGTACATAATTTTTCTGTCTGTATAAATGTTTTCAGGACCACAGTGTAAACTAGTTGTAAGCTAATTGTGCTACATTGTATCCTGCACAAATAAAGGATATAATAATAATTATTATTATTTTTAACGGAGAAGATAGAATATTGTTTTGTTTGACGTGTCTTAAAAGTCAGAAATTGTTATGAAGTGTGAGATTCAATAAACTAAAGTACCGAAACTCTTTGAAAACAGGGATATTGCAGATTTATATATAAAAAGCTCGAAGCATCACAGATCTTTTTTCTGTCGATTTTCATTGTCACAGCTTGTTACCGCCGTTATCTGATGAACGTCACTGTCATTTGCAATCAAAGCCAAATGTAAAGACCTGCCAGATACAAATACAGTACATGT
This sequence comes from Saccostrea glomerata, assembly GCA_003671525.1. Classification (NCBI taxonomy): domain Eukaryota; kingdom Metazoa; phylum Mollusca; class Bivalvia; order Ostreida; family Ostreidae; genus Saccostrea; species Saccostrea glomerata. Next base: position 372,132 of record PRKT01000143.1, read on the forward strand.
AAATAAGAAACGTGTTTTCAAAGGCAATTATCGTAGTCCCACTCAGAGGTCTAAACATGGACCCAGAATGCATTGATATCATGATTTTAAAGAAAATTAAATTTAAGTATAAATTGTTATTACGCAAAAAGTTTCAGAAAATGATGGATAATGAGTTTTCTAATAAGTTTTTTTTTCAATATCGTATTATGGTGACATCAAATAGTGGAACAGTATTCAAGCTCAAAGGTCCAATGAACAATATACTAGTAAATCAGGAGCAGGCGAAACACGGACCTCTATAGCATCACAGATGGGATCAGATGCCACGGAGGAGTGAGCATCCCCTACCGACCGGTCACAACCGTACGTGTCATTCCTTGTCATGATCTGGAATTTACGGGAAAATACGTCGGCGATTCAGTTTGTAAATACATGTAATGGCCTAACCATCAGTATGAAAAACGTGAGTCAGCAACTCCTCCTGTACCACTGAATAAAATTGCATGATACTTTCACAGATTCTTAATAACTTAATGTCATTGTGCACCTCCTACTTCACTTTTTGATCTGACGCTTATTTCGTGTCTACCAGCGCAAAACATGGACTTTGCCATTATTAACATTTTTGTTTGCTTGTTTGTTTGTTGTTGTTGTTTTGTTGATTTTTTCTTTGTTTTTTGTTTTGTTTTGTTTTGTTTGTTTTATTGTTTTTTTGGTTAACTTTAAATTTTTGTATTGATTTATATACATGAATTCAAGAATTGTTAAAATTTAAAGCAGGTATTGCCTAGTTTGATAGCCCCCGTTGGAGAGTTCTTCAGCTGCATTTGCAAGGAGCTGTGAAGTAGGGAATTAAAGGACACTCAAGTCATTCTTGATGGTCCAATACTAAGTTCAATGAAGTTTAGTTCGGACCGCGGACATCTGACTGCGAGCAGGCTTTACGTAGACTGTTATAAATCATATCTGTAACTTCCTGCACGTCTATAGGCAATAAGCATTTCATTGACAACTTTACGTATAGTTTTGTTAGTACACGTTTTATCAGAGGATTAAAATAAATTGAACAGATATATATTCCTTTACCTGGGCTTATCAGTAAAATTCACATGTTATCATGAATATTCATAAGGTGTGCGGGAAATGTTCAATTCACTGGCAATCCCACTTAGAGATTGCACTACTGTACAGGACGCACGACTGCAAAGGCTGAATTAGTCAAACGATAAGGACCAAAAACGCTTATTGCCGAGGATCTGTCATTTGTTATGTAATCACAAATATGGACGACAAATACCACCGAGCCGCCAAAGATGGCTACGAGGACATCCTACGAAATGCCACAAAGAGGGACCTGAATTCATCGGATGAAGATGGGATGACGCCTACCTTGTACGCGGCAGCCTTTGGGAATCTGCACGCGCTTAGAATGATCGTAGGAAGAAGGTACGTTTAGATGATGCAGAATGACGCTCAAACCTCTATATTACCAATTTTAACTTTTAGGAAAAAGAAACTTGTCATATTCTTGAAAGTGAATGAAGAGTTGAACCTAACATCAATATCTAGTCGCGTGGTATCTGTCGTGTTATTTATATATATACGTCAAGATATAATCCTTAGATAATTCATTGAGATCGTTCGAAGTCCTAAGTATCTTTTTTTCTTAGCTCTCTGAACTTGAAAACTAACGAGTAATTTTAAAGTTGAAATTTTTTAAAAATAATAATATATAATCTTGTTTTAAACTTTTCAAATCCTATTTAAATTCGCGAACGATATTTAAGTTCTCCATTTGAACAAGAATAATGCAACATGGCCGTGTTTTATCCAGGTGTCGTGTTGACTCAAGATAAATTTCATACGTTATCAACGAAAAATCAATATGTACAGAAATATTTGGTTGATCGTGCCAAGGCGCGAATAACCTGTCGCTAAAGTTTTTCCTCAAATACTGAAGACAGTTCACCATGTTTATTATACATCTGTGACATGCAACCTTTGACTAAAAAAAATTTATGGTTGCAAATATCTTTAAGTGTATCCCTGCCTATAAGTATTTGGCTGTTACGTGTTCTGTGACCAAACAAAAATTTTGCTTTAAAATTTATAATCGAAAATAAGGAAGTAAAAAATCTCAGAAAAATCTTTATATTTGGCAAAAGTCCATTCTGCCTTTTTATGATTAGTAGTTCAGAAAAATATTGGAATCGAGTTCTTGAAACAGATTTCCCAGTGTAACAGCAAAAAAATTGAAATATCCATATCAGTCAGATGGAAATGGTCATTGGATTTTATTGAAAGAAGAGGTGTTTGAAGTTTGTCATTTGATTCAATGAGTTCATTCTTTATCAGAACTGGTATTTTTGTTTTCATGAAAACATGTTTATGGCAAAGATTTCCCAAGAATACTCGACAATTCTCTTCGATTGATGGCAAAAGATTGGTTTTCTTTTCTTGACATAATAAAAGATAGCATTCACTAAATTATCGAGAAATATTTTCCGAGTTTCCCCTATCACTTATTGCATTCTTTCAAGTATTTGTAGGCTGGAAAGGTTCAAAAGTCGGAACTACCTTTCTCTGCCCTCACCGATACCTGGAAACCGGTGATCTCCGCGTATAATAAATCAAAAGATTTGTCGTTTTAGATAGATTATATAATCGAATATATGGGTTACATGCCCTATTAACTAGAGTTGATAACGTGACTACCAATTCAGGAATTATAAAGTTAAAGATATCAGAAAGCATTACTAGAAATTGATATGCAATTTCTGCAAGAACTAAAAGAAAAGTATCAATACTAAGTATCGATACGTTTTCTGAAAAGTTAAATTGACACAAGCTAAAACTTGAGACGATGAAAAAGTTGAAATTTTCTCTTTTGATATATATTTAAACAGTTAAAGCTGTAGGTTGGCCTTATTTTGTTCATACCAGGTAATCGGGAAATCATCTAAATATGAAAGAGATGTGGGAGACTTTAGGTATCTATTTTCTCGTGTTCACTGGGATATATTAAGTCGACATACCGTAAATTTTGTTAATTGCTAAGACTCAATAGATATACATATACATGTATCTGAATTTGGATTTGAAGACCAAAGCAAGTGTCATCTTCTTATGTAGAGGTTTAAAAATACTTCATAGGAACTTACCAGTAAAGGCTACTCGGCTGATAAAAAGCACAAATAGTGGCCTTCGGAATTCCAACAGTTTGAAGAGCTGGGCTCCGAAGATTACATAGATATTTAAACGATGAACTCCAAAATCCTTTTAATATCAACTTCGAAACATCCAAAATAAAAACAACAACAAAACAAAAAAACTTTTTAAAAAAATCCCTATCAAGAAGATGCGAGTGTCAATGTAAATACATGTATAACATTTTTATGGCACGCCAAATTCACAAAAATGAGCAAAACATAGTTTCACAGTCGATAAACTAGGTTTATCGACCGTAAACTATAGTTTACAAACCGTAAACTATAGTTAACGATTCGTTAAGTATAGTTTTCATCTGTAAAACTATATTTAACGGTCGTTAACCATAGTTTACGAATGCTAATCTAAGTTTATCTGTTATTTTATTTTTATTTAAGTTTATTTGTTGATAAACATAGATTCACGTTTGTAAATATAGTTTACAATCGTAAACTATAGTTAAGAGTTGTTAATCCTAGTTTCACAAATCGTGAAACTATATTTATCAGATCGTTAACTATAGTTAACGGTTTGTAAACTATAGTTTACAAATCGTGAAACTGTATTTATCAGATAATCTATGTTTTGCAATCGTAAATGATAGTTTTCGGTGTTAAGTATAGTTTACGGTTGTGAAACAGATTATCGCGTTAACTATAGTTTACAGATGTAAAATATAGATTAACGTTGTTAACTATAGTTTACAGTCCGTAAACTATAGTTTACAACCGATAAACCTAGTTTATCGATTGTGAAACTATGTTTATCTTGTTTTTTGTGAATTTGGCGTGCCATACATTTTCGCTGCTGAACATGTTATCTTTGTTATATTTTGGTAATGTATTTGATTTAAGTGTAAAAATGGTTTTAATATTTTCTTGAGACGTTGACAGAGATGTATACATGTATTTGAACGGACAACTATAACTAGATATTGAGTTACAAAAAAGACATAATTCCGAGGTTCTTTAACAAATATGTTTAATCTGCATTAAAGACATAAATTACAAGCAAAGCTCTGTTACATTATATTTATGGCACGCCAAATTCACAAAAATGAGATAATCATAGTTTCACAATCGATAAACTAGGTTTATCGGTTGTAAACTATAGTTTACGAACTGTAAACTATAGTTAACAACGTTAATCTATATTTCACATCTGTAAACCATAGTTAACACGATAATCTATGTTTCACAACCGTAAACTATACTTAACACCGAAAACTATCATTTGCGATTGCAAAACATAGATTATCTGATAAATACAGTTTCACGATTTGTAAACTATAGTTTACAAACCGTTAACTATAGTTAACGATCTGATAAATATAGTTTCACGATTTGTGAAACTAGGATTAACAACTCTTAACTATAGTTTACGATTGTAAACTATAGTTTACAAACGTGAATCTATGTTTATCAACAAAATCTATTGTTAACGCTTATTACAAACAGATAAACTTAGATTATCATTCGTAAACTAAAGTTAACAACCGTTAAATATAGTTTTACAGATGAAAACTATACTTAACGAATCGTTAAGTATAGTTTACGGTTTGTAAACTATAGTTTACAGTCGATAAACCTAGTTTATCAAATGTGAAACTAGGTTTATCTCATTTTTGTGAATTTGGCGTGCCATATATATTTGTTATATCATTGTTAACTTAAATACTTTGAATTGCTTACAGTGGTGATCCTGACAAATGTGACCTGCAAGGGTTTACAGCCCTGCATCATGCAGCAAAGAACGGCCACTTAAACACCGTGTCATTTCTCGTGAATTTCGGCTGTAACCTCTGGGCACTGGACAATGAACTTCACTCTGCAATGGATATCGCCGTGATAGAAGACAAAGTTGATATAATTGCATTTCTTGATGATGCACAATCAAAGCAACAGCAGAAAAACCCGAAGGTCGTCCAACATATGCGTGAAAAGGCAACCAGAGATGCGGAACAAAATATAAAACGAATGGAAAGAAGACAAAAGGAAGCAGCCAAATACGCCGAGAAAGAACAACGACGAATTCAGGAAGAGCTAAATCCTGACTTTAAACCGCCAAGCAAAAACCCATTCAAAACTCTGACTATGAGGCTAAAGCCCAAAAAGAAAGATCCAGCAATACTGAATGGAAATACCACATTCTCACAGATTGCACAGCCTACAAGGCGGGGAATAGGTGGTGCACAAAAGCGAATCATGCAAAATCAAAGTAGCCAGAACACTGGGACGGTTGGTGATTTTAAAACCAGTGAAAATATTGACGGTAAACGAACTCTGCGCTCTTTAGCAGGAACAGCTGGTGTGCGAAAAGGTTCTGACATCATGTATGTGACAAACCGTGAAAATGATCCTGCTGCCAGAAAGCCTTTGTCTAATGTGTTTCCAGGAATGAATGGTGTGTCGTCATACGGCTCTAAAAGTAAAAGTGAGTCGGACTTGTTAGATTCTGGAGTGGACAGCAATGATTCGATAGGATACGAAGACGAAGAAGAAAAACCGGGAATGTTCTCCCGACCGCAGTTTGGAAAAATCTCTTTCTTAAGAAATATTGGAGTTACCGGCACGTTAAATGCCATGGGTCGTTCTACTTCCGCAGATTTTTTAGATGATCAGGGTTTTGATGATGAGTTAAACGGATTAAAATCAAATCGTGAAAGCGGAAGTTCAGATAGTCTTGGGAAGAATGACGTCATGGAAGCAAGTCCAAATGTGCCGTGGAACCCGGATGAAGTGTGCTCTGATGATGAAGATGAAGATACACAGTTTTCAGATTTAATCCGTTTCCTGGCCTCGTGTGAATTGAGCCATTACACTTACGTATTCACAGATCAAGATGTGGACCTACAATCTTTAATGACTCTGGCGGAAGACGACCTTGAGAACCTTGGTTTGAAACTTGGACCGAGGAGGAAGCTGCAGGCAGCAATCAAAATCAGGAAGGAACGCCTGTCTACGCCATCAGCAATAACGGACTCCTACTTGTGAAATTCTTCGCTGTCGTTCTTGGCATATTTGAAAACCACCCTGTGAATAATTTATTGGATTATAATGAGATGCTTTCGATGTGATAAACGTCATGCATTTATGATTCAAGTGTAGTTCTATAAGCGGATTGTTAAAGTGTTTGTTTTTTTCCTGCATTTATTGGGATCCTTCAGTCCGACCATTGGTTACATCATTGTGTTTGTAATTCATCCAGTAAAGAATAGTTTTATTGAATGTGCTCATATGATTGTATTCAATGTTTTTTATTCTTCATCCATAATCAGATATGGAAACCACATCAAAGATAAAGTAATAACTGAATTAAATTTTATGAATAATTACTAGTATTCTATTAAATCGGTTTGTACAACATTGAATCAAAATTAAATAAAAACAGTATTATACTAATCTTCATTTGATTTCATGAAATCAAGTAGGAAATTCATTACCGTAATATTGAGCAAAAGTATATGCAATCTAAAGTGGATTCAAGATTTTTTTAATGCAAGGCCAGATAAAATATAGATAACTATTGAATCAGGATGGCGCGAGTGGTGCGAAACCCCGACGAAGCGAAGGTGTTCATCATTGCAGCAGCATCGTACCATTGCGTCATTGGGCTATCGCTCCATTGTGTCATCGCATTGTCTCGCCATTGCATCGACATCGAACCAGCGATTAATCTCAGCGCATCAGAATCCAACTATGGGAGGGGAAGACCGGTGTAAAGACGAATAATGACCCCCATCGAATAATGACCGGGGGGTCATTTTTCAACGACAAAAAATGACCCCCACCCGTAGAAAAAAAATCATTTTTTGTAGAAAAAGGGTCCTAGGGGGTCATTATGTTATATGTTAGTCCTATAAAATAATGACCCCCATTGAAAAATGACCCCCTTTAAAGTAATACAAAATATACACTCTTTGATATCTTTTTTACAGCGAAACTAATTTTTACATTTTCTGTAACCAGAAAAATACAAAAAGTTGTATGAAATAATTAAGAGATTCACGTAGTCTTTCAATGCTAAAATTGTGTTTGAAAAGAGATTCAAGTAAATAAAATTTCTTTTTAATATTCCTCCTTATAATGTTTGCTTAAAGAATGATATTCCAATTGTTTTTAGAAATCAAACCATGCAAAAATCAGGTTTAAATACTCTTTAATAGGAAAAATTAAATTTTCCGTCATTTCAACTTTTAGTTTGTTTAAGTTTGGCAAATCCTATTTGACAATGAAAGAGGAAGAAATTTTTATCCCCCTCCCCCAAAAAGAAGAACATTACGTTAAATCAAAACAAAAAAAATAATAATAAATGAAAAACAGAAATACAAATAAAACTCTATACCTTTCAATAATTCTGAAAGAGGCTCTAGATAAAATATTGAAATGAAGTTAAGCCTTCACACAAGTACTATCATATCATAATTTACTTCGCCATGATTAAAGCATACTTTAAATGTTGGTGGAGGTATACTTGAAAGTATTGTGGCAAAGTAACAGTTAAAATCTTTTAGTTTGTTTAAGTTTGGCAAATCCTATTTGACAATGAAAGAGGAAGAAATTTTTATCCCCCCCCCCAAAAAAAAAGAACATTACGTTAAATCAAAACAAAAAAATAATAATAACTAGATACGATCTCGTTGTGAACAACGAGTGGGTCTTCCGTCCGATTCTTGATGAGATGAGATAAGATTTTGATTGAGATTTTCATTCTAAAATAGTGAAGAAGATTGTGAAGAAGAACAATTTTGCCATCATAATCTGTAAAAAGTCATTGAACATTAGAGACTTAACATGCATTCTCTGTAAGCACCAAAAAATTTACTATAGGGCTTGGAAACGATATGTCTCCGATTTTGATGAAATTTGCACCACAGGTGCACTTTGGTACAAAACCAGCAAATATGGTGTTAGAAGTTTCCCACGTGCACCCGGTTGCCATGGACACGGATCCATTGAACTTGGCCATTTTCGGCCATTTTTGACCAAACAAAAGCATGAAAATTGAGGAAATATGAATGCATTTTTATCTTTATGTAGTGAACTCAAATATAAATCTTTGTATCATAAGAAAACATCAACTGTTAAAGAATACAGGGCATATAACCAGTTATTCCAGAATTGACCCCACTCCTAGAAAATGGTTCGGCAAAATAGCATAGTTTCTAAAAATGTGAAAAATGGAAAATTTGGCATTTTTTGAGAAATTTAAGGTTAAATAAGAAAAATTGTCTACGGAAATTTTTCAAATCATATGCGTGTCATCAAACGTCAGTATTAGTTGTGTCCCCTCATGAAAAAATTGGAGTGGGATCTCAATGCTTTTTTAAGTAACATGTATCTAAAAATAGACAAATTTCAGAAAAATCCAAAAAATGAAATTTGGGCAGAGTTTAAGATGCCATTGCTAGGTAATTATGAAATATACTGTAAAAGTCAATGTGCTAATGTCAGAGACTGGACACCAATAACTGCCATGCATATTTTTTTTCAGGGATTTCCTTTTTCTATTTATAGCTTCAAATGCCTAAATATAGACATGTCTCATCAAATGATGAAAAATGTCAATTTTTCCTCATTCTGAAGCTCCACTGAATCATAAATAATAAATATATGGATCTCTCCAATATTTCATCAATAAGAACAAGGAATAGTTTAATATCTCACAAATTATTGAGGACAGGCTCTTATCTCTATAAATAGTACAAATGTCTAAAAATAGACACATATGAAATTAACTGTTTAATGTTGATTTTCCACTAATTCTCAAATTAGAGATGGGAAGTTTACCGACTTACTGTCACTAACTGTAACTGATATTATGTGACTGACAAGAACAAAACAACATTCAATGGAATGCAGCATGATAAGCAGAGGTTTCCATTTCTATTTATAGTAACACATGTTTGAAAATAGACGTATAGCAAAATTTCGGAAAAATGTCATTTTTTGTACTTTTTTCTAAATTTTTGGATGAATAATTGCTGACTATATGTATTTAACTGCTATTAGCATAAAGTGACCAACAAGTAAAAGAAAGCATTATATCAAATACAGAATGAGAAGCAGGGGTTTCCATTTCTATTTATAGTAACGTGTTTAAAAATAGACTTTCTTTTAACTATCGGAGAAATGTCATTTTTTGTACTTTTTTCTAAATTTTTGGATGAATAATTGCTGACTATATGTATTAAACTGCTATTAGCATATTGTGACCAACAAGTAAAAGAAAGCCTTATATCAAATACAGAATGAGAAGCAGAGGTTTCCATTTTTATTTATAGTAACATGTGTTTAAAAATAGACTTACTTTTAACTATCGGAGAAATGTAATTTTTTGTACTTTTTTCTAAAATTTTGGATGAATAATTGCTGACTGTCTGTTTTTAACTGCTATTGGCATATGGTGACCAACAAGTAAAAGAAAGCCCTATATCAAATACAGAATGAGAAGCAGAGGTTTCCATTTCTATTTATAGTAACATGAGTTTAAATATAGACATACTGTAAACTATCGGAAAAATGTAGTTTTTTGTACTTTTTTTCACATTTCGGATGAGCAATTGCAGACAATATGTTTATACCGCTATTGGCATTCAGTGACCAACAAGTAAAAGAAAGCATATACGAAATACAGAATGTGAAGCAGAGGTTTCTATTTCTATTTATAGTAACACATGTTTGAAAATAGACATGCTGCAAATTCTCGAGAAAAATGTAGACTTTCGCACTTTTTTTCTAACATCAGGGATGGTCAAAGTGCAGACAAACGGCTTTTATTTGTTATTGACAGAATGTGACGAATGAGTATGATAAAATCTTTAGCTAAAGTGTATACGAATAATATTTTTACATTTCTGCCTATAGTAACACATATTTATAAATAATCAGGAAAATAATTTAAGAATCATTCGTTTTTCTCAAATTAAGGATATGAAATTTGCAGTCAAACTTTCATTAGCTGTAACTGACATGGCTAATTGTATTCGGCACGCTAGCGCGCGTCCACCTTATTCCAATACATATATCACAAAAGTATGTTCTCCCTGCATTAAAACACTCAAATGACAGCGATTTTCTTTATAAATTAAGCATTATCGTTTATATTCAGGTCGACAGCTCAAGTCCGATTGAAATTCTTTTGTTAGGTGGATTCAGAAAATTTTTTCCCTAGGAGGCGGTCGCTCAAGAAAGAAAAAAAATGGTACTGAAAGAAGTTCAGTTTTGTTATGACCCTAGAGATTATTGCCATGAAAATCAAGTCTTTAAAAAGGAGATAAAACTCTAGGGTTGTTACAACACGAAATGTAATAACAACGCAAAATGTTATAAACATGGATTATTACATTTTGCGTTATTACATTTTGCGTCGAAATCAACGCAAAATGTAATAACGCAAAATATAACAAGACATTTTTGAGGATTATTACATTTCATTTTCTTACATTTTATACTTTGTTACATTCATGTCAGAAGGAAATTAAAAGTGACGAGGGGGGGGGGGGGTC